>JBAMJR010000037.1:3602500-4152500 GCA_038501785.1 Myoxocephalus aenaeus | reverse complement strand
GTGCAGCGCGTGGCAAAGGACACGCTGGTGGTGAAGTGCCACGTAGATTCCCAGCATCCACTGGGGCTGCTGCATCTCACCGTGGGTGCAGGTGGACTGTCTGAGGGTTTAAAGAGCGAGAGAAAGGTCAGACAGCAGCAGCAGCAGCAGCAGCAGCATGCCGTGTTTCACTGTGCTTGTCAGGTCGGCGGCGGCGGCGGCAGAAAGAGTAAACCGGGTGTCGATGTCGCAAGTGGATCCGCCGGCTCGCATCCTCCGTCTCCCGGCCCGGCCGCGCCACAGCCCTGCCTCCACTTCTACGCCTGCGTGTGCGCCTTTGCGAGCGACGAGAAACTGGCGTCAGAGTTTGCCGCCTTCATCAAGTTCACGCCCAGCGGTAAAGTAAACGGCGCCTGGGAGAAACTATTCCTAGAAATGTGTTATTTGGTTAAATATTGACCTCATAATGTCTTCTTCTTCTTGTGTTTGTCCTCTTCAGGGCTGCAGCAAAACGTGACCAGTCGAGTGGTCGTCAGTCCCAGTGAGAAGCCTCTGCAACAGGCCGACCCGGTCAGCTCGCATCTCAAAACAAAGAAACTTCGCCTGGATGAATCTCTCTCTGGTGGTTTCATCGTAATACGTCCTACAAATATCTGCCATCACTGCATTTAATGCAGGAGGATCCTCCAAAAAGCATTGCGCTTGTCTGAATCTTCCGCTGTCCTTCCATCTCTTTCTGTCTTTATCTTTCGCGTCCTGTCGTTCTTTAATTTCCTGCCTCTGCATGGCCCCCTCTCTCCTCTCTCTGCCTTTTTTCTCTTCATCTTTCTGCTGCGTAAATCTCAGTGTCAAAGAGCCTTACATCGTCTTAGACATCTGTCTCTATCTTTATCATCCGCCTGTCTAATCCCGCAGCACTAATCCTGATCCACTATTGAAAAGAACAGAGTCGCGCTGCAGCGGGCATATTTTAACAATTCCTTTGAAAACATTTGCAGGCCTTTTTTTTTTTTAAACTCTACATACTTTAAAGAGTACAATACCTGGTTGTTTGGGTGTCTCACCTAGAAACCTAAAGAACGAAGGAGTGTGTGTTGCGTTGCTTATAATCTGTGTGTTTGTGTCTCAGGGAGCACGCAGGTCGTGGATGAGCGGACGGTGACGATGGGCTTCCAGCAGTGGCTGGCCGGCGTCACAGAGAGGATCCACCAGACGATGCACTACCAGTTCGATGGTAAACATGAAGCCGGATGCACTTCTGGTTCATAGTTAAATAAATAGATCAACATTCGGGTGATTCTGCACTTTCTTGCAGAGTTAGACGTCTGCACTGTAAATGTAAGCCTACAGCGGTTAGCTTAGCTTAGCATAAAGACTGGAAACAGGGGGAAACAGCTAGCCTGGCTCTGTACATCAACACAATCCACCCAGATGTAAGAGGCTGGGTAAGCTAAACTAAGCTAAGCTAACTGTGGCTGTGTCCCGGGATCGAAACACCTGTAAAAAATATAGTTTTAATGAAATGAAATCAGTCAAATCTGAGAATAAGGCATAATGTCTCTGTTACTAGTTAATAACCTTATTCAGACTTTTAAAATCAGTAGTAAATTATTAGTAACATCGTTGTGTATTTAAAGTTGATTTAAAAACAAGATTTGATGGATCAATGTGGTGGGAAATCCTTTCATCAATTGAATTCTGGAGGAATGCTGCTTTATAGATTCAAATTAAGATATATTTACTTGTCGGCGTAAGGTTTTGTTCTGGTTGTATGAAGCTACAGCCCCATTTCGTTCCAGTTGGACAGAGCCAGGCTAGCTGTTTCCCCCGGTTTCCAGTCTTTATGCTAAGCTAGGCTAACCAGCTGTTAAACTTTTGCAAAGAAAGAGAATACGTACATTTTCCGAAATATTCCTTTAATAAATGAGGGAGTCAAAAAGAATTTCTCACAATCTGTCAACCCATAATTCTTATGAATCGGTCAGCACTGACGCATAACGCACTATTAAAGTAACCAGTTCATCTCAGATGGTTGCTTTGTTAAAAGGTGTTCTTCCTTCAGGGAAACCACAACCTCTGGTGTACCACATACCGCAGGAGTTCTTCATCGCTCTGCAGCACCGTCTGTCACTGGGCTCCAAGAAGAGGAGGCTGCCCAACTTCACAACAGGTGCACCAACGTAATATACTGAATTATATTAATGATGTCATTAGACGTCATTCTTGTCACACTGCCTGGGAATCTGGAGCTGCAAGTGTGTAAGGTGCATTATACCCAAATATCTCAGTGATGAAAGTATACATTTACTCAAGTGCTGTACTTAAAAACTATTTTGAGACTTTACTTGAGTATTTCCATTCCATACACACTACATTTTGGAGGCAATTATTGGGCTTTTTAAACCACTCCATTTATTTTACTTTGCAGAATCAGTTTCTTGACTCTAAATATACATCAATAATACATTATGATGTATTATTATAGGTTAAGCTCCCCAGCAGTATATAAAGTAATAAAAGTGCTAAACGCATTAATGAATCGAATTAATATAATAATGTGTTTGATTCTGAAATGGACTGTTCTGCATAACAAGTGCTTTAATTTTTCTGTAGTTTTCAGTGTATTTTAATCATAATACGTAAGTAAAGTTTTTAATGAAGGGGAGTGTTTCTACCCTGTGATATAGACTACTTCTTCCACCGCTAAATTTAGAATGACGTTTTACTTATTACATTACATGACTTTTACATTATTATATATAAATTATCTAAATATGTGAACAAATAAAGAACTCTCTGTCTGTTTGTGTGATCGTCAGCGTTGGTGGAAAATGACGGCCTTCCTCTCGGCTCGTTCTCCAAGTACACCTGGCACATCACCAACCTCATGCAAGTCAAACGCATCTTTGACACCTCCGAGGTAAAGCATCTTCTCCTCCTCTCCAAATGGTTCTCTTCCAGTCCAGCTGCCATAAAGCAGAGAGCGTATCTCTCTATCACACATTAAAACGTTGCACTCTTCTTCCCTCTTTATTCCCCTCCGCCTCACCGTCTGTCCATCAGTTGCCTCTCGAGCTCTCTCAGAGTTTTGTGAGGAACGCCGACGGCTCTTATTCACGCTTTCGCTGCCCGGAGCCTCCGCCTGAACCAGAACTACCGGAGGGGTACCGGACGGACCGGCCGCAGGCCATACGGCCGATGGAGCTCCGCACCTTCCTCAAAGTCGGTGAGTGACTTGCTCGCACGTCCAGAAGTATCGCCCGAGAAGTCGTCCGGATTTTGTTCACCGCCCCCTGTTCTCCGGCAGGACCGGCGGATCAGAAGGAGGCCGGCCCGTTTGTGATCGAGTGGATCCCGGACGTCCTCCCCCGCTGTCACATGGGAGAGCTGAGGATCGGCTTTGAGTTCGGCCACCAGCAGAGCGGCCAGCCGGAGAACGGCGAGAAGACGAGCGCGGCGGAGAAGGGAGGTCGCAACAAGTCGGACTCCACCCAGACGAAACACGCGGAGGCTGTGGAGATCATTCAGCTGGTTCTATAATGACCGTGAGCAGCGAGAACAGCTGCACTCATCCATTTAACCGCCTCTCTGGGAGGACAGATATGGATTAATATGCCTCAGTACGTGACTTACCCCATATATCATTGTTGTATTATGCAAGGTATGGATAATCAATTGCCATGTGGATTACTCAGTATGATATTGATCAGTATTTTTACCCAATCTAGTCTGCAGTGGAGTATTTATCATAATGCCTTTTAAATATCAAATTCAAGAAGAATAAACGAACAATAAAAGAAGTATGTTTTTAGATTTCTTTTTACATGGTTTAAACATTTTTTACCAGATTATACAAGCAGTAAAAATATAAATGTCTTGTTTATCAGCAGAAACAACACACATTTAAAATGCTGCATCATTATTTGATAAATGTGAGTGTGCTTGTATTTCAGATTCATTATTACAATTACAAGTACATGCACACGTACAATCTGAATGCTAAAACCAGATGTTTATAAGCGCTGTAGATGAAGTGCAGGTTGGCAACAGTGGTTTGTTTCTGCAGCCCTGACGGACTGATTTGCGTGAGGTCATTTTAATCCTTCAAACAAAAGGTATAAAATTACAAAATCTCTGCTCTGGGTTCATGTGGAAAGAAGTAGCTCTGTATCACTACCTCCCCGACTTTCATGAGTGGGTGGATGCTCAGGCCTCCACCAGCAGATGGAGACACACACCTCCTTTAACACAAGAATATAATAATAATAATAATAATAATAATAATAATATGGAAGGTGGAAGACGTGTTACAAGTTACACCAATTTACAAGAGGACATTAAATAGGAAAAGTTGATCAATTGGAGGATAAACATTTGCAATGCAGAATGCTTGAGAGCCTTTGCGGCATAATGTTGCATTATATTTTAAATTGTCACCTGTGTGCCTACATTGAGTGTTTTCCTTTGCATAAATAAAGACTTTTTAAATCATAAATGGATGCAGAATAAAAATCTCCAGAATGCTCGAAAGCTCGAAATTCCCTACCAACGCCCTTGTGGTTCATGATGGATGTTCAGACTTCCACCAGCAGAGGGAGACATCCGCCTCCTTTTCTCCAACAGCCCTGGATTAAAGTAGAGACGGTGGAATACATGATAGGATTATTCAAACTGCCTTACTTTGAGAAAATCAGTGTAACCAGTGCCTCGTTGTTCCCCATTTGCGTTTTAGAAGAAAAAATAAATAAAAAATCAAGAAATATAGAAGGAAATTCAGTGTTAATAAACAGCATTTTGTAATTTGGCTGGATCTGGCTTCGCTCCCTTCTGGGCATCACAAAGCAGGAATTACACACTCGCTGTGAGATATATCACTGGAAACATCACGCATGCTTCCAAATATATGTCCAAAAATGTTCGTGAATTAATTAAGATTACAAGTTAATACCATGAGAACGCCACGCCAAATGATATGCACTCCTCAGAAATAGCAGCCTGCACAGTGTGCATCTACATCAGGGGTGTAGGCGTATGAGAACACTGCCAGGCCCCGGCCTCCTTCCTCCCTCACAGGCCCCCAGGACATCAGTGTTGAGTACAGCCTCTGCCTGCACAGGGGGCCCCGGCTGCCAGACAGCTCTGAGCCACGCATTTAGCTGTTTATGTAGTCTGTCAGTCACAGAGACGCATCAATCCTCTCCTGGAAGGAACGGCAAGCACATTGTGACAGAGAGACGTCCTCCGTCGCCTGAAAGATGTGTTACAGACAGAGACAGAGAGGGCTTGGAGAGGGGAGGGCGGTGAGCAGGAGAGACGGAGGGGGAAGAAATGCTGTCCATGAAGCAGGAACGTTTAATGTTATGTTATTAAAAAAAAGACAAATGGCCTCGCCACATCAGAAAGTAGCACAGTTGAAATACTCTGCGTGTCTTAAAATATTTGGACGTAGGAGCTCGGTGACGTGGGTGAGCTAACCGCTAGCGCTAGTCTTGAGTTTCTCCTCCATTTCCTCTCCACTGTTTCGTTTACTTCCCTCTTGGCCTTTCGCCCACCATTGTACACCATTCAATACAAAGTTATTAAAGAGAGAACTCTCTCTGTGATAGATGTAGTGTGCTAACAGTCAGTTTTGTAAACTAGCTCAGTCGCTAATGGATCAATATGTCTGTGTGCCCGGGGGCTACAGGCTACAGTCTGCATTTTTAAACAAAGACGGACAGTTAGTTTTTAGACACTTTAGAAACGGGAGGTCTTTAAGTCTTCATTTGAGGCTGTAGCTTGTAGCCAAATCAAATTGTTTACAGGATAGTTAACTTTTGTTTCTTTATAATACATGTCATACTTGACTTGTTTCTTTACAAGGCTTGTTTAAAGGCAATAAAGAAGACCACGTTTATGGACTAATTACAATCCCTCCTCTGCAGAAACCAACCTCCATTGTGGAGGTTGGTTTCTGGCTTTTTGACGTTTTTTCCCCCAGTACATTTAGTTTGTACTCCCTCTGGCATTTTGGAGAACAATGCAATGACAAGCGCATTGAGTATAAACGCCTCCGTGCATGCTGGGAGCTCGCGCGACATCTACGGAGGCCCACGCTACGGTGCTAAACGCGGGCATGCTAACGCAATGCTCACAATAATAATGTTTACCACATTCGCCATCTTAGTTTAGCGCGTTAGTACGCTGACATTTGTAAAATAATGCTCAACACAAAGTACAGCTAAAGCTGATAGCAATAATTAGTCTTTCAGGTAAAATATTGAACACATGGATAATTAGACTTGATGATGCCACTAGAAGTGTCATGGCCGTCCATCCAACAGTTGCGTTGGACTGTTCACAGAAAAACAAACCTCATGGTGGCGCTGGAGGAAGAATCAGGGAACCGTAGTCATCATCTGGGGACCATGAATGTGTCATGGCAATCCATTTGGACATTTGCTGAGAAGTCATGGAGACAGACAGCCAAATACATTTGTTAAAGAGAGAAAAAATGTAGGTTTAAGCACTTTTTTACCACCGCATGCCAAACAGAATATGACAAAGTTCACGGCCAAGTCAACGCCGTCCGTCTCTCTTATTGAATGATTGAGTGAGTGGAAGCAGCCAAAATAAAGTTGACCGTAACTGCACGTCTGTCGACACCGGGCAACAGACGCGCACGGAGCCGAAGGCTCTCTTCTAGCTCTGTCACTCCACATTATCTGCACACAAAATGTTTTCCAAGATCACATGAATTGCATTCACTGGCACACAGGGTGAGATCTAACTCTACCGTTTTCCTGTTTTCTTTTGTCATGGCATATTTTGCTGTCGAGAGCAGGCGACATCCTTTGAAAACAACCCGACACAGATGTTTTATTTTAGTGAAGAGACACTCCTTCCCCCCCCCCAGGGTCAACTCTCGTTAATCAGAACTACCCGGAAATTTCCGTTGTTGTGCACATTATTGTTATTGTAGACTGTTTAAGTCAGAACATGAGTAACTTTGAAAGATTTTGGATGCACCGCACAACGGGCTGTAACCTCACAGTGAACTTTATAGCATTTTATTAGCTCATTCTTTTCCGGTTTTAAGCCCCCCGAATTGAATCACTCGCACGGCTTTCATAAGCTCTAAAAACACACACAATACCGGCTGAGCACCAAAAGGCAGGAGGCCAAAGTTAGCCAATAGCTGTTGGACAAAGTGGAGCATTTAGCAGCTAAAGATCCAGATGTTTCCCTCAGGAGTTTATGGAAACAAAAACACAGCGCAAGGGAGTGAATATTGGGTTTATACGACTCGATTAACGCCGCCAAATAATCAGTAATTGCAAGTTTAATATTGGATTGACAGATTTTAAACAGGCTTGCTTTCAGCCAAATGCTAATGCAAACATGCTATCGAGCTGACAATAAATGTGTTGACATATCTTGTGACCTATAATGTTGACCATGTTCACCGTCTTAGTTTAGCTAGCATGCTAACGTCTGAGAATTAATCCTCAACCGAAAGTACAGCTGAGGCTGATTGGAAGGTCATTAGTTTTGCAGACGTTTGGTCATAAACCAACGGCTGGATGGTAGATTAAAAACCCATCATTAGGATTCAATTATCTGGGGATTATGAATGTCTGAACCAAATTTTATGGCCATCCATCAAAGAGTTGCTGAGATATTTCAGTCTGAACCAAAGTGGTGGATCGACCAGCTTTTCCTTCTCTGGAGCCACGCGGCTAAAAACATTCAGGCGTATTGATTTTGTATTAAAGCAACAAAGTGCAATTGGGAGGGTATAGCTTTTGACTACATTTTAAAATGTAGTTTTTGAAAGGCTCAACTTAACCATTTTCTCTTGCATTGGTGTTGTAGTATACATGTGGAAAATACTCATAAACCCTAGAAGGTGCAAATCCTTTTTTACTTTCACTTTGGTGGTTTCTTGTTGCAGCATCATCAGAGATAGACTCTCATCTTCTGAGTCAACTGTGTAATAATACTAATAATAAAGTCAGAGAGGTTACTCCAATCTGCACGCAATAAGTAGATCCCGTGCTTTGCTTCGTCCAGCAGAAACTAAAACATTAAAAGGGGAAAAACCTTGAGGAAACGCCGATCATCAGTTGCAGAGGTCAGCGTTTTATGAGCCAAATGAACGAGGCAAAGCACATTATGTGAGCCCGCCTGGCAGAGACACACATATTAGATATGCATACTCAGTGCACCTGCACTCAACAACACACGCTAATCTAACGCGGCGCCCTTCAGTGTAAGACAAGGGGGGAAATAGACCTGCCAACAGGTCGTCCACCTGCCAACTGGAAGAGGTAGAGGCGGGCTGACAGGACGTGTCAACACATCCGTGATGACTGACGACAAACACTGCCATGCAACATTTCCACATCCTCGCTAGGCACGCCACTCAGCACCGCCTCATCAGAGAGTCCTGAACTCGTGTCTGAGGCCGGACCAGCCGGAGAAAGGGATCTGGGGAGGAGGTCGTGACGACCCAACGACCTCTGAGTCCTGCCTGTCGATCCTCGGGTCAACCAACCCGATCCAACGTCAATCCCCTGACGATCCATATCTCAATTATCTCGATTGTCACTGCAACTCATATTGATAACCACACATTAGGTTAAATCACCCCTGAACGATGGATGACTTGGTTTAGTTTGTCGATTTTTGGCTCATGTAGAGGTGTTTTATGTGAAAGCGAGTAGATTTTAGTCGTGAAGCTCCTCACTGGTGACTGAGACCTCGATGGCGTCCCGATTAAAAGCTTATACTGTTAATCTTCTTTAAGACTGGGAAAGCCACAGAAACAATATGCGAAGTTTTTGCGAATAATTAGTTGCTGATCCATTAAGCTTATAAGCGGTGCAGAGGCCTGACCACTTTGGACTGGGTTGAATGTAATGGCTTGAACCAGGAATTGTCTGGTGGGATCATTGATGCGCTCACTTACCGGTTGACGGTAGTTTTAATTCACCTGTTTTCATGCATATATAATACAATTGTGCAAAGAGTTTTTCCTTCATTTGAGTGCGACTGGCGCACTTTTAATTGGGTCATCTTGTAATGGAGACTGGAAAATTGTAATAAAAAAGTCCATTTTATTTATATATCACAAAGCACAATATGTATCATTCAATATGTGCATCCTATTATTCGCTGAACAGAAGTGGATGGAAACACGTTCATTGGCATTTTCTTTTGCGGATTTTCTGCAAAATCCGGTTAAAATTTGTGCTGCTTTTGAATCGAAATGTAACTGACTACGAATCTTTAAACTGAACCCCAAAAAAAAGACTAACTAGCCGTCTCCACCTTTACAACACTTTATCATGTAAACGGGCCTCCTGCTTTCCTCATAAGCATCCCCACTGCACACACGTGTTACATTCCTCCCTTTCTCCTGACTTCCCCCTGATTGTTGAGCGAAGCGGAGTCATCATCAGATCCATCAGTGCGGAGTCATTGCCTGAGGAAACACGGGCCAATTATGGCCATAAATAATAATGGGAGTGCGCATCTGGCATGATGACTGATGGGCCTCTCTCACAGCTCATTTACATGGCTTTTGTGTGGCCATCAGCGGCTTCGCTCTATCGTAACGCTCAGCAAATGAGCCTTTCACTGAATATTGTACGATTCAAAGGGGGGGGGGGGGGCGGGGGGGGGGGGGGGGGGGGGGGGGGTACCGGGATGCCACTTATCGCCACAAACATGGGGCAAGGAAAAAGAGATACTGGATATATTTGTGTGTTGCCACACATTGCCCTAGACTTCCTGTCTTGTGCCTTGTCGGTGAGTTTGTGGGTTAGAGAAAGAGAAGTCCATCCATCAGCATCAATTACCGTGACACGGGGGGAGATCGATTGTGTCTGTGTGGTCAGGTAACAAACCAACCACCTCCCACACTCGAGCACACACTCCTCAGATACCTTACACGTGCCCGTCAGACACCTGCTCGCTTACCCCGTCTCCTTTAATGCCATCCACGTCGCTTTCCTAATGAGCCAAATGAAAAATGATAGTTCGTAGCAGAGATTGGTGGTCAGTTTTTAATTTCTCAAAGGTGGGTGTCGACGCCGCTCGGTGAATCCTTAATCTGTCCTTTAGGTCGGTGGCAGCCTGGAGCCACAGAACAAAAGGCTGCGGCGCTGTGACGTGTGTCCCGCCAGCTGATAAGCCCGGTTGTTAATGGTGTTAGGGTAGATTTCATTACCCCCTCCAGACTGCTCTCATTAAATAAACATCCCCCTGTCACAATCCCTCAACGTGCGGGAAGAGGAGTAACCGAGGCAGGAGGGGTGAAGAGGAGAGGAGGCGTGCGCGAGATGGACAACAAGGTGGAATGTTAATGAAAAACTTGCCATTCAAAGTCAAATCAGGTGCAACATTTCGGTTGACGTTTCTTTCGGCTGTTTTGCTGCGGGAAGGGATGGAGGACCGAATTCCTTTCAGCATCTTATTAAATGGATCCACCGTGACATTTGGTGCAGACGTTCGGAGTGAGAATCGTACAGGAATTTGCTAAAGAAATCCAAGGTTTTTTGGCGTAAAACTCACGGTTCGGATCGCATCGCGGATCAGACTCATAAAGGCGCAAAAGGAAAAATGGAGCAATTTTTACTATTTAGAGATCCCTGATTACATTGTTTTTGTTGCCGATACTGATTGCCAATCATTGATGATCCATATCGGCAGATACAGATGTCTTCGTTGTTTGATTATAGCAGCTGGTCTATAAGGCCGAAATACATTTCAACCGCTCTGAAGTCAGTAAACCATCAAATATTCTAAATGTTTTCCCTGAACTCACGAGGGTTGAAGCTGTGTGAAGTGTGAGGAATTCCCTCACAAAGTGATGTCATACGAGTCAATGCAGGTGGGAGTTGAAAAATGAATGATAAAACCCTTTTTACTTCGGTTTTAATGAAATATCTCCAAAGCTAACCACATTCCTTCACCCTCAGCTGTGCTTTGTGGTGGACATGCTAGTATGCTAACATGTAAATGTTACATGTGCTTGACATCAGGATGGCGGCATGCATGTAGTTCACCACTCAGTCACCTCCGGCTCTGCCGAGTGAAGCCGATGCAGAAGTGTCTCAAAACTTGGGTTATCTCTGCTGACCAGCAGGGGGCGACTCCTCCGATTGCAAAAATAAGTCAGGTTGTATAGAAGTCTATGAGAAAATGACTCTACTTCTCTCTTGATTTATTCCCTCAGTAAACATTGTAAACATGAGTTTATGTCTCAATCTCTAGTTTCAAGTCTTCTTCAATACAGCACGAAGTTCATTTAGTAAATTATGGTCAGTTAGAGTCAAACAGACCATAAAGCAGCGTAGGATTTAGGGCGGGGCTACAAGGTGATTGACAGGTCTCTTACCAGAGACGTAAACGGCATCTCTACATCACCCAAATATGGTAACTTCCATTCATCGGTGGCAAAAAAAGCCCGTAATAAAATTGTCAAATCATACTTAAGTTGCTTTTTGTGAGTGGCTATATAAGTGTGACTGATTGCGTTAAACGGGCATATGATCTTATCGTATCGTTGCGCAAAGACATGTTATATTATTGTATCGTGATGAGAGTAGACCCTTAGTTAGTTGTTTAACACACAGGTCAGTGGTTGTTAATGTAACAGAAGTCGTCTGCAACAACTACACGATGATTTTGAAGAGCTATAGATTTTTAATTCGTCATCTTTTTGGGGGACCAGTTGTTAGTGTCATGTCTTCACAGGCGAACCGGTTCAGATCCTTGTTCCCGCTGCGTCCGCTGCATCGCTCCCCGACTCTTACTCGGTTACCCATCTGTCTCTTCCCCTTTCTTCCATTAGTTTTCACCACAGTTTTCTTTCCTGCCGACCCTCCCTTACCCTCCCCTGACCTTGCGTAGGCTCCTCCCCCTCCTCCCTCTCTCCTCTGCTCCTGACTAATCTATGCCATCATCCTCTCTTCATCTATCAGAGTGCTCTCATTGTTTTGACGTCTAGTTAATTCTCGGCTCATGATTTATCAAATTCTTATTACCGCTTGCTGAAAGCCTCATTCATTGTCGTGATGTATGGTAATGATAGTCCCGGTGTGGCTGCCTGAATCGCAACAAACCCGCTCGTTTATTTTCTTCCTCTTCTTTCTCCTCTCCTCCCTCCTTCTCTTCCTTCACGGCCGCCTTTTTCTTTTGCAAACCGTTATCTTTTTACTTTGTCCTTGCAGTTGTCTCGGCTCATCTCCCAATAATGCGCACACAAATACATAAAGCTGTCTTCCCGGAAAATGCCATTCCTGCAACCTATAATAACACACATCGACGAACCCTTTTTAAACAGTCATGTTTGCGACATTTGTCAGTAAATTTAGGTAAATTAGAGCTTGTTTGGTGCATTTGTTGACAAGCGGTTATTAATAAAAATAAAGACACACAGCAGGCTTTGAAGGAATACTTTATTGTTGGGTCAGTGAATTTAAACTTGATACAAGATGCTCATGTATGAACGTATAAAGCAACAAAATGTATTTGCTCTCAATTTCTGCAGCTGCAGACAGAGTTTCAGACTAGAATAAATAGTGTTTTATTACATCGTCAGTCATTCATTCATTTTTAATAAATACAGATGCTTCACAGGAGAAGTTATATATATATTATTGACAAATACAAACAATAAACAGTTTTCTTATATATGTTGACAAACCAGGTTTGTGGTTCTCGTGCTACATTGAACCTGTTTTTTGACAACATTTATAAATTCTACAGAAATTGGATGTTACTCTCAGCAGCTGCTTCCTTCAAGCTGCCAACGTCGAGAGTTCTCCTCTTCCCTCTCAGCCAACCGCAGTGGCACGCTGCCGGGTACATCTCTTCACACATTTCTGTTCAGGCGATGGTTTAGACGTACCTTTTCAATTTAATGTGACTCCACAGAGTTACAGAGTTTAATCCACACCTCTGTGATCTCATCTGCACTCAAACTGCACATTCGCACATTTGGTTTGTTGCAGGGTTTTGATTTCAATTCCTTTTTTTGCTTCTTTATGGAAGTCCGTGGTGTTCAATACTAAATAAAGACGTTATGAATTGAATAACAATATGTATAAACTTTAAAATAGATAAATTAACTGAAAAGTATTCAAACTCAAAGCAATTTTATGAAATAATTATTCTAAAATAATTGTATTTAACTTTAAAATGTACAAAATATTGTAAAAGTGTGAGAATTCCTTTATATTTTTCCTAGCATGCTACCTACCTAGCTAATTAGCTCGGTGTAAAAAACAAGACACTATATTTTAAATATAGTTTTTCTATATATCTTTTTGTATTGTAAAATACAACAAAAATAAATAAATACAAATATTGTCTTTCGTTTTTTACACCGAGCTAATTAGCTAGGTAGGTAGCATGCTATTTAAATGTGTGAATTTTGTTTTGTAACCATGGTCAACACTAAAATCTAACACAACATGACGTCATCGACACATCAATGTAATAAAACAGATCTCGAGCAGGAAAATGGAAAGTTGTAACAACTCATAGTGCAAATGTGCAAATATGCAAATGTGTTGCAAGTGGGTTTTGTCACCTGATCAGATGTCGCTGTCATGTTTTTATTTTGGGAGGACAGTTTTGAAAAATCAAATTCTCCTCCAGCTCACACTGCGACCGACATTATACAACCAACCAACCTCCAAGTCCAAGAAGCGGACAACAGGATGTGATGTCGGATGATTTTTAACGATTGGCCAGATTTAAGCTCAGATATATTAACTTAAAATACATTTTCTCTGTCTGAACAATGTGCTGACGTCGCGCTAAGAAAGCCAGTTATTCCGCGACATCTCAGCATTTCTCCCTCCACTTTATTCTCTCCCTCTTTTTTCATTCTTCCTCTCTTTCTCCCCTCTTCCTCGGTTGGAGATGAAGGACGGGCACCGGGGCAGAGGAGGTCAAGCATTAGCACAACTATCTAATCACTACCTCTCCTCTGCTCTTTTTTTTTTACTCCTCCCTTTCTCTGAAAAGTCATCTGTCAAAAGCCTGGCGGCTCTGGCCTCTCCATTAGGGCAGTGGCACCTGAGTATTTCTCAGTCCACACACACACACACACACACACACACACACACACACACACACACACACACACACACACACACACACACACACACACACACACACACACACACACACACACACTTTTACATGCATCTCCCTGCCCAGACACCCCACCTCCCCTTATGAGGAGGGGGGAGATCAATGCCGCCAGCTCCATGCATCATTTGTCACACCGCTGCCCTCTCTTTAATGAGCTTGTCTGGCTTCAGCTCCTCCTTCTGTTTCCTCCTCACCTCTCATCCCTCGTTCAGCTGACTACTTCCATCTCCTCGCTCGCCTCGCCTGCATGTACAAATGCTTTCCCCCCACTTTGCCGCGCTGTCAGACGTCACTTCTTATCTGTTTAGGTAATGATACAGCAGATAGTGTGCTTTATAGTGGGAGGGGCAGTGGTGGAGGAAGTATTCAGTATTCAGATCCTTTACTTTAAGTTACTGTGAGGAACGTTTAACTGGTTGTGAACCAGTCTGAGTTTAGTCCTGGTCCTCTATGTGACCTTCATCAGTAAACAGACCATCAGAGAGAAGAGGGTCTGGTTCTAGAGAGTTATTCTTAAAGCTCCTCATCGGGGCCACCGGGTCGGATTCTGGTGAAACCAGATGACATCATGCAGGTTCACCAGGAGCTCCTTCAGCTCAGAATCCAGCAGAGACCAGTCCACCGTGGACAGATCCAGCAGAGACCAGTCCACCGTGGACAGAAACCAGATCCGGCTTCACCTGCAGCCTTCGACCTGCAGTCGGAGCTCCGGAGGGAGGAGGAGAGCTCAGCTCCCGGCAGCAGCAGCATTTCCTCCTCCTCCTCCTCCTCCTCCTCCTCCTGGACGTGTTGCTGGACCCGCTGGAGGGAAGGGAGGCAACGGGAGAACCAGAACCAGGACTGAGAGGAGCAGGCTGTCAGACCCTGCTGCAGTAAAATGAGAGGTTTTCTGAAGGGACTCTGGTGACACTACCACTTCAGTCCACATGTTCCTTGCAGTAACTTTAAGTGAAAGTACTAATACCACCAGTGATGGGAAGAAACACACAGTGGTTCAAACTCTGGAATGCTCTTTCTGCAGAGATTAGATCATCAACATCTGTATCCACTTTTAAAAACACATTTGAAAACAAGGATAGCATTTTCAGAATGTCCCAAAATTATACGTGTCTGTATCTATACATGCTGTATGTTTATGTGCACTGTATACATATAGAGTATATGTATGTATGTGTGTATATTTGGAAACATTTATATTAATATGTGTTTTATCACCTTGTTTTACCACTTGTTGTTGATCTTTTTTTGTGCTGCTCTGTTTTATTAGTTATTTTATTGTGTTTACTTTTGCCTAATTAATTCTTGCTTGTGTGGTATTAGGAAGTACTTTGTGCTCTATTTAAGCAAAATGAGTAAAAGTATAAAGTGTAATGAGGAAATTATTCTCAAGCAAAGTATCCCAAATTTGTACTTGAAGTAAAGTTGTATAGTACTTGGAGAGTCTTAAGTGCCGGGTCGGTTAATTTGTGATGCCAGTAAAACTTGCTGAGTTAATGATGGCGGAGGTGTGTGTTTTTGTTGATCAAAACATTGATTTCTGAGGTAAGTCTTTAGTGTAATCCTTCAACAGTGAGGGTGTAACTGTAAGTAAATATTGTACTTTTTACTCTGACAGCTTTAGTTTCTTCTCAGATGACAGTTTTTCTTCCCCTTCCTGTCCAGTAAAAACCTCGTATCTCCAGATGTGTGGATGCTGAATGTTTGTGATCAACTGAAGGATGAAGTGTTTCCTTTATGTGTTGAGAAACTCCTCCGACTTCTTTAGATAAATAAACTCTTTAAAAAGCCTCTTGGATCAGCTGGAAGAAGCATCGTCACAAAGCTGTTAGTTCTTTGTAGAGATACGAGGTTCTCACAGGACAGAGACGCTACAAACACGTGATGATCTCATAGAATATGATGCGTTGATGTAGATTAAACTAAATACAACATCATATAAAGGAGTTAACATGAAACACATGAATGCGGCAGGAATATGAATCCAGGAACATCCGATATCAGTAAAACACTAACAGGGAACATTCTACAGCACAATGAGTACTTTGAGTACTTTAAGAAGCTGTTAACACGATGTTGTTGTTGTTTTTTAACTCTGCAGCTGTGCAAAGAACAAGTCAACAGGCGGAACAAAGACAAAGCAGACAGTTTTGCAGTGCAACAGTGTGGAGTGACGCTGACAGCCCTCCACAACAGCATGGACCGCGATGTGAAACGTCGTCATCTTGCATCAACAGTGCAGCTCTTCGGTTTTGTTCATGGAAAGTTGTACCGCCTCGTCAAACTTACGGAGGACTTTGTGTCCGTGTGTGTGTGTGTGTGTGTGTGTGTGTGTGTGTGTCCGTGTGTGTGTGCCGCCTTCAAAACTGTGCCTTGGTAGACGCAGCTTGTTGCATTTATGCTTTGGTGTCATTCCAGCCCAGAATGAGTTCCAAACAGCGATTTATGAGACATATGAGAGAATCAAAGGCTGGAAATCGCAGCTATAATGGATGATGTCCTGTGGATACAGATACATAAAGACCGGCAGAGCAGGATGCCAAATTCTCTCACTGCAGAGGAGGGAGGCTTCAGGGGAACATTTATCCTAAGACGCTAATTAAAATGCTCTTTTAGGACTATTGGTGATATAACTTGTTTTCCCGGGGCCTTTATTTGATATTTATTGGCGTGTTTATCTTCGCACTTCAAATGTGCATGAAGTGATGTCATGTTGAGAAATCTGGAGCGCAGTTTGATAACATTTACCAGCTACCAAATGAGTCAACAGTTGTCACTTATTTGTAAACAAAGAGCAAGGGCTTCTTCTTTTTTAGATATTTTCGCTCTGACATGAACAGTCAGAGGAGTAGATAGTATTCATTACTAGTATTCATATCCTTTTCTGAAGTAAAAGTACTATTGCTCACTAAATTAAAGTATGTATCATCATGTACTTAATGAAAAGTGAAACTACTCTGCAAGTAGTTTATTTAGCTGAAGTTCTCTTCAAGGAACACCACATCCTTCATTTCAAACATTAAACATCTCCACATCTGGAGCTACGAGGTTTTCACTGGACAGGAAGGGGATGATCATCTGAAGGAACTAAAACTGTCAGACACAAAGTACAATGTGTCCTTCTGAGATGTGGTGAAGTATAAAGTTGGGCCATATGGCAATGCAACCTGTTGCTTTGAATAAGCGGCACGACTGTGATCCTGGCGTTTAATGATACACTGAATAATTTCCAGTCATGTAAACAAAACCCCTAAAAACTCAATTGTTTGCAATGCAAAGTAACAGTTGGGGGCACAGATTATCAGGGAGGCGTTGCGCTTTAAGGAGATCAGACTCGTGGCTCAAGATGTCTTTGCTTCTTTCCGGCACACACGTTCTCCAGATGCAAATAAACGACTGTCGGAGCAGTAATGGAAAGATTTGTCACTGAAATGTGGCAACAGTAAACGGGGGACGACCTGTTCTCACAATGCGAGAAACAACACTTTTTCCTTTAAAGGATTGAGGCCATCGGCTGCTCCGATCAATATTTATTTTTGTAAAGAAGCACTGAAGCACAAACCAGTGGTGGAATGTAACCTAGTTCATTTACTCCTTGTCCTTTACTTACGTATTTCTATTGTTGACTTTATACTTCTTCTGCACTACATTTTAAAAAGGGAAATGTTGTACTCTCTGTAGTTACTACTTACTTTTCACGTCAAGACTTGACATTCAAAATATATGATCAGTTTAAAAGAATAGGATGTATTCTTATAAATGAAACTTGCATAACAGTATTTTAAGTAGTTAAAAAGAGCTAGCTTAAAATAAAAAAAATTGTAATTGCATCTATACTACTGTTCCAATCATTTACATATAATATATCACCTTTTAATTTTGATATTAAGTACATTTTGAGGTTTATACTTCAGGATTTTAACTTGGATTAAACATTACCCACAATGCAACTCAACCGCAGGCAGTTCAGATGGAGATTCTGGTGTGTTATGCTGCTAGCAGCTAATTAGCAGTTAGCCTGCAGCAGAGATGAAGAGCGGACTCATCACTTCTTTCTAACTCCAACCCCAGATTTTTTTAATTTTCAAACTTGTGGTCTTCAGACCCAACTGAACCCGACTCAAGTCGTACGCTCCACTGCACCCCTCAAAGTGCAGACAAGCTCAGGGAATGACTTTGGTTTCACGCTCCTCATAATTCTTCTTTTGGGGATGCACTGCTCCATCTCCGTTTCAATAAATCACCAGTAAAACCGTCTCTCTCTTTTTTTTTTTGCCAAACTAAGCACTCTTTTGTTGCCAGTTTGGGTCACGCCGCATTGGAGGTGATTCAGGACTGTCTGTCGGTACTTGGCAACGGGAGGACAAGCTGTCATCTTTCACTGGTTCTTCTAGAAGAGTGAGGTCATTTTTCAAAGAGGAGCTTGGTGCAGGAATTTACTCATTGCAGCATTAGCTGCTCTCGTAACTTAAAGGACGGATCCTCAATCTGAATTTTTGTCCGCTTAACGATGCAAGGATTGATGAAGTAAAGTGCATGTAATTTCCTAACAAACTTGAAGAAACACTTAAATTGTTTGTTTTGCAAAAATGTGTATGAAAATGCTGTGTGACATTTCCTGCAGACGTCACTGAGCCTGCAGTCTTTCCCAGTTTGACATTCAGAGAATCCCACGGACAAACAACCCTGTTGAGTTATTGCACGTCTGACATGCTTCGGTACGTTTTTATGACATGTAAATCAAAAGCTGCTCACTTGAAAGAACCCCGTCCTCCCCAGAAGCTACCGTGCAACGCATTGTAATAAATTACTGGGGTAATAAAATCTACTGCATGCAAAACTAATGACATTCCCATCAGCCTCAGCTGTACTGTGTTAATTTCAGCTAAACTGGTAACATAGCAAACTTTGTAACGTGGTAAACATACCCGCTAATCGTCAGGGTGTTAGCATCGTCACGGCTGTGTTTACGTTGCATGTCTGACACTTGTTGAATGCTAAATATCAGCACCACATCAAGCAGCGCCTCGCCCGCCAGTACCCACACTGTCACTAACTGCAATGACTAAAGAATGATCTACTTTCTTTGAAGGAGAGAAGTAGACAGAATGGTCCACATGATGTGTTTGAAGGATATATCCAGGATGTCAAACTGATTCAGCTTTGAAAACACGTTAATAGAAGATGACGGTTGAAGCTAAAGCTACAAGTCACAGTGTAAAAGAGAACCACATGAGACAGAAGACAATGAAATGAACACTGTTCCTGTAAAGCCGGGTCGGTCTTTACTCACTGTTAGGCTACAATCATTAACAGACCAAATATCATCAGTAGCTAGTTAATGATGTGCTGACGTATACTCTGCTAATGTTATCTGCACAGGTTTTTAGGTAGAAATATAACGTTTTACACCTCTTTCCAACCTCTCCGGGTAACAAGTATCACTAATACGCAGCGTTGCAATGATTGCATGAGAGTCAACGTTGCAGAGACGGACAGCTGTCGGAGCTGGCTAATACTAGCTAGCTAGCTAATACTATGCTGTGAATGGCCAGTGTGCGTTCCAGGGGCAGAACATAGCACATTTAAAAGGGTTGTGTGTGAAAGAGGCCTCAGTCTGTTACAGTGTGAAGGAAATAAGACAAAAATAATGTGTTAAAATGGTGCCAGATTCCAATTATTTGTTATTCCTCACCGCTGATGATTGATTACACTTTGGCTTTCGCTGAGTAATTAGCATAATAACTTGCTGCATGTATTTCTCAGGGCTGCCCCTGCCTGGCTTTTTACTGGCTTCCTTCCCTCCACCTCCCTTCAGGTCCACCAACTGGCCCATTCCTCAGTGTTATTATTGGATTTCAAAAAAGCCGGGAGGGGGCATATATCACATCTCCCTTCGTCACCCTCCTCCCCTCGTTCACACTCATTCTTCCATTCATCATTCTGCTTTTTTAATAACTCCCTCTCTGCTCTTTGGTCATTAATAAAGATGAACTCACTCTGCTGTCGCCTCCTGTCTCGCAGTCGTCTCCCTTTTCACTTTCACCCTCATCTGGCTTACCTTCCTCTTTACACGTTCCTTGATGCCCTTCATCCTCATCCCTCAGTCCACCCTCTTCCTCCTCCCAGTCGGCACCCTCTTGTCTTCCCTCCTTCCCCCATCACCTCTCTTTTTTTCTCCTTCAATTTCTCTCCGCCTGACACAACAGTCCATCACGTGCCCGGCTCTGGACACCGGCCTCCTCTCAGACGCTCTCATTCATCAGGACTTTGAAAAGCAGAAATCACTCTCTCCTCTCCTCCGCTGGCCGCTGCCACTTATTGCGCTATCCATCACACCTGGCAGATGATCGATACGAGCTCTGCCCCTCCCTTGCTCTCGCTTCACACTGCATTTCTCTCACGTCTGGCTCTCTGCAGCCCGGGTTTATGTGAGGAAACTTGTCAGGCCCTCTTAGGCGGAACAACTGCACCTGAAACGTGAAACCGAACGACGTGTCGACAGCAATAGATTATCCCGTTTGACACGGACATGTTATTCAAGTAGTTCAGTTGATATCTTTTGTAAAAACAAAAAAATATCTCAGTGTACAAATAAGTGCTGCTTTCAAAATCGTACTCAAGTATAAGTATAAAAGCATGAAAATATACAAAGGGATACTCATTGTGCACAACGGCTCATTTCAGAACACCGTTATCATTTAGAATAAAGTACAGCAGAGGCTGATGGGAATGTCATTAGTTTTGCAGGTATTTGGCATTGCTTTATGGTCTATTTTACTTTAAATGGACCATCATTTACTAAACATCATGCTGTATTGAAGAAGACTTGAAACTAGAGATTGAGACCATAAACTCATGTTTACAATGTTTTGTTTGAATAAATCAAGAGAGAAGTAGAGTCATTTTCTCATAGACTTCCATACAAGCAGACTTCTTTTCGCAACCAGAGGAGTCGCCCCCTGCTGGTCAGGAGAGAAAATGCAAGTTTTAAGACTCGGCTTCACTCGGTAGAACCGGAAGTTGTCGCCTGGTATTTGGTCGTACACCAAAGGATTGGACATTTAAAAAAAGGATCTGAAGCCAACAGGAATGTCTGCAACGATTACATGACATCCATCCAAAAGCTGCCAAGACGTTTCACTATGAACCACACATTTCAACCTCATTGAAGCGCTACAGGAAAAGTCAGGTGATCTCCAAAGTCAGTAGGAATCATCCACTGGGGACCATGCATATCTGTGCATAATTTCATAGCAATCCACGCGATAGCTATCGAGATATTTCAATGACGGACCGACCGACTGACGCCGCCATTGCTGCTGTCGCTGAGTCATCTTTCTGTAAATACGAGCCAAAAACATGAAGCCAAAGCCTTTTTTCTTCTTCTTCTTGCGGCAGAGCCTCTTCCGGGGACCAACTTGTTCGGCAGTCGGTCTGAATTGATGGTGTTATTCTACCGATTCCTCTTCAGGTAGGACCCAGTTAATGGGGGCAGGCAATAAGAGGTGGATAACAGAGGCTATAATTCTGCTGAGAGCAGCTTTGCTTTGTAAAACTGATTTGTTCAGGAGAGAGGAGTCGTTAAGCAGCGCTGCCGAGCCGCCCAGATCCTAATGCTTCTCTAATCTCCTTCGGTATCGCTAATTCTGTTCGTTCTACACCGCCATCAAACGGGTTCATGGTGATGAATTAAATTACACTGGATGTATTGGGCAAACTAACCATAAATTGGCCTTCGCTGCCCTCGCTGGTGTAGGCGGAAAGCTTGGGAACCCACCGGAGTGAGCTGCAGGTGCACAGCAAAGGTAAACGGTACAGAAACAACACTGATGCATGTTTACCTGTAGCGCCAGTTTGTGCCTCTCATGTTTTATCATCACTTCACGAAGTTGCTCTGAAACATAAATACCTGGTGACCTTTTCGACGCCTCAATCTAAGGAGCCTCATTTGACTGACAGTCTCACAGTCGAACCGTCGCAGTGACGGAAACAATTTGGTGATGACACAGAGGATGATGCATGAAGAACAACATGGCTATTTCAAACTATTTCAAATAAAAAAAAAGGCCTAGATGTATAAATAAGAGCACTCGCATAAGAACGTAGCACTGTCAGAGTGGAGATCTCCACCTCCTGTTGCGTATTGGACATGTATCTCAGAGACAATAATGTTGTTGTTATTACTCTTTTTCTATCAATACATAAAGCGTATGCAGAGGGAGATCAATGAGCGAATAGGACACCCATAATACTCTGAATATACTCACCTCTTTGGGCTCTATAGGTCCCAGAAAAAGGTTGCGAGAGCGACGGACTTCGAAGTAGGCCGAACCAAAGACATAAAAATACACATAAATAAACACAAAGCGGGAGGATAATCAAATAAATACTTTTGTTTGTGTGAGTGAAATAAGTTGTTGCATATAAGACACTTGGATAATGCTGCACAGGAATTTTCAGAAAGTTGTTCTCACGTTTTCTCACCTTCCCTCGATCTCCTGAAAGTCTGTTTGCACTGATATGCTGATACGGAGATACCGGACCACAGAGAGCCTCAGGAGGCGAGTGCTTGTTTTTAAGGGGGAACTGTTATTTTAACAGCACTTACCGCCGTTATGAAGGTACTTTTAAAAACCTCAGACCATCTGGAAGAAAACATCTTTTGTCAGCCGCAAGATAAGAACAATTTTAATTGATTTTCCAAGTTCCAGCTGCCAACTTTGTTTGGTTTTGGAGCTGCAATTGCTCAATTTGTATAACATTTGAATAAAGGGTCATTATACGATATTTATTGAAGGTGTCGTACGAAACGAGTAAGGGCATTTTTCCAACTACCTGCGTAAGAGGAGTAGAAAACAAATAAAATCAATTTTATTTTGCAGCTAAAACAATATATTTTTGCATAACTCAACATATTTTTGCACAAAAGACCATGTTTCATATTCTCATTTCCAGCTATCTGGTAGGGAAACAGAGTCAACACCTGAAAAACCCATTTTTTTTAAGTGAAATTTATATATTTTTTCATCCATATAGTCTTTTAAGATTCCAGAAATACCTCAAAGAACATCACTGAGAACACGAGAGAGAGCTATAGCGTCACCCTACTGACACACATTCATCAGCACCGGCTTCGCAGACGGACATGACCCCCGAGTCACAGCGATGTGACTCACATCTCGACATTAAACCTGGCAGGCGAACCTGCCAGCAGCTCAATTATCTGCCATTAGCAGGCGGCGCAGCACGGGCCCATGGGTAATTTGACAAGCTAAACTGGTGTTCTTTCATACCGGACTGCTTCATTGGACCTGAGTAAATATATTCTCAGGCTAATGCATATAAATAGAAGAGCCGTGTTTGAACAGCTGAGGGTTAGTGAAGCACCAGTAGGAGTGGGTGGGAGACGGAAAAAAAAGGATACAAGTCAGCCGAAATGCTGTGGTTTCAGTACTGGGAGAGGAGGCCGTGAGTGGCATCGAACCCAATGATACCATCTCTGTAGACATACTGGGGTGAGCAGGGGTTAATCTCCTCTGCACCCTTTCTCTCCCAAAACTGCGTGTTCACACTGATTGTGAGCTTTTAAACTGAAATAATCTCGAGGTCACAGTCAGCTGTCTTATCTCTCCCCTTCTCCCTCGATGATTTATTCCGGATCTATCTGTGTGTGAACGTCGGTCAACAGGCAGGTGCTGACATTAGCTCCTCTGCTCTCTCGTCTCTTATCTGTCTGACAAGGAAGACGTCCCGGAAAAAGGAGGATATGATGTTAATACGGGGGATATTGTGTGCGAGAACACGCCTTTTCCGCTCAAAACGGTCGCTCATACAATATGTGTCTCCTTTTGAAAGGTCAGTTCAGCCGAGTTTGAGCCAGGAAATTGTATTTATTTAGTTTAAAAGGGACCAGAAACAGTTTAAAACATAAATGTCAACATTTGAAGCATCGTACCAGATTATAGCATTAAGCTCATTTGCATCTGTGGTCTTTACACACACCATAATGTTGCTGTTCGCAGCTATATAAATGCTTATTATTGTATAGTGTTTCTCAGCAATTTTTATTGCAATTTTACGGTCATTCATTACTTATTTACACACTAGCCTCCACGTTGGCAGATACACATACACATTAATAAACACTTCATACATTACAGTGTTATATTTGATTAAATACTGATTATGAATGCTTAAAGTACTGTAAAGTGTTGGGAGATTTGTTCCTCTGTGGCAGTTAAATGCAACACCGTACATTGTACCGGCACTCCTCAGGGACATACAATAAATGTTTACATCCACCTGTTTTTATTCACATTTTATATTTCCTAGTAGGGTGGAAATGCTGGAAAAGGTCTCAAGTTGGTGTATTGTGACAAAGAGCAATGGAAGAACATTTGAGGAATATATATCACGAGGTGACCACAAATGTCCACATCAGCGAAAGGTTTCCATCAACACTTTAGTTCAAAATTATGACCCAATTTTCAGAAAAATCTGCAAAAGAAATGGAAAGATTTCCATCTGCTGCTGTCGTGTGAAAACTAGGAGTCGGTTCCTCGAGACAAACGGCCGCAGAAGAAGAGGCCACAACGAGGTGACTTCATTAAAAGAGTCAACCTCAAACGATCGATAGTGACGTGGAAAACATTTTTGAAATATTACATTTTGTTTCATGTATTAATGTGGAAAAAGCTCCGCACGATAAAACAAAAAGGAATGATAATCAACTTTATTTACACAGCACTTTTCAAGACAAATGGTGGAACCAGGATTTTATATTTCGAATACAAACCAGACAAACCAGACAATTACAATCATCCAATCAAGCAATATTAAAAAGCCCAAATAAAACATCCTTCGTGTATGTTTATGATTTATTCCCCCGAGTCTGTTTCCATTTTGCTTTTATCGAGACACAAACTTCTCCCCCTCAGCCAAGCGTAAAAAACATCTCACAATATTTTGAGTTTTCATTCTATTCAGTGATTTTATGCCAAAATAAAAAAATAAAATGGATTGAAATGCACCGAACGTCCCCCGACTCGTAGAATCCCAACAGTGTAGTTACTCTTTAAAAGAAAGGAGAAGGAAGAGAAGACAGAAAGGATGGAGGGAGATGAACAGAGCGAGATAAATGCATTAGATGTGTCACTGTGTGGCGACCTCGCCGCCCCGCTGTCCGTCACCCGTCACCTGTCCGACACCTGGGGATCAGGTGGAGCGGGAGACATCAGGGGAAATAAAGAAATAAGAGTGACGGAGAAACAGGAAGTGACACGGAGCGTCGCCTGCACATCCTGTGTGAATGAAACCTCTTGTTTGAGAGTGAGCAGGTGAGACACTGGAGGTGGGAACAATCCAAATGGAGACTGTCAGTCTGTTGAATGAGGTGGAACTGTGTGCCGGTCGCATCCGGCTGCTGCTGCTGCCAGCAGAGCTCACCTCTTAATTTGTTATTACCCGCCACTGGGGCCTAAAGTGGCAACGGATGGCTTCATTAACAGTTATTAAATCATTCATGAATGCTTTATATATATATATAAATACATACATATATATATATAAAACTAATAAGGCATTGATAAGTTGCTAGGTTGTGAAGAAAAAAAAGAACTTCGCTGGTTGTCATCCTATTTAAATAATCAGGACGTCGACTTACCTTGTAAATAAAGTTATTTATTAAAACATTTTTTTTAGATACATAAATGGATTTTGGTCTGAATGGAAGTTTAGTTGGTGAATGGGTTTATCGTTGGCGGTATAATGCAGGTTTTCCTCTCTCTTTGACAGAAATCTACTTGAGTATATACATTTTATTTTATGTATTTATACTTCTACTCCACTATATTCATGTGACATAGTTGCTAGTTACTTTACAGATTCAGGTTATTAATACAAAATATTATCAACAAATAAAATGTAAAACATTATAATATATTAAACTACACAGCAGTAATGTAAAGAAATACAAAGTATGCCCCATGTTTGCCAGAGGCAGCATTAGTGATGCTTTCACATTAATGCATCACTCATTGTAATCCGATAATGTAATGTATATTATTCTACATAATGAGCAGTGTTGCTTATTAAAAGTAATTCCTGACATTGCGTTACCTACTGAGAAAAGTAGCTCATAACTTTCGCGTCACCAAAATAAATCTTTGTGCATGTTGGTTTTGTTATCCAGAGGGCACATACTCATTCTCCTCCTCTCCGGGAGCCGCCGCCACGCCGCTGGAGACCCGGGACGTGTTGCTGGGCCCGCTGGAGGGAAGGGAGGCAACGGCAGAACCAGAACCAGGACCGAGAGGAGCAGACTGTCAGACGACGTTGCGGTAGAATTAGGGGTTTTCTTAAGAGGCTCTGATGCTCGGGACAACACAAAATGAAAGTAAGATCTGAGGACTCTCCCCACAATACAGTGGAAGTCTGTTTTCTCTGCTCTGTGCCGTTTGCTCCCCTTTGACATTGTTCTTGCAAAAATTTCCGTCAACGTCTGTCTGCGAGCCATTTCTTTGTGGTTCGGTGTGTACTCTCATAATGAAAGTGGATGGTGCAACATGAATAATGAGCTTCTACATACCGCTCAATAGGAATGACATGAGGATTTACGTCTTCTAATTGTTTTGCACTGTGCTAGCCGAGTGATTGACGCGTCGTTCCTCCCCAAAAAGACTGATACGTGTGACGTACAGTGTCAAGCAGTGATGCAACGCTCCGGCTGACCCGTTGATGATCACACTGTTAACACCGCCTGGGAACATTCCCCCAGGCAGGCTTGAACACTTATTTATGTGACTGGGAATAACCTGGATTTCTTACTTTCTCAGTATTGACCAACATCAGGGTTTTTCCCCACTGAGAACATGTGGCATCAATTGCTTTTTTCTTTCTTTCCTTCTTCTTTTTTTGGGCTAGTTTCCCCCACTTTAATCCCTCTTCTTGTGAGACGGAGTGCAAAGAAAAAGAAAGATGGGAGTGTCAGTGAGGAAGCACATGGCAGCTGAGGGTCATTAATCACTGTCATGGCGGAGGATGAAAGACATGAGAGATGGAGCAGCGGCAGACATGGCAGGAATCTCTCTCCTGAGATGAGATGAATCAAACTATTCAGCGGGCCCCTCGCTCTGCTGTTGACACGAGGCAGCGACATCACATCCTCCTCGAGCTCCCGAGTCGGCGAAGCAGCAGCAGCAGCGTCCCGTTCAAAAAGGGAGGGCAAGTGAACGCATCGCGCTCTGACCGACACATGGATTGTGCATTGAATTACTGACAGTCTCGCAGCTCCCGGAGGCCACCGAATATCTCACGGAGACAACTGAGTTATGGATGAACAAACATTTTCAGACTCCAGTGGGAAAGGCAGCTTATCAATCCCAAACGATGACGCGTACACGTACGAGAATCACAGATCAGAGACGTCAAAAAGCTTGAACACGCACACTTTCCGAATTGAAAAAAAATGCACCTACGTCAGCTTTGTGCAGCTCTGTCTCTACCTGTCGTAACTCACTCGTTTCGGCCGTTGTAACGGTCAGATATTACCGTAAAAGTCGGGTTACACGCCGCTACTACCTTCGGTCAAACTAGTCCCCGTTAGCCAGCTGGCGCTCATGCTAGTTCCCCGCTAACTTCCGCTAGCTCTCCTCTAGCTCTCCGCAAACAACCGCTAGCGCTCTGCTAGCTCCCCGACAACCACTGAAGGTAGCGGGACCAGCCCCGGCTCGACACCCGACTTGGGCAGAGGGGACGCGGGCAGTAGCAGCATGAGCGGGGAGCTAGCAGCAGGAGCGGGGAGCTAGCAGCGCTACAGTGGGACACTGACCGGAGGTTGGAGCGGCTTGTAACCCGACTTTTACGGTACATTCAACGATCATCCATGATTCATAGAACCCTAGTTACATTTTGTAACTTTCATTTTAGCATCTCTAGACAATGTATGGATGTATAGGCAGACGTAGAGAAGCCACAATTACTGCTGTAACACTGCAATGTAGGCAAAGGATGCCACTCACTCCTGTAGAGCTGGTTATATAAAAATAGTCATCAAATGCAGTTTAGAATAAAGGTTATAATGTACAAAAAAGGACAGATACAGGACCACTAAAGACAGAGCTATCTTCCAGTTTCCCAGCCAGAAATTCCACTTTTACAATTAGTTTGTTTCCATTTTTGTGTAATAATCAGTGTCTGAGAGGCTAGGTTGAAAGCATATCTTTGTAGGCTAATTCACACAAAACTATATTTACAATATTTACACAGTTCATCAGCAACTAAACCAGTTAAAAGTAATTTCCTGTGTTCACTTCTGTGGTTTTTCTTCTCATTTACCTCAGCTCTCCTCGGCTTCTGATTGGTTGGCTCGCTCACATGTGAGTTTGGAAACAAAACAGCGCCGATGAAGTGAACCGCCTCCATCTCGCTGTTTATTCTCATTAAGACTGATCCAACCACCACATGTCGAACCCTCACGTTACACAGATATGGTTTCAAATTAAGTGATTTGATTGGCTGTATGGAAACAATTTCTCCATTTGCGTAGACAGATAATTGGTATGAATTAATGCTAGGTAAGCGCCCTCATGAAACCACTTTTTTGTTTTCCAGAGCAGATATTCTGTTGCAGGAAAGAACTATTTCATTTAATTGCAGCTGGACTCTATATTTTAATGAAAAAAAAAAGAGAGAAAGAGGGAGGAAAGGGAATGAGTCCTCTCTCTTGCCCACATTTCATACCACGACTCTGGCTTGCTGCGCTGCGGTCGACTCCTCGATATGAACCAGATACTTGAAATCACGATACTTTATTATTCTGGCCTTCCTGCAAATCTATAACATCCCTTGGCTTCAAAAAAGTGGAGCGTGCGGAGTGCATGTTCTGAATATATATTTGTCTTGCCTCGGGGCTGAGATGTTAGGGTAAGGGAAGCAAAAAAAAGGTTTTCCAGTCAGAGTATGATGAATGTGTTCTGGCCAGAGAAGAGTGGGTGGTCTTTATCTGTCAACGCTGCTATTACAGCCGACAGCGGAGTTACAGGCCAATAAGCCACACTATCATCACCGTCATCAGCAGCAGATCCCCTTACAACAGCTCTCAGCTGTCCACATCACAAGCCTGACAGCCCAAACATGCACTTACCCAGAGAGCACTTCAATGCCTCGCATAAAGAAGAAAAAAAAAAAAAACGCATGGCTGTTTCACTGTAAAGGACCAGGGTCACACAAACGACAATTTTTTATCACTTTCTGCAAGTGGCAGTGGTTCAAAGTGATTTCAAAAGTTTTACTTTGAAAGTAAAAAAAAAAGTAGCAGCATCAAAACGTACCAACAGTGCTCATTTTGCGGGTTACCGCCAATACCACTAATAATCCTCTGGTCAGTTATGGCCTTCAACGGTCTGTTATTTCCTTACAGCGGACCGCTGCTATAAAATGATGTCAAATTATTTATTTATCTCACCCTGTCAGGGTTCATTTCGCAATAATGGCTAGCTTTTTGTTTTAATTATCTGAATCTGTAGAGTAATTAGTGTAATAAATGTATTAAATAAATATCCTGGATTAAAATATATATATATTTCTAATATGTAGTGGAGTCAAAGTATAGCAGAAAATATAAATTCTCAATTAAAGTACCCCAAAATGTAACCGAAATACAAATACTTACCTGCTCGATACTGCAAGCGCAAAGTAAGAAAAAGGACAAATCTTTGATTTTTTTTATGGTGGAAACAACTGAGAGAAAATTACCATACCAATCTTCTTTGTTTGCTTGCGTTTTCTCGCAGCTGTGACGCTCATTCCCTGGATTCTTTTTTACGAGGGATTTACCGTATATAGCAACACGAGCCGGGCGCTGTAATCACTGAGCTAAACGGGAGAGCTGCTATCAAAACAGTGTGACATTGGTTAGCAGCGCTGATTCATGACTGTGAAAACAGGACACACACACACACACACACACACACACACACACACACACACACACACACACACACACACACACACACACACAAATAGAGGGCGAATGCAGTTTGTTATCGTCAAGATTGTGGAGGAGAATAATGAGGTCACCTATGAGCCAGCGCGCTCCATTAATGAGGTCGCTGTTTTGCCACTGTGGCCCGCTACAACGACACACACACACACACACACACACACACACACACACACACACACACTAGATCAGCGAGCATTATCTGTCCTTCGTGTCACTTGGTCCGGGCGTCTGTTCGGAGGCAAAGAGCGCGGTGGATCGGTCTGCACCGACTGTGCTTCTGCATCCAGCTCATGTTGGACCTCTTCTGACAACACAAGCATTGATTTATGACTCCCGCGAACAGACACAGCCAGCAGACATCAACGCACAGCCTCGTGTAGTTTTTTTTCGTGTGCTCACGTGATTGATTATCCTGTCTGTCTCGTCTGTGGCATTTTTTTGAAATGTAATCTCTCCGAACAGCATGAAAGGTGTGAGACCCCGGGAGAAAACATCCGCCCTTCCCTCCGGCAGCCCCGCCCCCCCGGCCCACGTCTGGTGCGTGCGGGCCGTATTGTATTAGCATACCTTTGCTCAGGCACGCTAGGAAATTGAATTCCACCCCCTTCCTGTAAGACTCTCCCCGGGATTAATCCGTCACCATGTGATTTACTGTAACCTTGCCATAAACGGCGTCATCCCTCCTGATTTATGCGCCCGGCGAGCGTTTTGTGTTGCCACATTGTCACGACATCTTGGATTTCGCTTTGCTTATACTTTGCTCGCAACGACAACAGCACCCTGGATACGACGGAGGACGACTGCAGAGTCGCATAAAGGTTTTCAGGTTTTATGGCGCAATTAAACGCTCTGTAAACTCCTCCCTTGAATAGTGATTGCCCAATCACAGTTTAGCAACTGTAAGGTGGCAGCTGGACGTAGACGTTTGGCGTTCTGGCCTTTTGCTCTGGTAGCAACCTGTCAATCACCTTGTAGCCCCGCCCCAAAGCTTACCCTGCTTTATGGTCTATTTGACTCCAAATGGAGCATCATTTACTAAATAAACTTCATGCTGTATTGAAGAATACTTGAAACTAGAGATTGAGACCATCCATAATGTTTACTGAGGGAATAAATCATATACTTCTATACAACCAGAGGAGTCGCCCCCTGGTGGTCAGTAGAGAGAATGCAGCTTTAACACATGAAGCATAGACTTCTATACAACCAGAGGAGTCGTTTTTGTTTTCCCTGCTGTATCAAAAACATAACAAACCATAGAATATAATATGTGTACTGTTCCACCCCTAGTTAGCATGTCCAGCTAAATGTCGTACTATCTACAGTAATGCTAGCTTCACTCCCTACAGTAGTAAGATAACACGCTAGTAACCTAGTGTTGCTTTCTTTTCTGGCAGAAACCCTTTAAAATCCCTGATTGTGTGTAAGATATTGGATATGTTGACCTTTTGGGCCTTAAACTGTACGACAGACACACGTAATATTGAGCTGTTGTTTTAATAGCAAAGGGAGTAGGTGCAGCAGAGTGGGCAGGTGAGAGTAATTGAGCCGACGAGGTGGGCGTGGCCAACAGGTGCACCGAATGAGCTGATTAGGTGAAAGAGAGAAGGGAAGCTGAACTGTGACACTGATAAAAAAACTTGCAAACCAAAAGATTGGAAAAGGGATTATTCATTTTATAAGTTCATCATATGCTTATCTGAAAAGTAAAAAGTACAATATTTGCCTCTGAAATGTAGCATAACAAGGAAAAACTCAAGTAAAAGTACCTCAAAATCATACTTAGTACTTACATAGTGACCTTCCATCGTTGGTTTCTTGCACCGACTTTCTTGTAATTTGTTGCCAAAGATCATTTAAGATAGCGCCGCTGAAACTACCCAAAATATTCATTATAAATTGAAATAATCCTCAAAAGCTTCTGCACTGACGCAATCCCAACAGCGACAACTTTGGCACTAACCCTCATTTTTCTTCCTGACTCTTCGTGTGTGTGTGTGTGTGTGTGTGTCTGTGTGTGTGTGTGTCTGTGTGTGTGCGTGCCTCGCGTGTAGCTGGTGATAAATGAGCTCAGCGGATCCTGAGAGAGCTCGCAGAGGAAAGAATAATGGGTATTTAAGCACACTTGTAAATTACCAACACATTTGTCTTAGACTGTCCCCTCAGGGACGTCTGACAGCGCAGCACACAAAGTATATAAAGCTCACATACATCTGTTCCACGTAGCCTTATTGGATCTGCTGACATCACTTAAATACAAACTGTCAAGCCGTGTGCCATAATTCATACTTTGACAAAGCACACAAAGCAGTCTTTTCGCTGTCTCTGCACCTGCATTTATGTGTGCGTCTGCTTGTCTCGGCAGGTGTGAGCCGGGTCAGGCAGAGTGCACGGCGATGTTTATCTCTAAGTACCGCAGACAGGCATGCTGGACCGCCTGGTGGGAAAAGTGGGATTACAGCTATCTGTTCCTCAGCGGCGTGCCGAGCGCCAAGCCTGTGATTTTCTAAATGTATTTTTCCCGTGTGTTTGCTGCCGCTTTGTTATGCAAAGGTGTTTTGACCACGCAAAACAGCTGGTCATGTGGCGAGGAAGACAAAACGTCGTGTTTTTCAACATTCAGAGATTAGCGAGAGTGAGCTTTTTATCATTAGTATTTACACAGTGGATATATAATCAAACAACTGCTCAGTGAACCTGATGACTTTGCTTTGACTCGTCCGTCTCGCTGCATCCTGCTCAGCGTCAGAGATGTTTCGCGTTTGCTGCCAAAAGTTTGGTTCATAACGCGGCGTCGTGTTTCTCCAGCCTCCCCGAAGGGAAAAGAAAGGCCTCCGATTCATCATCCTCATTCATAAACAGCCATTAATGTTTACGGCAGGTGTCGTGACATGTTTACGACAGCATTATGTCTGCTTTACGAGTCCACTGTCAAGTCGGGGTTTTTACGAGCGTGGCACTTGGAGGCAGCGAGGGAGGCCGCTGGCGGCGCGTCCAAGAGGTTCTGGGATGTTTAATCAGTTACTCGAACACACTCACAAATAAAAAGAGAGAACAGAGCTTGGCAGGGAAGTCGGCCTGTTTGACGGCGGATAGCCATCAAACCTTCTCATTAAACCCTCCGAATCCAGGCTCCCTTGGTCTTCGGGGCTTTTATAGGAAAATCACTACTCTCAATTTGCTAGCTGTTGTAAAAGTTGTGTTCCAGGTAGTGGTTGTGGGTTCTGGTGGGGGTTAAGCAACGCCACAAGACCCCCCCCCCCCCCCCCCCCCCCCTACTCCAACCTTTCTTCTTTATGGCGGGCTGTAAAGCTGTTGGCAGGATGACAGCGGCAGTATCTTTTTATCCGGCTGCTAATTTAAGGACGGAGATTAAGGTTACGAATTACATTCCTGGCGCTGTTTTTTTCCCGTTTTTTCCGTATTTGTTGTTTGCGACAAAGGGTTTGGTTTGAGTCGTGCGCAGCATACAGAGCTTCTCTTCCTTGTTTTGCAAAGCTCTTAAATAACACTTTATTTTAGGTTAAATTGCCGAGCAGAATTAACTTTGTTGTATTTTTTTTATATATTCTTGATTATTTGGAACCACTTTGCAGAGTTTGTAAGTTGTCTAAAAGATTGTATTAGTAGTTAATTAACCATAATGCTTTATAATGAGTTATAAGCATTAATAAAAGGGACGTTTGGTGTCCTTTTGCTAACTTCCGTCTGCACTGAAACATGTCATGTATTAAAATTCATGAAGCATTTATTAATGGATTAAACAACTTTATTGTCAGTTTATTATCTGTACGGCCCACAACTTCACTGTTTTGGGTCCCTCTCACTGTTCTTATATTGTTGTTTCTGGCTGCAGCAGCCAGCAAAAGCTCCAAAAAGCCATTGTACACCACCTGCTCAGCACCAAACACCAAGCAGACACAGTTAGCAACCAGCTAGTGATCACAGCTGAGCATTTAGCAGCTAAAGAGAAAGATGTTTCCCTTCGGAGAAGGTGCAGACCAAAAATGGAGCTAAAAGAGAGTGAATATTGGACTTAAATCCATCAGGTGGACACAAACTAAATGCAGGTGGACACAAACATTGCTCCATAACTGCTGGATGTGTAAATAGACAACTGTTTGCTAAACTTAAAATATGTTGATATGTCAACGTTGTGTTGTTTACAACTTGTTTCCACTGACCCCAAGAGGCCTAAAAGGTCAGTCATTGCAGGTCAAGTACTCTCAACCAAACATTATTTCTTCTGGCCCATTATTTCATGTTTACAAATGGCGGAAAGATGCATCCGTTGAGTGATTTTCCCAGCAGAGCGTCCTCAGCCAGTATACACATTTATTCAGAGAACACAGTGAGGGCTATCTCTCTTTAAATAGCTAATCTTTGACTTTAAATAGTAGCTGTGTGTCACTGATGCCTGGACATGCAATGCCCTTCTCCGTGCCCTGGCAAGCACTTTACAAACAAACGTAGGCAGTTTTATTGATAGGGTAATCCTAGACTGATTAATGGCCCAATAATCAGCCGTAACCTGCAATAAATCAGCCGCTGATCAATACAGCCTGTGCTCTGCAGCCGTGGCCAGATCATTACCATGTCACTGTATATCTACCATTAGCACAGGAGGGCTGAGAGCTCCGAGGCAGCGGGAGAAAAGGTGCTTCCTTTCTAATGTGTTGGAAATGGAATTGATAGAGAGGTCATTTTTGTATTATTTCATTTGTCTGCCCACCTCCCTCCCTCTCTTTTTTTTCAGCCTGATTAATGACCGAACAGCAAAAGACAGTGATGAAGATGGAGAGGGGTGAGCAGGATGTTAAATTATGATAATGACAGCACAATTAATGACATTTAGAGACATTATTCTTCTGCCTCTTGGCCTATCACAGCTGCTGGAAGATGTACAGTGTGCTGATGCTGTTAACGGTTCTCTGGCGAAAAGGAATTAGGCATACAAATATGAATGCTTTTTGGCCTTTTTACAGCCAATTCATTCTGATCTGGATATTTAAATGTTTGCATGTTAAAGGGCTAATTCTGAAATATTTCAATCTGGAGTATTTCCCATAAATGTGGTTTTATTGGGTCGTGCTTACCTTTCACTCGTCACCTTTGTTGTGGAGATTCAGGGAAGTGAGAACCAAAAAATCCCAAAAAACATTCACAGCTCATACCAACAGCCTTCCTACGCCTCCTACAGCCTCCTACACCTCCTACATCTCCTAGCCTCCTACATCACCTACACCTCATACAACGTCCTACACCTCATACACCTCCTACAGCCAATTTTTTTTATACATCTTCCTTTGTGAAATGACTTAAGCTGTAAAATAGTTACAGTGAAGTAAAACGTATTTCCCCCTGAGATGTAGTGGAGTAGAAGTAGAAAGTGTCAAAGGCATCAACCAATCATTTGTGGTCCGAACCAAGACGACACACTTTCAACCTTGACAAAGGTAGCCAAGACCAGATCCACTCCTTCCCTTCTTCCCTTTCACAATAAAAGCCCTGGATATATACACTGTGTAAATGTTCATGAGAGGGAACTAAAATTCATTCAGAGCATTTTGCTAAAAGGAAACTCAATAAAATAGCTTACAGTAGTTTAGGCTACACAACAATTTACCTCAGAGCCCTTTTACTGAAAAGGTGTTGCATCGTGTTGATGCAAAAATATTCACTGCAGAGTAATTTGCATCTTTAAATGTACTTTAAGGCCCAATGTGTTACATTCCACCAGTGAAATAAATCAGGCGTCACTTTCAGCTCCGTCAGCTCAAAGCAAACCCAACATCCAGACGGAATACAAAGAAAGCAGATATGCACACACGGAGCTGCTGAAATGGATGCACCACATTCGAATGAAGTGTCCCTGAAATCAGAGATCAGATCGGAGGTCGAGGATTTTCTGTTCGAGGCGCGTCTCGGATCCACAGAGAAACAGAGAAGACGTGACAGATGGGAGAGGCGGGGTCGCGAAACGAGGGGAAATAAAGGATCAAATCAAGCAAGTGAGCGGACGAGAGGTGAAAGGAAGTGAGGATGACAAGGTGCATGCAGAGGATGGAGCATGTGGGGAGATAAGATAGTAAAGAGAGGGGAGGACAGAGAGGAAGAAAGGTAATTTGAGAGAGAGAGAGAGAGAGAGAGAGAGAGAGAGAGAGAGAGAGAGAGAGAGAGAGAGAGAGAGAGAGAGAGAGAGAGAGAGAGAGAGAGAGAGAGAGAGAGACCAGTAGGAGAGGTTGAGGCAGGGTTGACAGTGGGCCATTCATCCTCCATGCTAGAAGAGACAAACTGCTGGCAGAGGAAGACAGGCCCCATAAATCACTTTCAGCACACACGCACACACACACACGCACGCACGCACACACACACACACACACACACACACACACACATGTGAACCGAAAACACACATCTCCTACAGCTTATTTTAAAAAGGTCTGTCTGCTTCTTCTTTTTTTCATCCTGACCATCTGGGGGTGTTTTTTCTTTTGTGCAGCGGTGGAAAGTAACTCATGTACTCTGTACTGTATCATTTAAGTACAAGTACTTTTACTTTTACATTGCTAAATTTTTCAGGCGGAAATATTTGACTTTTCACGTTACAATTGTAACTTTAAAAATTACACAAAAGGGTTTTATGAAATATGAAGATTTAAAAAAATAAACTACCCAACAGTTTGCACAAGTACGATGTAAAGGATTAGTAGACTGATTATCAGTCAATTGTGATTTGGCAACTATTTCGATGATCCTTTAAGTAATTTTTCATGCAGAAACATTCAATGGTTCCAATGTCTCAAATGTGAAGATATGCTGCTTTTCCTTTTAATAATTGTAATAACGGTGAGGTTTGGACTGCTGGTTGGACAAAACATAAATGGTAGCGGTGTCACTTTGGGGCTCTGGGTAGAATATGATCAGAAGATCAATCAATAATGAAAATAACCATCAGTTAATAGTTAAAAATGAGCTCCACCTCAAACCAACTCCAACATTAAAAGCTTGCCTTCACATTAATGCACGAGTAATAATAATAATAATACATGAACTACTTTAGGTATGTTTTCCTAATTCTACTGAAATATTTTGTTTGACTTTTAAGTGTATTTCTACATACTTTTACTGGAGTAAAGGATCTGAATACTTCTTTCTCCACTGCTTTGGTCACATGTAACATGTAGAGTGTGTGGTGAACTGAAAATAAGGACCAAATATTCCTGTAACCTTTTGGGTTTTCCTCCCACAGTCCGGTGGTACCCCTCCGTCCCTCTGCGGCCGCTCTGTGACTGATGGACACGCTCTCCCTGTGGCTTCCGTCAGTCACAAACCTCCCACTTTCCTCCGCCACCCAGCGAGGGTGAGGAGTGCCAGTTCCTCTTCGCCCGGCCCTGACCTCTGCTTCGGCGTGCATGGCGTGTTTTGACAGCGGGCCACGCGCTGACCACGGCTGCCGGGCAGGTCGGGGAGTGGCTGCCCTCATGTTTGCACTGGAGGATGTTCTTTTTGGTGTTGTTTCAGTGATTATTAAGGTCAGACCTTTTGGGATTTTTTATAGAAACTATGAATTAAACAGTGGTGACGATTTGATTCCCTCAACAACTTCTTCAAACCTTCTCTATCTCGTCATTAAGAGCTGCTAATCCATTGTTTAAAGACATATTTGAATGCCATTGATATTATTGATGACATTTGGCAATCCAATTCAGGCTTTTCAACCCTTCCAAAAATGTAATTATGGGAAACCAGGACAATTTATACGGTTTGAACTATTTCTATGTCCAACCGTCCAAAAACAAACCAGTTCAGAGGGTTTTTGAAATATATTGAATTGACTATTACCCATAATCCACTCCAAAGTATTAGGCATTATCATGCCATATCTAAAATCTATATAATCTATCTAATCTATATATTAACACAAATGCATCTAAATATGTAAATATGTACTTGTTAAACCTGCAGTGACGGTGTTTGTGCCATTTAAGCATATTCAAATATAAATAGTTGGGCTCATTTGCTGCAAATCTACAGACACAGAGTGAGCGATGTTTGTCCAATTACTGGCTACTTGATGCACAAACATGTGTGCCTCACGTGTGTGTGTGTGTGTGTGTGTGTGTGTGTGTGTGTGTGTGTGTGTATGTGTGTGTGTGTGTACGATATGCACACACTCTGAATAGTCTTATTATGTGCAATGAGTGCGGACAGCACTGTAACAGCTGGTATTTTAATGGTGTAAAATACTGTGGCTCTCACTCATCATTGTGTTTACAGCAATGACACCAGATTTAAATCATTAGTGTGACCCAGGTCATATGTCAAGAGAGCGAATGTGACTCACATCAGCGATGCTGCGAAACAGTGGAGTGCTTTGTGGCGTACGTGTTTGTGTAAGCATCACATGTATGTGCGTGATGGTAATAAAGTGTAAAAAGAAAACCACAACAACAAATAGCTTTGAAAGTAAGGACTATTTCTCTGTAATTAAGAATAAAGAAGCAGCATCTCACGAGACCAAAGAACAAGCAACATAATTGTACATAAATCCTATTTCGGCCTCGGGGTCTTAAGATAGAGCCTCATAAATTTCACTGCATGTGATCCATCTCTTCAACATGTGTGCATGAGGGGATTTTTTTTTTAAATGCACTTAAGGAAATATGTGTATGTTTTTTGTGGAGAAGAAATTAATCCAGTGCATAAAAAGATTTACAATGCGGAAAAATTAAATATTCTTCGAGGCAGACAGACGTCTTGTTGTCATTTCCTGCTGTTCAGTTTCCCCTCTGCTTCTTGTTTGTCTCCCTTTACTGTCTTTATTGTGGGTTTATATTTTTCCCTCTTGACCTCTTATTCATTGACTTCAACCATATGTGGGGCGGGGTGGTCAACTCTCGTTAGACTCGAGTTTTTCCAACTTCACCTTCCCACTTTCCTCCTCCTCTTCCTCCTCCACCCTCCAGGATTCCACCATAAGACAGATGCTGTGATCTCTCTGGTCTCCGTCATCAATCTAAGCCTTGATGATCGCACACAGTGGAGAGGAGAAGAGGAAGAGAAAGAGGGGAGTAAAATGGTAAGATAAAAGTGGGGGAGAAAATAGAGCTCCTGTTGAACTCAAACATGATTTATTCGGAAGAAATCTGAAGTTTATAAGCCCAACCAGACTGTTCTCAAATCCCTATTGTCCCCTATGTTTCTGACTGAACTGACAGCTGATGCTAGCGGATTTCAGTAGCTGAAGCTAGCAGGCTAATTGAGCTAATGTTAGCTCCACAAGTCGGTTGAAGAAGACTTCTCTGGCTGACTTCTTAATGCTTCAGGCTGAATGGTTTCAGAATAAAAAATAATGGTCTTACATAAGCACTTTATTACGGTTGATGTCATGCTGAAATGAAATTCACAAATGAAGGACAAAAAAACAACAAGGCTAATGCGTAGAGGAGGCTAGTTGAAGAGCTAGTTGATGAGTTTAGCAAACCTAACGCTTTTTTGGATAACATTGGCCGGGGTAGCTGGAGTGTTAACGCCCCCAAATCCAATAAAGAACAAGACAGTTAGCTTAAACTCTGATAGCATCCAGTACTGACTATACAATCACAAACAGGGCTATTTAGAAATCAAATCCCTAACTCTTCATAACAATGTAGTGAGCTGATGACATGCTACTCGGCCTTGAACGTAATGCCTTGTTTACTACCGTTTCCTCGTTAGCCTGACATGCTAACAACTGCAGTTTATAATACATCATCCGTTTTATCCGTTTCTCACAAGTTTTGCTCTTTTTGTGTGTGGACAAATCCAAAGTTTGCCTGGTTACAGTTACTAAGATAAGATTGGACAATCACTTCAAACGGCCAATTAAATGTGGAACAAATGGTCTTTGACTGACTGGTTGTTTGACGCTGGATGTCGCCTTTGGTTGAATACAGTTTATCTAAACTTTTGGCTCATTAGTTTCCCCGACACCTTGCCAACCAACGGCAGGCAGGAGAGACTTTGTGATTGTTTGCCAGCGCAGTCGCAGCCAATTACGGCACTCAAAAGGAGAGGCATTAATCAAACTTTGAGTACGGTGGCAGACATCAGATTGCAGAGGGCTGCAAAACAAATATGTCACTGTCAGTGAGGCCATACAGCAGGCATTTAGGGGATTGCATTAAGTCGATGGCTCAGCTGAATAGCGAGCTAAGCTAATGTGGAACAGGGGCCTCTGGAAACTATTTGCTTGACATGGTGGGAGGCGGAGGAGAGCAGAGTGGAGGAGTGAAGCCGCCTTCATTCTCCCATCCCTCATTTTCTATCTCATCCGAATTCTTTCTGTCTATTTTTCCACCTTTTCGTCTCTTTTATCTAAGCCGACAGGCCGAACTGGAGGGCGTGGGATGGCCGGTGGGGGTAATGAGGATGAGAGAGCGGTGTAAGAAGGGAGGAGACAGATGCAGTGAAAGAAATGAGAGTGGAGAAGGAAACAAAGAGGGATGCAGTGTTGAGTAAAAAACAAAGGTATGGAGTTCCTGTGAGTGAATTAGTATCTAATTGTCTTTCTGGAGGCTTGTCTTCTCATGCATACTTAACATAATGTCCAGATTGTATGATAATAGTGTTTCGCGACAAGGATACCGTAACAATTTGTAGGGGAACAAGTGTGAATGTGAAGTTTTCTTTGATTTAATCAGGTATAAATAAATGAAAAGCCACCATTGCCGTCTCCTGGCTGCATCTTACTACCTTCCCGACATCCAAGAACGAGCATAATGGCGCGTGCATTCGCAAAGCCTCTGCTCGAACGGCATTCCTGTTGTAGCATGTGTGAGAGGAGACAACACATGAGGCCAATCGCTGGGCTAAGAGGGCACACATGTTCAAATTTCTTACATAAATTGTCAGATGCAATTCGGATGTCATGAAGGAGATTTCGATGCTGTTAGATTATTTTCAGCACACAAAGGCCAAAGACCAATCTAGCATTATTGGACTCACAATTGACAGCAGAACCACCAACATCGTCTTTTTAAAATTCTTAACGCATTTTTCTTCCTTGTCAAAACCTGACTCCTACAATACCCACAATGCAACTCGACCACCAACAGTTTAACCTGAGATTCAGGTGGGTTATGTTAGTAGCAGGTAATGTAGCCACAAGCGGGCCAAAGAAGTCGGGGAGGCTCACTTTTATTTTTTTTAGCGCTCCAGTTCATACTGAAGTCCTACACAGACTCAATATACCAGATTTTATGGATGCAAGCCAAGGCAGCTAGGCTATAAACACTTTGCACACACATGACTAAGGCTAATTTCGGAAACAAATAGGCCACTCACACAACTACACAACTACGTCATGCAACCGAATCCGCACAAAAATTTTCTGATATTTTTTAGAGGTGTTTTTGTTGAGGTTATTGAGGCTTTTAGAAGGTCTGAAGTGACTGATTGTATCCCTCCCTCTTTGTAATAGGCTTGTTGAAGCCATCAGTGTTGAAATGTAACTGTGGGCGCTACAATACGCCTGTATCAGGGATATCACCTTGATGGCGTACGGTACGGGGACGGCACGGGATGAGTCAAAGCGGGAGTTTATGGATCAATAGCTGTCACAGCTCAGGAGTCCTACGATCCGTAAAGCTGCCTGCTTAAAAAGATTATGACTGCACTGTGGCTGTACTGTGTGTGTGTGTGTGTGTGAGTGTGAGTGTGCGGAAAAGAATAAATTACAGGGTAATGATATTAAAAGCACAAAGTCGTTAAGATGCCAAGTTAAGACACAATAAATCCAGTCATGGCTTCTACAGCCTGTCCCCACACTGGGTAATTAAATTAGATTTATAAGCCATATTACATCAGCGCTAGATACTTCATCCACCCTCAGCTCCTGCGCCGTCCCTCCATTTTGCCCCGCTTTATTAGACGACCTGACAGCCCGGCGAAAAAATATGGAGGAATGTTTCAGGTCCCGGGCGTCGAGAGCTCTGCACTGGGCACTCCGTCTTTCGATGGTGTCATTCGCGTCCACTGATAATATATTAAGCGCTCCACTTCTCTGCAGAGCCGGGGAGTAGCGAGGGCCGTGGCTGTGACCCAGTCAAACAGCTTCATCATCATCCACAGCCACTGTTCACCACTGCTGTGCCGCCGCCGCCGCCTCCCAGACATCCTGAACCCGACAGTGGGATGCACTTTTGGAGCTTTTTGAAGCGTCGTCCAATGCCAATGTTCAGGGTCATTGCGGGTTGTAATGTAGCGAGGTGGAAAGTACGGGTGTGGTGTTCACGGAGAGTTTGGGAGAGCTGATTTCTCAGATAAAGATGACGTTTTTGTTCAACCACAACAGTGCCCTCCCAAGAAGAGCGGTGTTGACCCACAACAATTTACATTTTTTTTTATATTCTCTAGTGGCTGTAGTGAAAAAAAAGGAGCCATGGATGAAGTCAGGTGACGGTGAGTGCGACAAAGTAGGCTGTTTGTTTCCCATTTCCAACCGACTTTCAACAACTTATCTGTTTATTTTAAGTCGTTTGAATGCGTGAAGCTTACCAAACCGTAACCGTTTGGTCACAGTTTTTATTTTCAACACTGGCTGTCTTTTAGATCGTTGTTTCGGTTTTACAGGCCACAACTGAACTGCTTTAGTTCACTTCCAAAAACATCGTTTGTGGAGCATAAAAATAAATAATGACATTCCCGTTTCTCTTACAGAACTCACCGAAAACAGATTTTATAAGGAAGATTTCTAAAGGACAGAAATCTCAGTGGGGTATCTCATAATCATAACCAAAATATACATTGCTACATACCACTGTCAGGCAAGTAAGACAATTTCAATTTGGGTGAATTTACCCTTCAAAGGACAGGCAGAGAGCAGGGATTAAAGGATGAACGCGTCAATCAGTGGAATGATTGTGGGCAGAAAAAAGCAAACACATTATTATTGATGTTATTACTATGCATGAAGAAGAGTGTGTGTGTGTGTGTATGTGTGTGTGTGTGTGTGTGGGGGGGAGGACACTTATCTGCCAGCATCAGACGGAATTAGGAAAGACAATCGAGTGCTGCAGCGATGACGTGCTTTTGGAGGCCGACCTGGAAGTTAGCATCTCACCGTTTCCCTCGACGTAAAGCCGAACAAACACTTATGATACTTACAGGCTCTTTTTTCAGCAAGATAATCTTCACAAATGAACACCACGTTTATGATTTTTGATTGCCAGTCGAAAAAAAAGCAAACGTTTAGTCGTTGTGATGACATTTAGTCGTCTCATTTAGCCACTCGCTAGCAACCCTCTTTTCTTAAGACACGTAACAGCTTCACTATTCATGAGAGGGGTACTTACTGACATATTATATACATGTAGAACAAAACGTTAAAATCTCTGAAAGTTGTGTTAACCACGGACCTTTCAGACATCTTACAAAAATTCAGAAACCCCATTGACTTCGAGACGAGGGAACAGGAAGTGCAAAAATGCTGACTCGTCTCCAGGTTTTAGGACTCATTGTCTCATTATCAAGTATAATAGCAATCGCAAGATTAATATTTTCACATTTTATGTTTCGGATATGAGTTGATATGAAACCTCCCTGGATCTGATGTTAATATTTAAGATTCTAAAACAAGTAGGTAGTTAACACAAAACACTAAGGGAGGAAAGGCCAGATAAAGTGGAAGCCGTGGAGAAACTGGAGTTCAGCCTCGTGTGGTTGATGTTCACGGTCCATGGCCCTTTTATTATCATTATTAATTAACAGTTTGCAACCAACGGGTTGTGATCAATAAGGTGGAGTGAAACAAATTTCAATGGGCCATTGGAATCGATCAGAAAGAGTTTTTATCTACATAACTGCCACTAAGTCGCGCTCGTTAGGGCCAACATCAGGAGATGAGAGATTTGCAGCATTTTTAATTGGAACGATACAACTGAGCCGCCATTTTTCTTCCTCTTCATGCTCAGTCCTAATCTTTGCAATTTTGTTTCCCTTTGCTCTTTGTTTCCCCTGTATAAGTAATTTTCCACCAGCCTCTTCTAAACAGGCACATATGCGGGGATTTCTTTTTTTTACCATGCAACACGCCACACATGCACACGCTCACGTCCTAATCCTTCTCACCTCTTAATCAGACAACCATTAAAATGGGATTAGAGACTATCTGCTCAAATTACACGTTTCCAAGCGGGAGATGCTGTCCTTGTTTACTAAGCTGTGATTTTCCTCTCTGGAAAGTGACACAATCGTTTACGCTCGACATGATGAGAGCTTCAGACCATTGAGACCACAGTGTTTTAGTGTGATTCTAAATCTGGAGATCAAAAGTATCGTACTGTAAGATCTAAACTGCTGAAGCGTTCTGTCATCCAAGCACAATCAGCGTCTCTTGTTAAGTTATTAACCTAATATTTCCCATTTTTCAAAAGAGGATGAAACTGTTGTTTGACATATTTGAATCCTCTATGGGTGTTTCCAGCAGACTGAAATATCGCAACAGCAATTAGGTGGATTGTCATGACATTTGGTTTGCGTATACAAGTTACCATATCCATGAATTATGATAACTGTGCTTTCATCTCTTAACTTTTCATGCAGCTCCATCATCAGGTCACAATTGTCTCGTGTTTATAACCAAATTCCTTAAATTGTTTGTGTTTAGTGCTAATTAACAAATTATATCATGCTAACAAGCTAAACCAAGAAGGTGAAAGTGGTAAACATCACACCTGCTAAAACATCAACAAGTTAACACATTGTCATTGTGAGCATGTTAGCATGCTGACGTTAGCATTTAGCTCAAAACCCTGCTGTGTCAAAGTACAGTCTCATAGAGCGGCGAGAGATTTAAGACTGTTTGATCCATTATAACAGCTGGGAAGCAGAAGCTAACGGTGCCCTGAGCCCACTAGATGTTTCCTTTTCTTTCTGTTATTTGTGGGCACAAGTTGTACAACTAGAAGGATTTTGATCACGACCGATGCCACGTGAACAACTTTCCCCAACTATTTCAATCGTAAATGTCAAGTATTTATGTGATCGTTGGAGACAAAATCCCCTGATGATGATAAAAGATGGCGTTTTACATTATATTTATCACTAACGTCACAAACGTAAACATAATTCCACTGTTGGCTGTGAAAAAAAGCAAAACTAACTGTCGATTCCAATACCGATGCCACCATACTGTTGAGTATGTTTTTTTTGTATTTATGTCCCAATACATAGTGTGTCAAAGCCAGCCAGCATGCTTTTCTGGCTATTTTGACCCACATTCCATATGAACAAGAAGGTCAAAGTTCAAGGTGCAATGTCATGAAGAAGTAGTAGTCCCAATTGAATGCATACTGCAGACGACAGTTTGTACTTTGTTAGGCCAGCTGCAGTATGTACTAAAAGCAGAAAGAAAAAGTATGCGATTTGGACCATCGTCTATTTGGCTTTCGTCTCTAGTATGAGTATATAAGTATAAATATTTAATTTAGGATGGGGCTCCCCATCGTCCACTTGTCGACAATGACAATGGATGGGTACATAACGTTGGCCCCCAGTTTGTAATTGTTTCTGAAGTAATATTACAAGTATTTTTTACAGGTATTACACAAATTATAATTGACAAATTTAGGCTCTTTTGCTGCAGATAACATGATTAAAACTTAAATTTCCTCCTTTTATGTAATTACCGTACACAAGTCAAAAAGTACGGATTTCTTGGCAAAAACAGTTTTTTAATTTCACTTTAAATTCAACAAAATAATGCGATCATCTCTCTTCCTGTATTCCCTCGCTCCCTTCGTCTCCTCTTTCCTTCCTCTTCTCATGGCAGTCAGCAGTGGAGGGCTACTTAGCACACAACAGTTAATACCTGTCTAATTTATTAGCCTCCTGCCCCAGCCCTGAAGGGCCATTAGCAACACACACTGACACAGCACACCGGCCTGTGTCGTAATTTATTGTCTTATTACAGTGCTGCAGCGGCATCAATTAATTATCCATTAAAGCGCTGCTGTCCCAGGATTTATGGAGGGGCCTGTGGGGGCTGTGGGAGATACAGTTGGGAGAGAAATGAGGGGAAGAGAGGGTAGATGTGAGAAAGAGGGGGAGATATATGGGAGAGGATGAAAGATGAATTGTTGTTGTTTCTTTTGGTGGTGCTTTGGTTTAAAAGTTGGGATAAACATAAAGTTAGCTGAAAGTGCTTTAAATAAAAGCAACAGCCAAAGAGTCTGCAAATCAAATGCTGTTCTTCTTGTAAACAAATGTTGTTTAATTGCAAGATTGTAAATCACATTGAAGGCTGAAATATAATCTTTGCCAACGCTTTAATTTCCAGGAGGTAATGCATCATTTCCTGCACAAACCCATGCAGGCCAGTCTCCACACTCACCGCTCTAATATGGTCAGAAAGGAGGATGTTTTTTTAAAAGAGCTGTTGAGGAAAACTGATATGGGCATTAACATTATTACAGTTACTGCTTGAGCTAAATGGATATGTTCACAGATATCAGTACACACAGCCATAACACTTAGTCTGCAGGCAGTTTAATAGAGTCAGAGTTAACTGCACTAACCACCAGGAAATGATATTTCGCGTGATGGGAGAAGTTATCAGATCCTTAACTTGAATCAAAGCTGCTTCTGTACGCCAGCACTTTTTATATTTTGGTGTAATGTGAAAGGCGTCGCTCATGGTCGAGCCCACAGCGAGTTACAACCAGACTCCCTCAGCTTTATGGTGCGTTTAAGCATCTCACAGCTCTTTGTTGTGGTTCGGTAAAAAAAGTAGGGTGTAAATATGGAGATTTGAACCTGGATCTTATAATTTCCATAACCCTAATGATGCCCTCAGGGTTGTGAAACATTATAGGATCCAGTGATGTTTGAGCTTGACTCAAGTTAACGACTAAAAGGGAGGATATCTCGGCCTCTGCTGCTTAGATTTGAACCTTTTTCACAATCAGTTTCTTGTGATTTTCACAACATAATTGTCTGTTTTGTTAATCGTCTCCAAATGCGCTCTTATATTTTCTCTTTTTAATTGTATTATTATTTTAGTTTTATATACCTATTGTTGTTCTTTATTATTTATTTTACCTTCTCTATTAATCTGTACTTTTTCTTATTTTATTGGCTTATTATCACTGGTGTATTATTATTTAAGCAACATGAATGGCGTGGTCAGTCAATATTAAGCTGCTTTTCATATGTTTTTTGTGTAAAATACTGAATAAATTAATTTCGTAGAAAAAGAGCTCACTTGCCTGTAAAATAAAATGGAAACACTCAAGTAAGTACCTCTAAACTGTGAATGTACCTCTTTGAATATCCACTGTTACACAAACAAACACAATTTCTGTATTTTCTACAAATAAGTCACGCGTTAGATTCATGTTCACATAAACACGGTACAGTATAGAGCAGACTCGCTGTACTTTATATGCATCCTCTGCCCTCAAAACCTGCATATATAAGACATACCAGCAGCAAAAAAAGCTCCTGCTCCCCTCTCCACCACTTCCACCCCCAACCAGCATCTTCCACCCAAACACAATTTGTACAGAAAACAAAGTGTTTTCCAGCACTGACAGGGAGAATGGATTACTTCCATTACGCTCTACAAGAAACACATTCTGTTGAGATGAAAGGGTTGTAAATTATTGCAGAGGGTGCTGCTGCTAACAAGTCTGGTGATCCAGGGCTAATGGGGTTCACATTCACTTAATGCATCCCAGCGATGTGACAAATCAAACGCACCCAAATGAGCATCATCATCACCTTCGATCTACGGTAATCCCTACCAGCCTGAAATTACAACATAATTGAATTTAACAAAAATAGTACCACTTAAACATGAACACGTGTTTTTTATGTTCTTTTTTCTTTCTTTTTTTTACAGAGGCTGCATCACCTTCTTTTGTCCTTCTGAGGAAGAAGAAGAGAATGATTGACAGGACGAATCACTGTGAGCTGTTGGGTGACAGGTGAACTTGGCAGCGCGACGACGACAGTGTCACATCGCTGTGTCAGGATGTGTCAGCCGACTCGCCATGGCAACTGCTGAGCGACAGACGGAGCAGGTGAGACTGAGCTGCTGCAGCCACCAAACCAGCTCCTCCACAACACTCACATATGCGTATACACACATTTAAAAAATAAAGTGTGGAGCGAGAAATAACAGCCCATTTGGACTCAGACGACCCCTTTTTTTTTTAACACGGATTCTGCGCTAAACACATCACCAGTACACCACCTAACAAACTAACAACCTGCTATTAGTATTCTCCTCATCCTGCTGTTGGCATTAATGCTATCACTCACTCAGATCCTACCTCCCACAGACAGACAGATCATTTGTTAGTCTTCCACAGCCCCAGTCATCAATGGCGTGCCTCAGGGTTCGATACTCGGTCCCCTTCTCTTGTCTCTTGGTCAGATCCTGCATCATCACAGCCTCCATTTTCATCTCTACGCTGACAACATCCACCTCTTCCTCTTCTTAAAGACCCTGATGACGGTACTTTCGGACGAGTTAACGGATCACCAAAGTGATTTCAACTAATCCTGAGGGGACCATGAATGAGTGAAGACATATGTCAGATCCATCCAATACTTGTTGAAACATTTCTCTCTGAACCAAAAATAACAATCTAATGGTGATCAAAAGTTAGAATGTGTGGGCAACATGAACATCTTATGAAGACTAGACTTGAGAAATTTCATATAAAGAATAAATAAAAACTTTGATGTGTTGGTGGTATTTAGGAAAAAGTCTCCATGAATACCGAATCCAAAATTCATGGCAATCCAACGTATAGTTGTATAGTTGCTAGTGGAAAAGTTCTGGGATCACCGAAATCAGGAGGATTTATCCATAAATATCTCCACGAAATTTGACGACAATACCTCTGACAGTCAACATTTCCGTCTTGAGCAACTGTTTAATCTTAGGAAATAATTAGCAATTATTGAGCACGCTAAACAGTGTGCTTTAACAATAAAGTACACAAACAAGTACACACACTGGTGATAAGAGAGGCGTTTATAGTTTGGAAAAAGTCCTTTTGTCTTCCTTTGTTTAACTTTTCAATCAAACCAACCCTGACACCAACAAACCCATCATCAGTGTTTCCACGACAACAGCTTCGTCCCGGTCAGAGTTCACATTCATACAGATGTGATTCCTCTTTTCAGCTCAGAGAAACAGCCAGCGAGCGCCATCACAATGGATTCACACGTCCTTGGGAAGAAGGAATATATCCAAACAGGATTTTTTTTTTTGTCGCACCTCTCAGTTGTGCCATCGTCCCCCCCCCTGGGTGACGCGGACAGGAAATGGGAATGACTGCTTCCTGCCCGGGTCGGGCCGGCTTTGAAGGCAGGCTGTGAGGGACGATGTCATGGCGGAGTAATGTTCCTGTGCTTTCACCAGGCTCTTTGTAATGTGTGATTTACAACTTCCCCCCCCCCCCTGCTGTTTCATCTGTGATTTAGTGTTTCCCGGTCAGATGGCTATCGACTGCCTTACATGTCCGCTCTGGACGCTTCGATGGAAAAGAAGTGACACGGGAGAGCTGTAGGTCGCCATCAGGATTTTGCATAACAGCGTTTTCAAAGAGATTAAAACACTGATCTTTGGAAGGGAAATGAACCCAAGTTCATATCGGAGGGTGGAGGAAGTATTCAGACCCTTTAAGTGAAAATACAACAATGCAAAAAAAAAATAGTATTATCGGAAAATATACTTAACATATTACAAGTAAAGTACTCATTCTGCATAAAAATGTATGTCTATATACAAGTTAGTAAATATATGCAAGTATATGTATATATATATATGTATGAATATATATATATATATATATATATATATATATATATATATATATATATATATATATATATATATATATATATGCTATTTGTTAAGGATACCCAATACATAATACCAAATAATACAAAAATTGCATCGCTATATACATACAAATATATATATATCTATATATTGCATTCTGCAAGAAAACAACAAGTTTTTTTGCATTTTTCAGATAGGAGGTTTTGCTCTTGGCCTTCGATATGCCGAAGAGCATATATATATATATATATATATATATATATATATATATATATATATATATATATATATATATATATATATATATATATATGTGTGTGTGAATGGTATTATGTAACAATTTAGGCTTATTTTCTTTTAAATATTGAAACAAATAAATGGAGATTGGTGTGAGATACTTTGCTCACACATATCTCAAATCTTTCTCTTTAGTTATTTAAAGTGAAAGTGTGTGTGTTCCCCCCTCTGGAACACACACACATTCCTGTTAATACTCAGCACTTTCCCTTCCTTGACCTCTGACCTTGTCCCTCTCCTAACCTTCAACCTCGTCTTCACCCTCACCTCATCGTAAATTCTCTAAACCCATAAATCCTAAACCTTAGATTAAGCATTGAGGTGATTTAAAGTTCAGCCCATCAACGCTCAACTGTCATGTAGTTTCCATTTTTGCCTAATTTTGTAAACCACATTGTTGTAGTTTTGTGTTTCTGTCTTTTTATTAACTTGACAGCAGACAAAAGGCCTTAATTAAGATGCAAATGTATTTCCAGTAACATCTGTAAGGCAACGTGCTGGAGAGTGATAATTTCTGTTTGTCAGCTGATTGACGGTAAGCAGAGTGTAAACAAAACCAGTGTGAACTCAAGCACAACAAATAAATGATAAATAAAAAGTCCCTGGAAGTTGCTTTTCTGCTTTTAACTTCATACTTCGACCTCTACATTGAATCTTGTTTATGTTAACTCTCAACTATAGTCTCCGGCTATAGATAGTTATCTCAGCGCCACAAATTATCTTTATCACCATCTTTATTGCAGCAGCTGACTGTGATTGTGAAGGGCGGTATGTTGAGGGGAAACTTTGGGGGTCACGAGTCAAAATGTTCTCCTGCAGCAGAACCCCATGAGAAATTATACCACCAACCAAGGTCTGCACAATGTTCAGAGTATTTAAAGAAATGACAAAATTGCAGATTCTCCTAATTAATTTAACTGTTCTATAATATTCCATTGCATTATTCAAACCGCTTATCCTATTTGGGGTCGCTGGAGCCGATCCCAGCTGACATTGAGTGAAGGGTTCACCTGGACAGGTCGGCAATTTATTATAGAGACTGACATCCATTCACGCTCACATTCCCACCTACGGGCAATTTTAGAGCCTCCAATTAACCTGAGCTGCACGTCTTCGGACTGTGGGAGGAAGCCGGAGAACCCGGAGGGAACCCACGCTGCCACGGGGAGAACGTGCAAACTCCACACAGAAGGACCGCCCGGGATCGGCTGTTCAATCCCGGGCCCCTCTTGCTGTGAGGTGCTAGCCATTGCACCGTGTACCGTGCAGCCCTGTTCCATCATTTATAGTATTCTGTACGTTTTATTTCCCCAAATGTTGTTTCAAAACCATCTCCACACTGCCAGCTATGTAATTACAGTGTTCAAAACAAACAAACAAATATATAAATAATGATAAATAACTTAAAATAAATGGATATTCCCCCTTTAATTTGAATTGTATTTATTTATTTTTACCTAAAAATGCTCACGTTTTGAGATTTGTAGCCTAATGTTTAAACCTAACCATCTTTTGTAGCATTATATTTGATGATTCACGGAAAATTGAAGTAAAAAAAGTACAATAATTGCCTCTGAGCCGTAGAAACAAATGCAAATACTCAAGTGAAGCTCAAGTACCTCAAACTTGTACTTAAATGTACTTTCCACCACTGGCTGGATGTCACTACTTGATGCATTCAAAGCTGTGTGGGGTAGCTTGTATTTTTAAACAGCGTCATCCTGCAGGTCTTTTATTATTCTTGCTCGTCTGTCTTGCAGATAAAGAACAAACAAATGCTTTAGTTTAGTTTTTGTAAGTCTAGCGCCTCGTGCTGAGGCCGTCAGCTCGTTACCAAAGCGTGCCCTCGGGCCTCTCTCTCTCCCAAAGACTAACACACACTGTCAGAGTGGCTTTTTCTTCTCACTCCAAAATCCTCTTCCTCTTCCTCACGCATGACCTCCGCCTTGTATACACGTCCTCGCTGTCGTTCTCCTCGTCCGTCTCCCTCGTCACTCCTCCTCCTTCCTGCGCTGAGTGAGGCGCCGTGGGGAGAGAGAGCAGCCGATGGTGACGTCCGCCATACGTCCGTGAGTAATACGCCGCGCACTGAGTTTGTTTTTGATGTGCAAACATTCAACAACTATTAACTACTAATCCATTACTCTTAGCTAACTTTGTCCATGACTTTTTACTGACTATTTTCACTGTTCCATTACTTTTATCTTAACTAGTTTATCAACTTATCCATTTATCTTCGTCATCCATTAGCGAACTATTTAACAAAGATGGATGCAAACTGTTTTTTTGTGAAGTGAACAGAAGGCACATTTTGTGCGCGGTGCTTTTTATACATTAGTTGGTAACTGTTTCAAGCATTTTTGTATTGCTTTGAGCTCATTATTTCAACTGTGTATCCATCAATGTTGGCTAACTATGATGACCATTTACTCGTTATGTTCTGGTACTTTTAGCTAACGAACTCAAGTATTTATTCCTCACGTGTATTCATATTTATTTCAATTCATTCAATGCTTTTTACCTACTATTTCAACTATTTATATTTACACGTATACAATTTAACCTTTTATGAAATACATTTGGCTGAATGTCAAGTGTTTATACATTACTGTTTCGTTTATTACTGCATCAATTCATCCATTACTTTTGACGTTTTATGCAACAAGTTGGAAATCCTAATGGGTTTTGCTGCAGCCAGGTTAGACATTATTAGCATTACCAGATAACAGCACGGTACGGCGGCATTTTGCACAAACAAATACTAAAGCAACACAGATAGAAGTTGGACAGACTGATTTAATGAGACGCAAGTATAAGAGAAAAGTGCATTAAACAGCATATTACCATAGATTTCCGACTGGGAACTCGGACAGTCTGATTTCCCAGTTCAAATAAAATAGAGCACATACATACATATAAAAAATAATATATATATATCTATATATATATCATCCTGAGCGTGTATGGAAGTATTGCTATTGTGTGAGAAAGTCCAGGGCCGGCCTCGTCCTTTTCCCTCCCTCTCATCACCGCAGTGCCTGTTTTTAATCTGGGCCAGTGATTTATGAAGGAGCTCGGCCTGTGTATACATCTCCTCACTTCCTTTCATTTCTCAAATGGTTTGTGCACTGCGGGATGATAGATTTATCTACACACAACCCCTGCATGACTAATTAACTCTGAAATATCAGGGCCAGATGTGGAACTGAAAGACGGACCCCAGAGTGCTCTCCCTCCCTCTCCATCTCCCTCCGTCGTTTTTCCTAACTGTTGCTTGTGATTTTTCCTTCTTCTTCTTCCTCTTTGTCCCCGCTCAGCGTTCAGCTGTACGTCTGCTGATAATACGACAGCGTGTTTGAGGTGAATGTAAATTGTTAGACAGACTGAACTCGACACTGTTGGTTTTGATTTGGTTGTTGAATAAGTGTCTTTGCCTTTTTACAACCAGGGTTTGTGACAGCTAAGCTACAAATAGCTTTAAATAAACAACATTATTCACATTGAAGTAACCCTCAGTTTCACGTCAATACATTCTTTTAACCACTTATTTGGTGCAATTTAAGGCAAACAAAACAAACACTGTTTCATGCAAACAGCCAGCAGGTTTTATCTACCAGACTTTCATTGGAAGCCTTTAGTAGTATTTCTTTAAAGTGGTTTAAAACAATCTGCTCAGCTGCGTCCGAAACTTCCGTTTATGACTTGCAACGCGAATAAAATTCCCATCAGCCTCAGCTGTGCTTTGTGTTTAGTACTTATTAGCTGAAGTTAGCTAAACATCAGCATGTGCATTCCCCGTGTGAGGATACGTTGACTACTTTGCATTTCAGATGATACTTCACAACCTTTATTTTATGAACATAATTACTTTGCAGATTCAGATTATTTATAGAAAATATTATGACATTTTACCCAACAGTATATAAAGATGTTATAATTAGCTGCATCATTACCAGCTGCAGTATCAATGTGATGAACACAATAATGCATCAATAGTTATAATAAAGTAATATACTGAATACTTTTACTTTTGATACTTTGTATAAATTTTTATGCTAATGCACTTAAGTAAGGGTTTGGATCCATAACCACTGTTCAAGTGCAGCCTCACAGAGCTGAAGTCACTATGGTCAGAAATGAATGGTCTTTTTATCCAAATGAAAAGACAAGATAAGTCTTTGCTCTATGAGCATTTCTATATTGAATCGTGTGTGCATTGATGTGGAATCGGGATAGCTTCATGCCCCATGAAGTCGGTCTGCATGAGATGAGTCAATACAACCTCAACAAGGTCCTCGCATCACACACACCCATAAATCCCCTTTATGACAGATTAGAGAGAGCGATGGCTTTTCCACTCGTTTAGCCATAAATACAGCAACACGCTCAACTGGTTTATGCCTTTCTCTCTCCAGACTGTGTTTATAGCTGTCACGGAGCAGCAGTGAATATGTCTCTTGCTGGCTAAAGTCCAGCCGGAAACTTCAAAGCAATAAGAAAATAGAGCCGCCCTGTAATGGAAAAGCAAAACAGCTGTGTGCGACGTGATTCCGCTTTGTTCCTTCCAGAGTGTGTTTTGTTGGGAGAGAGAGAGAGAGAGAGAGAGAGAGAACAAACAAGAACATTTAGAGAAATATTTCCTGCCGGAGAGATATTTCCCACGGCAGTTTTCTAGAGAAGAAGAAGCAAAGGGAAAAAAGAGTTCACGTCACACATATTTTGGATTAGAAACAAAAGGGAGGAAGTAAGTGCAACAAAAAAAAAAGAAAGAAAGAAGGGAGGGAGGAGGTGTGAGACAGAGAACAGGTTAGAGAAGGAGCCAGGCGAGCCGTCAGATCTGATGTAGGCGTTTTTCCCTGACAGCTGTAATTCTCCAGCCTGCAGAATTTCATCAACAGCAGTTGCGTTTAAGCTTCGCCGCGGGGCAGCGGCCCTTTCAAGTCTCCTTCCTCTGACAGGTGGATTTATTAGTCCTGAAATTTGTACAGATCACACGTCACTCATGGCAGGCTGTCAGCGTGTCAGAGGCGGCCTTCTGGCTCTTTTCTTCAGGTGGATCTGCCCAGAAGAGGTTCACTCATCCCCCCCCCTCCCTCCTCGCCCACAACTTACTCAGCTCATATCCATTTTAAACAAGGGGATAAAAAGAGACAGAAAAAGGCAGCGAGGAAATTGGAATCTTTTTCATATTTTAGATATCAGTAACGCTGTCGGGAGACGAGCAGTGGTGGAAGAAGTGTTCAGATCCTTTACTGGAGTAAGTACTAATACTACACTGTAAAAAATACTCACCTAAAAGCCCTGCCCTCAAAACCTTACTGTAGTAAAAGTATGTAAGTTTAAAAGTTAAAGTACTCATTGTGCAGTAGAATGTTCTCCGTCAGTGTTTTACTAATATCTGTTTCTGGATTAATATTCCTGCTGCATTAATGTGTATGTTTCATGTTAACTCCTTTATATGATGTTGTCTAGTTTAATCTACATGAACGCATCATATTCTATGAGATCATCACGGGTTTGTAGCGTCTGTCCTGTGAGAACCTCGTATCTCTACAAAGAACTAACTGTTTTCAGCCTTGTGACGATGCATCTTCCAGCTGAACCAAGAGGCTTTTTAAAGAGTTTATTTAAGGAAACACTTCATCCTTCAGTTGGTCAGAACAGTCAACATCAACACATCTGGAGATACGAGGTTTTTACTGGACAGGAAGGGGAAGAAAAACATAATCTGAGAAGAAACTAAAGCTGTCAGACACATGCAGTGAAGTAAAAAGTACAATATCTACCTATGAGATGTTGTGAAGTAGAAGTATAAAGTAGCATAAACATAATTACCTCAATAAAATACACTACTTAAGTAAATGTACTTATTTCCAGATAGTTGCCATGCATGGATGTACGACTGTGCCTCATAATTGGTTGTTCGGGGCAAATAAAAGAGCTGTTACCCCTCTTTAACCCTCCGTTGCTCTGCTGCTCGTCTCAGTGACCTCCTGCCCCTGGTTAAACTCCCAGCATGCCCTGGGGCTTGAGGTTCACGCCTGAGTCTAGACCAACAAACACAGTCAAAAGGTCGACCGTTCCTTTCTTTGCTCTCGTCTTAAGGTCCGTGCTTGTCTTCACCTTTTCAACTCCCCAAACACCCTGCTGGGAGCGAAGGAAAACTCCTGCATCCACCTGGATTTCATTTTCTACTCTTGTGAACGTGTGTGTGCATGTGTGTGTGTGTGTGTGTGTGTGTGTGTGTGTGTGTGTGTGTGTGTGTGTGTGCAGTTGCTTGTGTGTGTCCTAATCCAAAGAAGCTGAAACTTCTGAACATCATGGAAATAGCTGTGATTTATATTTTAAAGGAACATTTTTCACATTTGTCAACCTGGATCTTATTCTCATATAAATGTGACTATATTTGTCATGATGTTTATCTTTATGTGTTTACGTAAAGTGCTTGAGATAATTTCCCCCCCAAAAAATGTGGGTAGGAGCGATCAAGCTCCTCCTCCTGAAAAACGCTCTCGCTGGACTTCCTAAATGATTAAAATACAATTATGACCAATCGTCATAACATAGAATAGAGGAAGAACTTTATTGATCCCATATCAGGGAAATGTAATTGTTTCAGCAGCTTAATAGTCAAAGAAGCGAGGAAGACAAGTGATTATTAAAAATGAGGTAGGATAAAAAGGAAAATTAATTTAGCAAGTTTGTTAACCTGAAATAATGAGTTCATATAGTTTAATTATTTCATTTTTACTGTCTTAAAAACACATCTCTGTTGAGAAACAGTTTATACTTCTTCCAGAGGAGGTTAAATACAAATAGATGCAGAAACACAGACAGCACAGTTGCTAGTTCACCAAAAGTAGCTGTTCTAAATACTGCTGTGATGGATTTCATACACGTTCATTATGTTTTCTTAGCTTATGGAATATATCAAACATAATTAGGGTCGGCTTCTGTAGAAACTGACTAACAAGTTGTGTCATGTGTCATTGTTTGAAATGGTTTGATTTACTGTCTAAGTGACTGAAGAGTGACCCACCCACCCCCGCCCTCCCCCATGACGCAGCTCCCTGCTGGCTTGAAGTTCTCAATAAAGCTTCTGTGGTTGCTGCTGTCTCCACGTCGCTCTCAGGTAATTTATGGGTTTCAAACCTGTGGGCTCTCAGCCAGCGTTACCCGTGAACTCTACAGGAATTCAGCGCACACACACACACACACACACACACACACACACACACACACACACACACACACACACACACACACACACACACACACGAGGAGGGTGTGTGTAAAGGGTCAAATGTTGAAACCTTGTGATTTTCAGTTTTTCAGTTTTTCCCCTTGTTTCCTCACTAACCATGAAGTAATTCCAGAGCTACAAATGCAAAACTGTGGACACCGCCGTGCTCGCCAGTGCTGGAGATGAGCGGCACATTGAAACCATGTGTTTCCACTCCGCACTGTGACCTCGGGGGGGTAGTCTCCGAAATCCCCCGACACAAGCCCCGAGCGCCAGCCACCGAGCGTCGAGTCACCGGCCCGCTCAACGCCTCGCTCCAAACCAAAGTTTTCTACTTCCCGTGCCAAGCCGCTGCCATATCCCATTTATCATTAGAGCTTGATGGACCTAATGTGGGAATCCATTATCGCACCCGGACTCTTTTGCGGCTTCGCTCTGTTCTTTCTTCGGGCCATCGTAGCGGCTCCACAGCCTCCGGGCCCCCGCAGCACCCCGGTCTGGTCCCGCTTCAGCCCGGTTCCACCGTTGTCAAAAGACATTCTCTTAGTGTCAGCACGCAGAATGAGAGACAGTAGGTCCAATGTAATGGGTTGGGGATCTAAATAAAAGAAGTGTTGTTGCCGAGCCGCACTTGATTTTTCAAGGCTTTGAATAGATGTGCTTGTGCTACAGTTACTTGACCTCTCGGTGCCCAAGTCTGAACAATCGCCGCTGTGTTTTGCAAACTCTCAGATGCTTCCTTTACTATCGTTAAGAGTTCTGCCATTATGCATAAATGCAGCACATATATTATAAATTTAACTGCTGCCGTATCTTTGCCACACACACACACACACACTCTCTCTCTCTCTCTCACACACACACACACGCAGCGTCTGTGCCTCTCGGTGAACTCTTCACCCCAGCTGCCACCAGAAGGCTGTCATGCTAAATTATACCTACGTTGTTTTGCGTTCCCCTGTCTTACCATTGACAGACAGGCGGTAAGATCAGGGAGATACAGATTAACTCGCTGTTTATGTCTTGAGAGTTTCCCCTCCACACTTAGGCAATTAGATTACAGCCGGTCTGAAACACCAGAGGAAGAGAGGAACACTTAAACTTCTTCCTTTTTGCCTAAATGGCAGTCGGAAACAAAAACAAAATATGGCGCTGCCGTCCTCATCACGGGGAGTTTGGTTTAATAGAAAGACCTTTTGGCAAATATGGCTGGTTATACCGCTTTTCCCACAGCTGTTGCCTGTGAATTTTTACAATTTTGTTTTGTTTTTGTTTCAAAGTCGTGCGAGTATCGTAGTATTATGGCGAGGCAAAGCCTGGGCTGCAGCTTTAAACAGAGCTATATCACTGAGAACACCTGTATTGTGTGATTGGCTTTGTGTGGTATTAGTACTTTCATGACCCGAGTGTACTTCCTCCACCACTGGTGTTCAGTTCAACACAAAGTCGGCTGTGTAGTTAAGCCATGTTTTTGGAGGGTTACCAGATTGGCAACCATCCACCACAGTTTAAAAAAAAGAAATCCCCCAAATCACAAGACAGGAATTTTCTCGTTTCGCCTGTTGTTATATATATTTTTTTGTACATAATTGTCGGTGGTTAAAACAAATTTTCCTTTTCAAAAGTATCCGTGGTGAGAGATAAAGGTCTCACATCTGCTTCATTTCAACCAAAGCAGCACCTGCCGACTGACTGTGAGGTCTCTTGGATCTCGTCCCACCTTTGACCAGCTCAAAGCTCCGTAGTAAACTGCGTTAACTGCTCCTTTTGTCGAAGCGTCCCGCTCGCTAGTGAGTGATTTACGGCCAACGCACAGCTGTTAAAAACTGTCATTTATTGCAATCTGCTTGAAAAGCTTAAGCTGGTTATTAAAGCACAGCGGCACAATTGATTCAAATCAATGCTTCGTTTGATTTTGATGCCAAAAAAGCCGGTTAATAAAGAGGGCCAACTGAATTTTTTAATGATCTTATTATCTTAATTATTCAGGAATTATTTAATTTGACATTGTTCGCTCCTTTGAACATGTGCTCACTTGCTAAAGTCAAGGAGCGAGTTATGTGTTTTACTGCGAGGCTTTGATTTCCCAGTTGATGCCAAAACACCTTCGGAGGTAAAACAAGACAGAAAGAAAATAAAGGCGTCCTCACACCTGTGTTGTTTGGTGCGGTTGAATCTGGTTTGTTTTCCGTTACAGCTGTGATTGTACACGGGTCGGTCCTAAACAATGAAACCGAGACCCTTTCGAAAGAAGTGTTCTCAGTCACACACAAGTTCTGTAGCGGTTTGTTGGTGGAAGGCATGTGTTCAGACTTTGATCTGAACCAACTACAAGGCCTGCCTTCAAATGTAATAACACAAATGTAATAATTTAAATTCAATCAAATTTGATCAAAAATGCAAAATGTAAAATTAAAACCCACTAACGTAATAACATCATTGGCCAGTGTTGGGTTTTTTACTTTAATGCAAGTAATTGCATTCAAGTAAAAGTTTCCAAACATGAAATCAGTGTCAAATGTTCATGTTTTCAGTTGGCTAACATGACACCAACAGTATTAAAACATGTTGTATAGTTGTATAGTAGTGTACTATATATGTCATCAGTTTTGAAGAAAAAAAGGACACACCTGAAAGGTATTAAATTATCGCTAAAAATGCTATTTTAATATAAGTCAGCACATTTTATTTGTAAAGTAATCACTTTATTTGGTTTTATTACATGTTCAGGAAATTATTACATTATTAGGTGCTGCAAGGCTCTGCAAGTATGAGCTTAATGACTCAAATAGCTGCAGCTCGATGTGATGCTGTGTGTTTAAGTTGTGACGAGTGAAGCCAATGCTGAAGTGTCTTAAACCTGCATTATCTCTAATGGCCACCAGGGGGCGAATCCTCTGGTTGTATAAAAGTCTATGAGAAAATGACTCTACTTCTCACCTGATTTATTCTCTCAGTAAACATTACAAATCGCCAAAACGCGAGACCTCAAAGCAGCAGTCCACAAACCAATGGGTTACGTCACCATGACAGGAAGTGAAGCATAAAACAGCTAACGTAGGCTAACTGGAAACAAATGCACCAACAGAGAACCAAAGCCCTTTCGTGACTAGCCAGGAATGAGCTTTACTGAGCGCCACAGTAGCGAGCGGCCCGCCAGAGAAGGAATCGAGGTCTGACCTGAACTATGAATGAGGTGCATCGCCTTTGTGATATTCGGGCAGATGGCTGTACCTGCTAGCTAGCTTCTCTCCACAGTTCAACATGTTCCGGCAGCAGCTTAAGGAGTGTGGGGGGGGGGGGGATTTGACCCACTTAACACGTGTCGTGTTAAAGTGCGAAAAAAAGGAGGCACCAACACATAAAAGTAGACGCTGCGAGAAACAACATGAAAGATGTTTAAAAGCCGCGCCACGTTGGCACGGTTGACCGTGTTGTGAAAACAACGGTGGAATGGCTTTTTCAAAACATTTCAAATCTGGCCTCCTTTCTGGCAGCAGCCGCCGCAGCAGCTGGTCACATGAGACAGAACCAGCTCCCAGGATTGTCACGAACAATCGCCTCTCTTCTTTCAACTTGTCTGTCTTCGCCGGTGCTGTCTGGCTCACGCTCGCCCTGGACGAGGGGGTGACTGGATACTGTGTCGGAGCCTGTAAACTCCACCTGACAGGGTGTCGCTCCGAGCGCCGCGGCTAACGTTACTGCTTGTGGAGCCAGAAGAGGAGGAGGAGGAGGAGGAGGAAGAGGGGGTGGGGGGACGAAAATATAATGTTTGACATTAAAGATGACGTCTCGCTTATTTTCTTTCTCCTTTCGTCGTCTTTTTTATTTCTTATCTTTCTCCACATCTCTCGGCATCAAAAAAGGCCGGTGGGCTATAGCTGTCGCTGAGGCTGGTGTTTGTCCACAATGTCAGATGTTTCAAGAAAAAAAAAGAAAGAGAAAAAAAAGGCGCCATCGTCGAACACCAGTTTGGGTTCACGGCTCAAAGCGAAAGCATGACACTCGGAGAGTGACAGAAAGCGAGAAAGAAGAAACAGGAGTGGAGGAGCCTTTTGTGCTTTTGAAAGCTCCTTTCATCGCAAGCCTCTCTCATCAAAGCTCCTCAAATCTATTTCTCCTCATCTCTCCTATACGACTCCTGTCTTGGAATTTTTTCGGTTGATAACCTTTTGAAGAGGGGAAACAAGGCGGAGCATCTTTCTGTCAGCAGACGCCGCGATGTGAGAGGCTTTAAGCTATCCGCCGTGTTTTCTTTATGAGAGAATCCTGCGGCGTAATTAATTCACAGTCGTCTTATCTGTTGCGGTATAAAGACGGAGAAGGCTCACGGGGAACACCGTCAGCGTCTGTCTGGCCCGACTCGTCTAACCGTCTGTCTCGGGGAACTGAACCGTGATTGTTTGAGCCAGACGATCCTCATTGTCACACCCTAAACTGAATCCTCACATGAACATGCCCCGAGGGTGACGGGAGCAATTTAAAGACTGTGGCCTGTCTCTCAACTTAAAGGGGGCGGCTTCACATGATGAGCCGAGGCCTCTCTCACACCTTAGAGGGAGGAGGAAGAGGAGGAGGAGGAGGAGGAGGGGTGAGGGAAATGTCAAAGAGGAATGAGACAACACAAGCACATGTTCAGCGAACTACAGACGGAATATATATTTCCCTCTGTAATGTTAAAACAACACCGCAAGCTCTTTCTCTCTTATTAGTTTAAATATCAATGCGGAGACGGCGGATGTCGATCTCGCAGCTGGTCGCCGCAGACTGAAATATCAACTATTGGAAGAGTAACCATTGAAATGTGTGCAGACATTCCGGGTGTTTTCAGACCTCTGGTCCGAATCAGTCGACAAGTTATTAACTTTTGGCGTTTTTTTCTCCCCGTTTAGTTCAGTTTCTTTTCCCTCAATTTCCCAAAATGCGTCACTTAAAGAAGCCACGAGAAGGTGAACTCAAGGTGAAGATTCTGTGTTTTCAGTGAGCGCACACTTTAAATCCTAGTCGTGTCTCTGCCTCTAAAGGTTCAGACTCAATGCAAGGGGAAGTTTGGAGGTCAATGACAATGCAAAAGGGCATTGGACTCCAATTCGCAAATTGCGGCGATGAGGCAGGAAGTAGGGGCTTCCCTGGATGCCGAGGGAACTGCCCCGTTTATTCTTTCACATGGAAAATGTTACGTGACTCACTTAAGGTCAATGATAAAAGTTATGTGGAGCTCTTAGAGCTCGGATAAACATGAAACTCGGAAGATAGAAAGTCAAATCAACAAGGTTGCTATGTTAACTGCGACTCCCATGGTGCATTTCGGCGAGAAATGTCAAATCACAGAGATTCAAATTCTGTGACGTGGTGGAAGTTAAAGATGACGATGTTGAGAAAAACTGAAATCAACTCACTTTTTAGTTCTGGGTGAATTCAGAAACCATATGGCTAACCTCTTCTCCATGGCTAAGGCCGCAGAGGCTCATGGGTAGTATGCTAAACTGACGGTCCAATAAAAAGTTTAAATAATCAAAACTGGTCGATCATTATTAGTTTAGATTCAACTTTGTTGTTATTGAACTGAGCGCAAGTACTGAGACAACGAAATACAGTTTAGCATCTACACACAAGAGCATAATGCACATATTTATAGAATAAACAATAAGGGGTAGATATGTATACGCTAAGATATATACGAAGTACGAACAAAAACATAAACAGTGCGTGTAGAAGCACAATAAATAGCAGTAGAGAGACATGATGCGTCTTGTGTCTGTTTTGGTTGGTCGTTGCATTAAAAATGAACCTCAGCGAAGAGGAAACTGGATCTCTGGAAGTCAAAATGGTTACAAGGAAAGGACTTCTTCTCCTCACTTTAATTTCTTCGCCTCAGGCCCGAATTCCACCATCGACGGCCATGACTTCTTAGTCTGATCCATGAACACCGACCCTCCTGATACACGTTTCTTCTAAACAGAACAGTCTTTTCCTCCTGTGATATTAGCCGTCTCTCTCTCTCTCTCTTTCTCTCTCTCTCTTTGTTTTCTGCTGCTCGTGCACAAACATGTCGGCTGCCTGCCTGCCTGCCAGCAGGTTTGAGGCCTATATTTAATCACCACAAGGCTTAACTCCCTCTGTCAGTGACGGCTCATTTGACGTGGCGGCCCTGGGCTTCTCTCTCCTCCCGGTACGGTGCCAAATACAATAACTCCTCTCTTTCGTTACCCCGCTGTATGTTGTAATTTGGCTATTTTTCAGTGTCAGGGCCGGGTCCTTTTGAAGAGTTTTTATTGAATTTCCTTCTGGACCTTGCTCCCGGGGGCCATTTCTTCTCACTGTCACCAGGCTTTTCTCCGTGAAACTCCTCCCTCTTTTTCTTCTTTTATAATTAAAGACAGTCAAATAGTAAATTAGAGCATCATTTTATCATGCATAAAGTCCACTGCAAATGTTCTTTAAATATAACCTATTTTTTTTACCAATTCAAGGCAACATCTCCCGAATTAAAAGAAATGCAGCGTTGGAAGGATACAAGTCTCTGGTTCGGCTTTTCCTCTTGTTCTAGCATTATTTTTCTCTTTTTCGTCTATTTTAAGACATTAGAATAGAATATTAGAGCATCATTTCATCATACGCTAAGTATAGTGTTTGGTTTTCAGCACCGTGAATGTAATGAGCTAAAGCCCAGTACGCAGACATTCCCCCGCAAATGTAGTATTAAAGGTTTCTTTAAATTATATATTTATTACATTAAATCCTCTCCTTTTTTGTGTAACCAATTGAAAGGCAACATCTCTCTGGAATGAACATCTTTCCAGCAATTCCTCTTGTTCTTTCATTGTTTTCTCTTTTCTGTCTATTTAAAGACATTAAAATAGATTATGAGAGCGTTTCATCATACACTGAAGACCAGCGCCCAGAAAATCCCCTGCATATTTATCATCAACATTTGTTGTGAGCCATCTATCTCCCTCTTAGTATTAATATCTAAACCTCCTCAGTTACATGTGTTCACAATTCCTGAGCATTATAAATCTTCCTGCTGAGCTGTCATGAGTGTCTTGAAAGCATTAAAATGCCTGTTGTTTGACCGAATGGAAAGAGAGTAGATTCAAACAATACTTCACTCTTCCTGTCTCCGAGTTCACAGAAGTTAATGCGTTTGGCAGTAGCAGATGCCGTCCTCCCTTCTGAGTTGTGTGAGAGAATGTCACCCAAGTCTAATCAAATTATGGCGGTTATAGCGAATGGCAAACCTTCACTTTAAATGCTATCCCCGTTCCACTGACGGTTCGTGCACTTTGTTGCTCCCTTTTTTGTTGCGATAAAGTCGAGATACGATACTAATACCACACTGTGAAAATACTCCACATGCCAGTAAACAAAGTACTGCATTTAAAACCTTACGTAAGTAAAAGTACACATTCTTCTATAGAACGTTCCCTGTCAATGTTTCTAGATTAATATTCCTGCTGCATTAATGTGTTTCATGTTAACTCCTTTATATGATGTTGGCTAGTTTAATCATAAATGCATCATATTCTATGAGATCATCACAGCTTTGTGCCGATGCTTTTTCCAGCTGATCCAAGAGTTTATTTAGCTGAAGAAGTAGGAGGAGTTTCTCAATACATGAAGGAAAACTTCATCTTTCAGTTGTTCAAAAACATTCAGCATCAACACATCTGGAGGTACGAGGTTTTAACCTGAACAGGAAGGGGAAGAAAAACATCATCTGAGAAGAAACTAAAGCTGTCAGACAAATGTAGTGGAGTAAAAAGTACAATATTGATCTCTGAGATGTGGAGGAGAAGTATAAAGTATCACATAATGGACATACTCAAGTACAAATACCTTAGACTTGTTCTTAGCTGCAGTACTTGAGTAAATGTACCTTTACATTCAGCCAATAATAATGCAACTATGGATCACGTGGTTAAATCCTCTGCGTGTGTGTGTGTGTGTGTGTGTGTGTGTGTGTGTGTGTGTGTGTGTGTGTGTGTGTGTGTGTGTGTGTGTGTGTGTGTGTGTGCAAAGAAAAGGCCTTCGGTTGGTCTGTTTGTGTGTGCGCGTCAGCTCTTGTGACCTCTTAATATCGCATCACATGTCTGATCTTATTCGTGTCTGCCATCTGAACTCCTGTCATGTGCTCTTTTTGCCAATCTGTCACACTTAATCTGTGCGGAAAGAAAAACTTAAAGAGGAGAGCCTCCAGTGCCCCGGGAACGCTTGGGGTTGGGAGGGAGAGAGAAAAAAAGAGAGCGGAGAAACAAAAGAAGAAGAAGGAGAGGAAAATCACAACGGCGTAGCATTTCAGGGGCATGAATGGCATCAATGATTCGCTGAGGGGGATAAATGGGGTGAGAGAAAGATGAGAGAACAATGTGTCTGTTGTTCTTTAATCTGGAGTAAATCATCTGTCTCTCTCGCTGTCAGGTGTTGAGCTCTGCTCTCATCACACTATGCTTCAAGGGTTTGCCCGGTACAGTCCTGTCCTAATGATTTAGACGGCTCTCTGCCTTCATCTCATCTTCCTTTTCAGCGCAGGAGGAAGAAGTACTCAAAGTAGTAATACCAGTGTGGACATTCTCTGTTGCAATTTAAAGTCCTGCATTTCAAAGTACAAAGTATTAGCATCTATGCTAAATACAACATTTTCAAAAGGGCTCTAGTCTTTACAGAATATAATATATTACATATCTGGATTATGATTATTATTGATGCATTAATGTGTTAACTAGTGTTCATCACTTTATTGTGGTTAACTTGAGGCTAATTTAAACTTTTATTTACTTTTTATTGTGAATTTACCCTTCAGGATCAATACAATCAAAAGTAGCAGCAAATGAAAATACTCAAGTACAAGTACCTCAAGGTGGTATTTAAGTACAGTGGTGGAAGAAGGATTCAGATATTTCACTTAAAGGCGCTAAACTCCAAATTCCGAGCACATCTTTAGTTGAGGGATTGATTTCACGCGTCTCTCAACATGGCGACCGCTGCGACACCGCCAGTAACCGCCATATGAGAGCAGCGCAAGCTAGCCAGCGGGGCACTAACATGCACTAACATGCACTAACATGCACTAAAAGCACACATAGCCGACCCGGTATGTACATAACGTTCTCTGCTCAGGTAAACATTACTCCTCCATCTCTTTGACAATCGTTGTCTGCGGCTATATTAATGTTCTGAATGTTAAATACAGCTCCTTTAAAAGTAACTAAATAGAAATAGCTAATCTTTTCTCGCTGATTGTATCGTTTACTTAAATAGGTCATATGGAGGTGTCAGTATTAAATTAAATTGGTTTTATAACCAGTTAAAAGTTCCTCACTGTAACGTTGAGTGTAAATTCCTGACGGGTAGCTTGTTACTTCCATCAAGGGATCGATAAAGTTTTCATTTGATTGTGGAGTAGAAGTAGAAGTAGAAAGTAGCAGAAAAATGGGAAATACATATTAAACAAAGGACCTCAGATTTGTACTTTCAGCCTCTGCTTTGGTTGAATTACTGAGATCTGAAGCTGAAGATTTCTCAGTTACACGCTTGTTGTAACTGAAGTTGATGATTGTTGTCTTTTTCAGCCCTGATATTTGAAGTCTGATAATCCTCAACATTTCCTGTGGCGAAAACATTCACGACGACAATCATTTCAATACTGCTCCAAAACCTTTTCGCTGGTTTAGATTTGTGTCCCTGGAACATCATGAGTCAAATGTGTTCAGACTTAAGTCGTATCAGGCAACCAGTCAGTCCCCTTAACACAAAACATGCGCTCGCTTTGTGTTTCCATCTGCTCGGGGTGCAGCTGAGCTCCACTTCTCTGGGTGAGAAGTTCATATCCAAAGTGCCAAAAATACCTTGAGTTCACCACTAAGAATTACTGGAATACATACATGTAGGTGTTTAAATCTTCTCTGAATTGTAAGCCGATAAGAATGCCAAGTGTTGGCTGGATTCTTAAGTTATGGGCTCAAAATATTTTCTTTACTCATACAAATACAATTTGCATGTAGTTCCAGATGAGTATGATTAATGACTGCACAAACAGTTATGAAAGAGAACACATGGTCATATTCCCTGAGTGGTATTGCTGCATTCAGTGTATTGCCAAAAGGAGCAGCTGACGGCTGTTAAATATTTTAATTAAAGGAATTGATGATTTGGCATTTTGGGAAATAAGTTTATTCGCTTTCTTGCAGAGAGTTAGAGGAGAAGATCGTTACCACTCTGGTGTCGGTACGGTAAATATGAAGCTACAGCCTGGAGCTGGTTAGCTTAGCTTAGCATACAGTATGGAAACAGTCTACACAGAATCACATTATATTATTGGATTACTACAACTGATACACTTGTGTGTTCATCACTTTAATGCTGCAGCTAGTGGGGCTAATTTTTATGACATTTTAATGCTTCTGGGTATCTTGGGAATTCCCCCTCACAAGAATTTCTGCAACCACCACTGCTGTGTTGTGTGATTGAATTAGTACAACCCACATTTGGTTAACCCCCCTCTAGACATCAATGGGTTGTAAGTCGTTCTAAAACACAATTCATTCAAACTTAAAAAACAAGCGGCGACGTATGCAAGCAATCGGCCCAAAGTCGTCATATAAGACACTTTGTACAATCTTGCGAAAAAAGCAGCAGCTGAGTGGCGGCGATGAACTCAGCAGTGTGTGTCCTGGTAATACCGTTTGCTGTTAGCGGTTAGCGATTAGCCAAACACACTTTCAGAAACAATTAAAGTAAGCACCCACCGGGTCTTTGGGCACATAGTAGCGGCTGAGAGGTGGTGACCCACTCAGCTGTGCGTAAACTGGGGGCCTTTTAAGAGTAGTGAGGGAGGAGTCTGCAGGCAGTCAAAATGTCACTATAAAACTGTTAAAATACTGTTTTGAGAAAGTATTAGTCACCGCAACCTCGAGAGGTTCTTAAGCATGCAGATATATCTTGGCAGACAAAATATTATGCAGTTTGCTGCAGCAAAATGCAAGATTAGCCGTGGACAGACACATAGGTGCACACTCACACACTCACACACGATTACTTGCATGATCTCCCTGGCGGAGATAATAATATATATAGTAGAGTAGAAGTAGAAGTAGACGGTAGCAGAACATGGACATACGAGTACAAGTACCTCAAAAGTATACTTAAATACAGTACCTGGCTAAATGTACTAACAGACACTGAATATGTGGTATCAAGTGGTCTCCCCCAAAATGACAAACTACTCCTTTTATGCAGAATGTTTACAACTACAAGTGAAGCGCGTCATTTCACAACATAACTGGGAGATGAGTTTATAAACACCCTCAGTGTTTCTCCGTTCAAAGCCCTATTAAATGTTTTATGAGTTGGAAGTTATGGACTTCTCCGAAAACGGAGAACATGTGGCAGGATGTGCAGCTGCTCTGCGTTTGACCCGAGCTCTTGGCATCAGCTTTAATATGTCAAATTAAAACCAAGAGTGCCGTCGACAGAGCAGCATTGACCCTCTTGTACCACCCAACTGAGGGCAACTTTCAACCGCGCTTTACTGCCTTTTTTTTTTTACGACATAATTTTCCTTCCTGACAATTTACTTACACTTTGCATTGAAAGTGTCCATAAATTCAACATCTCGTGACCAGATAATGGAGGGTTCACGAGGGGAAGTCAGTCAGCTCAGACAGTAATCAAATTATTGTCTGTAGCACTTAATGTCATGTGAGGACTATTATTGTTCTGCGCTGCACTTTGTCTAATGGCTGCTGCAGCTCTGTCACGTATCATTCATCACGTGGATTCATATTTTGTAAGGTTGCTCTGCATTACTGTATTACAGGTTAGCTGGGTTTTTGTTTGATAAGTATATGCTTACGAAGCTGATTGGTTGTCTGTCCATCATACCGGTGACAGTACGCTGAATGGAGAGCTTCGCTTTGAGTGACTCAAGTTCTGCAGTCAGATCGTTCAAAAGTAGGACTTTTCTTTTTTTACTTTTCACCCATAAGGCTATATTTAGGCCTATGCTCGAAAATTGCATACCCAAACTAAAAAGGGTGTATCTCTGCAACCACTAGGGCTATTTGAATAATGTTGGTGTTATAATAAAAGGTACACATGTGAGATTTTGTTCAGATGTGTAAATATCAGTCTATATGTTACTGGTTAAGAGTAAATGAAGATGACACACAGCAAAAATGAAAAGGTTTCAGGTCCGCCTAGAAAAGAAGCACTTTCAGGATGATTATGTCTTTGAAATGATGCAGCTGTAAGGTCCAACTCTAACCCAAATCATAGCACAATATGTCAACATTCTCTAACCCAAATCATAGCACAATATGTGCACATTCTCTCTGCAAAGGTTGACTTTGATAAAGTGAAGCAGAACAAAGTTAGAGAGGGTTTAGTACAGAGAAAATTCAGGCGAGTTCTCCAAAATTTGCATTGGGGCACATTTGCGCACATCTGTGACATTTTTTTTTTTTCATGTACCAAACCATATATTTCACTTATATATTACTTATGGTGTTCAATACATCCAAATACAGCAGTTTGGGGCTTTTTTTCATAAAACAAGCTATGATTTACAGTTTTATATAACAATCGCTCAGTCTTCCCCCCTAGGGGGGGAACGTGACAAATAAACAACACAAAATGCAAAAAAAAAGTTGTACTAATACCGTACATTACTTCCCACTACTGCTAAGCAGGTGTGCAGTGAAATGAAATGTGTGTGGCTCGTTTCGGGCCGTGTGTGTGTTCGCCTCTCCTGTGTGGGCGTTGATACGTCGGCCTCCTGTCGCTGAGGAACACTTCACAGAACTCCATCAAAGAGGAAAACAGGAGAACAGAAGAGCAGAGAGGGAGAACCGAGTGTGTCGGTGGGGGGCAGGGGGGGCTTCAAAGGCCGATTCTTCCCACTGTTTTCACATGCTGCAACATCCCAGTGGTAACAGCTGACAAGCCCCTCCATAAACAGCCTGCTCAGATCCTGCCAGCAGGATGCACCCATTCAAAAGCAGTTTGCTCCCTGGGCTTTGTTTATTGAAGTGCTGCCTGGACAGCAGGGCAGCATGAAGAGGGGAAGAGTCAAAATAGAGAGAGCGCAGGAATTGGGAAGGTAATTGTTTAGCTGTCCTGCCCACAAATGTATTGGTTCACTTTCACTGCTTTGGTAGCGTTGTTTTCGGCTGCAGCAAGCAGCTGTTTTTTTTATTGTTGTGAAAAGCTCTTGCACACTACCTGCTAAGCACCAAACAGCAGGCAGACATGAACTAGCTGGTGAACATAGCGCATAGTGTAGGGTTTTTAGAGCCTAGTTTGTCAAATTTGGACTTTGCACAATGTAAAATGAGAAATTGTTTATGTGTACATTACAATGCATGGAATATGATAATTAATAAGGGATATTATTATGAAGGATTTGTAATTGTATGCATATGAAGGTCACTTTTATTTACTGTGAAATGAGTAATGTGTGAATGAATGTTAGATGCTGCATGCTGCATGTACTGCCGCTTTAAGGAATTGTAGTTCTCTTGTTCGCCTGAGGTGGCGGAGCTGAAGATTGACTTTTGAGACTTTACCGGTCAGCAGAAGAAGAAGAAGAAGAAGAAGAAGAAGTGGACGGGGCTCCGTCACTTTAGTTGCGGGCCAATAGCGAGTGAAGCGGCAACCAGAGGTATTGAGGGAAATTAGGTTAACGAATCGGAAGGGCTCTAGGCTCCATGAATGATATAAATTAACTGTATGAAGGAGGAGCGTTCTCTTTTCCGGCTACTAGCAAGCGAATCGGACCTGCGTGCCCGTGGAGTTCGCTGTGGACCAAAAGGAGCTCGATCGAAAGCATAAGCTGTCTGTCTATCACTTTTTATTAAATATTCTTTTATTATAACTTCTTTGGACCCTGGACCTTATTTTCCTGCATCACCTCCCGGGATTTTTTAGCACAATTCCACAATAGCATATAGCATTTAGCAGCTAAAGAGCCAGATCGTTCCTTGAGGGGTCGGTGGAGACCAAAAACGGAGCTAAAAGAGAGTGTTAAAGGAGCCCAGTCTAATACTTGGGCTACTGAGGTGTTTTTCCCTCTGGATCGATCTGGCTGACGCGCTCTTGTTGTGCCACAATCACCTAGCGTTCACTTTGATTCGGTTCCACGGACATGTCGTAATGTATAAGATGAGTTTATTCTCTTCGGCCGTGGTCGAACATAAATCCGGTCGCTGTGGTTGACGCTAGGTTGCTCGAAGCGGTCAAACCCTTTGCCCTTTCCGGGGTCCAACACCTGCCGTCAATCATGCTCTAATTGACTATATAGACAATCCCAGGAACACAGAACAGCGCCACCCAGTGTACATACATAGTAACATAGTTTGATCACATTTGGCTCCTACAGAGAGTGAATATTGGACTTGATGGCCAAAAACACGACTCCAAATGAATGATAAAGATGTTCTGTAACTGCTTGATGTGTAACTGCTTGCACACAAGTTCACGACATCAATCTTGAGTTGATGTCATCGCGTTGGAAAATCTGTTTAATACAATAATTTAAGATCTGTGAGCCCCCCTCCTCCCTCCCGAGCATTTTGGTCCCCTTCAGTTATCCAAACAATCCAACGAACACGGAGTCTTTTCTGTCGTCACCTCTTCCTTAATGTGCCTCATTGCAAGCAACACAGCTGAGAGACCTGAGAGATTTGGGGGTAAATATTTGGCGTCAGGCCTGGCGGTGATCTCCAGCGAGACATACACTGTTTTCTTGTCAAAAGAAGACGTACAAAGAGTGCGGAGAGACGTCTTCTCCAGATGTCTCTCCGATGAGCGTAAACAGCGCGAAGGCTTTGCGCTTCATTTCCCCTCCGAGAGAGAACGGTGTGACTTGCACTCTTCTTCCTTGCCACATCAAAGGTGTTATTCAAAAATGTGCTTTCCAGTTTTGAGCAATACCTCCACTCGGTGTGTGTGTCAGCAGGTTTCTGCTCTCAGGTTTATTTTCATTACTTTCCTGTTCCCTTGTGAATCCTCCCTTTGTCAGGGCTTGCTCCGTGTCTTTGTTTGGCCTCGGGATGAGCGGTTGAGCAAGACGGAGAGGGCAGTTGTGGAGGTACATTTACTCAAGCACTGTACAGAATGTGAGGTACTTGTATTTCAAAATGTCCAGTGTATGCTACTTTATACTTGTACTCCACATACAGTACATCTCAGAGGGAAACATTGTATTTTTCCCTTTAAGCACCTGTAAGCACTATGATCTTAAATGCATTGATGTAGATTAAACTAGTTACAATGCAACATACACATTAATATAGTAATTCATATACAGAGAAGCTTTTTGGATAATGAAATGGAAGGTTTTGAATGAAAGTATTTTCACAGTTTGTTATTAGTTCTTTTCCTCTTTTTCCTCTTATTACAACTTCCAGTGTCCCTCAAAGGATTACAAAAACGGAGTCTTTAACCACCAGGTCGACTCCGCTGACGCTGCTCTGTGTGTGTTTGTGTGTTTGTGTCCCTGTCGCACTTCAAAGATCAAAACGGCGAACATGACAGCCCGAGTCGCATTCCTCTCAGGTGACGACGGCGATAATCCACAGGCAGTCTGGACGCAGCCGAGCAGAGATGATAAGGTCGGACTGACACACTGACAAACACACTGGCCTCGCCTCAAACCCTGTGTTGAAAAAAGATGTGGGTCATGGGTGAAGACTACAAAGTCCCACACACACACACACACACACACACACACACATTTATGTATATATGTGTGTACAGCCACAGCTCTAATCCTCCCTGCCGGAACATGATGGACAGATAGAGGGAGGGGGGGAAGTAGCGTTAAGTGGCAAGGTGACAGCAAAATGACAGTTCTTAGGCAACACACACACACACACACATACACTGCAGTGGCAAAACAATAATCACACAATCCCATCAACGCTTCACACCCTTTACTGGGAGCATCTCACCAGAGAACACTGACTCAAAAGAATCACAACATACCACAAACGTTCTTATATAAATTAAATAAATACAATATTTTTTGTAAGAGCCTATTTCTGACAGAAATAGAATAAAAAAGACTGTCACTCCCTACAGAGATGAGAAAGAAGCGCGACGGCTGACTTAAAAAAGTCAAGTTAAAAGTTGCACATGTGCAGTTAGCCAGATCTATCAAAATGTCAACAATATGACAATATTTTACACGCAACAGTAAAACGCCGACGTGTACAACATGCAAGGCTTATGTATTTGTTGAGTCGCCCCCTGCTGGTAAATCGAGATAATGCCAGTTTTAAGACACTTCGCATCGGCTTTACGCTGCAGAAACGGAAGCTGCCGCCTGCCGTCATCTCTTTTACATCATGCTAAACCTTTCCCTCTTATTTTCCTTTACTGGCAGAGAGAAAAAAAATCCCATATGCACTTTAAATGTCAAACTACGTATTTTGAGGGATTGCTGTCGTCCTCACTCGACAGCGAGTCATATCCTGGAAACCGGTAGCCAACTGGGAACGATGAAACCTTCAACGATTCCAGTAAAGCACCAATGCTGCAAGTCACGGCTCCCTAATACCTTGTGTTCTCTCCACATGGGCCGACGGCGCCGGAGGCAACGGCCCTCGCTTGTCACACTGTCGGAAAGATGGCTGCCGCTCCGATGCCAGTGCCGATGGGGATGTATAACGAGGCTGCATGCCCTGCATGGCGCAGTCTTGAACAAATGGTGCCTTTGTTTGAGGGACGAACGCATAAATAGCTTTGATTTATCCACAGCTCATGAGTTAAAGTTGACAAGATTAGGGGTCAAAACAAGTGATAGAGGTCAAGTCTCCTACTTTTACATAAAACTATTTTCCCCCTCAATTATGCACACGGAACAAAAGCGGAAGTGGCATCTTCATGTTGACTGCTTAATGTTTCGGTGTCAGTAATAAGATAAGAACAATTTGAATAGTCAAAAAGACACACACACACACACACACACACACACACACACACACACACACACACACACACACACACACACACACACACACATACAACACCGTCACTTGTTGTCTCTTGCCTCCCCCCCTCCTCCCATCATTGGCTCTATTCCTGCCAAATCATTTCCACTAAATCCATTTTGATACAACATCACAGCGCCCCACAAAGTGAAGATAATCCTTGACATTTTTATCATTCACCCTCCTTTTATTTAGTCTGCGCTCTCTCTCTGCTTGCCTGTCTTGTTTGCTGATAAAATCTGCCAGCCCATGCGAGCCTTGGCGGATCACACATCAAAAAGGGTCCGTTTTTCACCCCCGGAGGGTGACGGAGTGTCAAAATAATACTCCTCTGTGTGTGCTCTGGGTGGCAGACTAATTTAAAAAACTTCATTTGATGATTCCAGACATTTACATGTTGTTCTCGGCTGATTGTAATGTCTGCATCCCCCTCCTATTTTGATTTGCTACATGACAAAAAAATTAAATAAAAGTTTGCTTCACAGTTAGTATAAGAGGGGGAAAAAAAGAAATAACAAGAAAAAGAAAGAAGAGAATAATGTCAAATAGAAAAAAGTTGCAAAAGAAATAATGAAAACCTAAAGGAGGGCCACAGGTGTCATTTTATGAATTAATATGTAGTTGGTTAATAAATAAAAAGCAGGAATTGGTTTTATAGATAATCATACCTTGATGGATTTAATATTAGATATTTAAAAAATGTTAAAATTTGCAACAAAAATGAAAGGATTATTGATCTGGCATTGATCTAAATCTGGCAAGCTTGAAAATTTGCTTTCTTAAAAAACACAGGTTTTGTGAAGAGCAGTTCTGTATTTAATTTACGTTTTCATTATTTTTCCTCTTTTGTTCTTCGTTTGTTCATTTACTTGACATGTTGGACCTCGCCACAGTAAAACAATGCATATCGTGGATGTAATCGGATCTCTTATTGTCTATAAAAGTCAAAACTTTGACTTAGTATCTCATAATTTTGACTTGACCATGCGTATTTTATATTTTTACCATGCATCAACTGTTTTCTTTTCCATTGCTGGCGGATATGGGTTTCAATAAGTACCATATGAGCGGTATAACGTTTGGACTCACTGATGAAACATTCTTGCTTTTCCTCCATGTTGCTCGTTTAATATTGTTGAGCACATGTCAGTGCGTGACACACTGTAAACTGTGTGACTTACCACTACTGTGATCCTTTGAAATAGGCGAGATTTACACAACAATAATTCTCTTTGGCTCAAGCTTCAATGAAAAAATATGCGAGAGTCCAGATAGACCGTAACAGGCTCTGACAAGGCTTACAGAGAGCGAGGGACAACATAAAGAAGAAAAAAGCCAAAGATTTAAGGCCAAAAATCCACTCAGAGCCTCAGTTATGACATTCTGACTTGATGATAAATCTCATCTGTCCATGTTGATATAGAAAAAGCCCTTTTATCTAAGAAAATATTAAAGTTTTTGCCCGTTGGGCCACTGTTTTTCAACGTTCGGGGCTTTCCTGTAACAAGGCCGAAATCTTTCCCAACTGGTTCATGTGGAATGAACAACCCCGGCCAGGCAATGGTTTTGATTTTTACAGCAGCGAGCACAAACACTATAAATTTACAGTCACAAGAGAGAGTTTTTTAATAGGCACTCGACTTTGCAGAGGCAATAACTCTCTCAGTCTCACTTTCTCTCTCTGAAATGCCTCCCACTGTTTGCTGAGGCAGCTGGCAGTGCTCAGTGCTCGGCCTGACAAGGTGCTTTGAAATACCAATCACTGAGTTTATACAACAGGGAGGGCTTGTAAACGTGTCGAGTGGGGAAATATACAATGCCATACTTCTGTTTTTTTCTGGTGAAGAAGGAGAGTTATGGTCTCAAAAGTGTGTATACCTTACAGGTGATATAATATATGCTCAGGTTTTGTTCTGAAACCCATTCATCATGGATGACAGCACGGGAAAGTGCTTTTAGTTCTGTTATCCTCGTGACAATCTGCGGTAACCTCTCGCCAACATCACCCACATGTCTTCACAAATGCACACGGATACATGAGACAGGGAAAACTGAGGCTGGATGTGGCCGCGCTGTGAGTAATTTACAGCACGGTTTGGCAGGAAGTGAGGAGAAAAACTTGCACTTTTACCCACAAAATAACACCTTAATGTAAGTGCTTTTACCACATGTGTCAGGCTTCTCATTTCTACTCAACAAACTTGCCTTTTCTCCTCAGCTGTAGGTAGTTAGCTAATTCACTTACCCACAAAATAACACCTTATAGTGGAACGTGTTTACCACATGTGTCAGGATTCTCATTTCTACTCCACAAACTTTTTTTCCGACTGAAATGCTGCTCTGAGTTTTTTTCAGCTGTAGCTAGCTAGGTGATTCACATGGCTACATACATGATTTAATGCTAAAAGGCCGAGGCCAAAGCTAACTTACATGTCTTCTGCAAGAGAGGGGAAAACTTGGACCCACAAAATAACACCTTACAGTGGAAAGCTTGTATTTTTAGCTGGAACAACCTTCTTTTGTTCCAGCTAAAATGTTGAGGCTAAAGCTACGTGTCCTCGGCAAGGCCCAAGGAAACTTGCAGTGTTACCCAGAAAAAAGATCTCCTTAGTGTTTAGGTTTTTACCAGGTTTTAGGCTTCGTATTTTTACTCTACAACCTGTGTTTTTTTTCTGCTGAAATGTGTCTTACATGATATAATTATACATGATATAATGCTAAACGGCTGAGGCCAAACCACACACGTGTCAGGCTTCTCATTTCTCGTCGGCAACATTTGTTTCTCCTGAAATGCCACGAGGTGTAGCTAAATGGCTAGCTCACTAACATTAGCGACGTGAGATGGTTGATAACACAATATCTGGCTTTTTAAAACGAGAACCTCATAGAGAAAGAGTCTTGGGCCACGTCGACGCCTATACTGATATTTCTTCCCGTCTCTCGTCCACACTTGAACTCAAAGTTTGGCTCGAAAACGCTGGATGGGCCGATAGGCAGCAATACAAATATAAATATAATAATACAAAATATCCATCTTCAAAAATATCTGTGTATACGTTGTTTGGATGAGCGGTTCTCGTGAAAGCTGAAAGCGAGGCCAAGCAATCGGTTACTACTAGTAGCCTAAGCTATAATTAACCGAGCATGCTAACATTGCACATGTTAGCATGCCCGGTGTTGCGGACATGTAGTGTCAAGAAGAATTGAAGCAACAGGAAAACATTATTAGCCTACGTTAGTTCGATTCAGGAGTGTTCTTGTTTTTCCAAGATGTTTACTCATGTTTCTAGTCTTGTGGTTAAAATAGTCTAAATTAGCTTTTGGTTACATATTTGGAATCCAACCAAAAGTTGCATATTTCTCCTTAAATAAGCTAAATCCGTTATATTAGTGTTAATAATAGGTATATTTATGTGATTAACCGACAGAATAACGCATTAAAGCGTAATCTTTTTCCGAGATGTTTCTCCGAGCAGAAGTTATCAATGCCTCTGAGTCAACATTTGAGTTACAGAGAGCAAGTGGGACTGAAACAGCAGGAGATGAACAGTGGAAAAAGAGTAATCCGTGCTTCAAAGATATCAGGAGTAAATCTGTATTTATGATTCTGTGGAAAATCACGACATTATCTCACCCTCTAAAGTTCGCCGTACATTTGGAGCTGGACGGGAAACTACACTTCAGCAGAAATCTGAGGTCAGCGCAGAAAATATTTCATGGTGTGTCAGACCGCTCTGCACACGGTGAGTAATGTTCAACATGACACCGTAATGCTTGTTCAGGTGAAAAACGGTTCCCTGCGCAACTTTCTGGGGCAGCGGTAATAATATTCTGTCCGAGGGTGGGGGCGGCGTGTGTGAAATATGGCGCTACTTCACATTCATGTATTCATCCTGGAGCGATAAATTAGGCCCCAGACAGTTCAATCTAACTTCCTAAATAGAGCACTTTGTCATCGCAAACGAAAGGAGAGGCATGTTGGGTGATCAACAGAGTAATTCATGACTTTCTGAGCGTTAGAAACGGGGTGCCACGCATGATCTTCAGAATTAGCCGTAAAACATACTGTAAATAAGACTAAGTGCTGCTTTCATTTGAAACAATTCCTCATCCCCGCCAACTCTCTGAACATTGCAGCCGAGCGGTAACTGCATCCTCTATCTTGATCTCTGCAGTCAACTATCATTCGCGAAATAAATGAGGCTGGTGCAGCCGGGTGAGGATCATTTGTTTGAAGTGACATGGCTGATGGGCGTTGATTTACTGACACAATAATGGCCTTTTAATTGAGCTCTTCTGCCCTTTGTTACATCAAAGTCTGACAAGTGGTTTGACAACAGCGCTTTCTTCTTCCCCTCCTGTGACTGACAGGACACAATATGGCCGCCCTCATACCGCTCAGCTTCCCTCAACTGTCACGACGGCACACAGCATTGAAACCAGACACCTTTTGCCTCCGGGACACATTGCATGTCTGACGGAATTAGAAATCAAGGTGGTTACGCAGAGTTACTGCAGGGCGGTTGGGTTTTATTCGGCGCAACATTCGCGCTCTTGGTTTGATTTATTTGCAAAGACAGAAATACAAACAAAGAAAGCAATCTCATTTACCACCTTCCAGTGTTGCCATAGTCTGTTAAACCACAAGTCAAGTGTTATGACAGACTTTGTCTGCTCTGCTGGCACGTCTTGAGGGAGAGCAGAGGAGGCGTGTGGTGTGCGCTGAGCGATGACAGATGTGGGACGAACGCTGAAATGCATCTTCTCCTTCTGTAAATGGAGTGTTTTTTCGGAGGGGTTGGAAATGGTTGCTGCTGACCGGTGATTATGTAGCTGTAGGCACGCAGGAACACAGCCTATGTTTGGTATCGCTCGCATTTGGGTTTCCAAATGGTGCGTGGATTCATTCCTGACATTTATGGATGAGGGTTGTGCTGAGGGTTAAGTAAATAAAGCCATCAAAGTGGGGAGCATGCGAGGAGAGAGCGCCTTCCCTGCTTCCCCTCCGCGGCTCTGTTTAAATAACCCAGAGGGTTTTCTATCAGTGTAACTTATTGAACAGGGGGAATCAATGCGTGACATAGTTCCTGGTCCAGCGCTCTGTTACAGTTAACCGCTTCTTCTTTGATTTTATAGACAGGCTCAGGATTAATGGGGATCCAGTATGAGAACAATTGACTTCTGTGTCGCCCTCTTTCTCTTTATCAACACGAGAAATCTGTTGGAAATACAAAATGGCTCGAAGAGGACATTTAGCACTCAACAGACTGTGAGACGTTGCTGCTATTCCTTTATCGGTGTTGTGAAATGGGTTAAGTTGCATTTATGATAAATTACGTGCGTGTTTTCCAGTCTGACGGCATGCAATAAATTCACAGGCCAAATTTGTGCAGAGCTTCCTCTCTCATCTTTACTATTTTTCTATTTTTCTCTGTCATGATAGGGCTTTTATATACTTTGCCACATCCTAAAGGCAGTGCAGTTTCGCTAAAACTGTATTACGACTGAATTTCTGCTCTTAGTTATTGCATCTGTATCAAATGTAAAGCTAAAACTAAACTGCACTGTTGCATCAATAACCATTTCCCAACATATGAAATGATGATTTACTCGAAATAAGTCAATGCCAAGTGTGTCTCAATGTGCATATTAGCTAGGAAACAATTCATAACATTTACCGTGAGCCTCGAAACTCCCTGTCTCATCCTAATCCCTAAATGTACTCGTTATTGAGCAATTTCCAGAATTTTGACAGCTTTCTCAAAGCTTATAGGTATCCCTCTTTTCCAGCCAAAACCTCTAATTTGATTGGTTTTATGTTCTCAATAAGGATGTGTTGCAGTTAGGTGTGATACTTCCAAACCATGTGAGTAAGATGGATGTCAGCTTTAGATAAATCTGTGGCAAAAGCCCTGACAAATGTGATAAGCCTGGCCTCCGCTTTGCATCTGTCGAAGTGTTTCAAACAGAGAGGAGATCGATGGTAAATGATTGCCGAGCTACTGTTTTGAGTGGAGGCTGCAGGCAGCAATGGAAAGGTTTGCTTAGCGCCTCCAGGGCTGTGCAGTCACAATCAATTTCCCTGCAGCAGCCAAGCAAAGGTCCAATAGATCTCTCAAATGCCCTCAAAAGTAAAAGTAGGAAGTACTTCTTTTTTTTTATGCAAGACTGGATGTCCTCTTAAGGGAAGCATTGTAGTAAAAAAAAAAAAAAAAAACACAATGTTTTGGGAATTTTATCAAAGTTTTTACCATCCTAGCATCACACATATGCAGTTTACAACAATAAATATAACTTTTAACCCACAAAAAAACACACCTTAAGGTATCACGTGTCAGGCTTCTCATTTCTCTCATTATTCTGTGTTTTTTTTCTTAAAGCTGTAGTTAGCTAGCTAAATAAACTGCAACCTCTACTTCTGAAAAGGGAAGCAAAGTGCAACCCATACAATAAATAAACCCACTTGATACATACATGACATTTCTTTTTTTCCCTCATGTAACCTGGAAAAGCTTAATTAAAATAGGTGACACCACATCCCTTTGTATTTAAATTAGTTTTGCTCTTACAATAACATGTATTTAAATAAAAAGCTGCTTTAAAAAGAAAAAATATATTTCGTCTTTTAAATCACTAAAAACAGGAACCCTTTTTTTCACAAGGTAGCCAGCAGGCAGCTTTGAGTTTTTGGAATAAGATTCTATTCAAAAAGCCAAATCTTAGAGGGGTGTGAAAAACTATCTTTTGATGTCAGAGGAAATTTTACTGAACAGCACAGTACAATCTGATTGCAGGCTGGCGTCCTCTGGCAGCCGGTTCTTTCCGGATCGTTCCACCCACAGGACATGCAAAATGCATCTGTGCTACTGAGAAAGTGTGTGTGTTTTGTATGTGTGTGTGCTGAAGAAAGAAAAAACAGCCTTTAATGATTTTAGAAACGTGAGGAAAAGTTGATTAGACAGGTGGATAGACTTAATCATTGGACATATTCTAGGCTAGCTGATGAGTGCATTATGTTGATATTTACATTAATGATCAACAGACTCAGCATTCATATATTTTGTTTCATGCTGTACTGTGTGTGTGAGCAACTATATGAAGTATTTTTTACATTTAGATGTTCTGCTTGTATTTTGTGTGGTGGATTAAACAGTGTGTTTAATTAGTAGTTTGCTATTGAGTTGAGCTAACGTGGATATTTCCTATAATGGTAACCAAGCATTGCTGCCAAATGTTAACGAGCATATCATCCTAGTTATTTTGTTACATAACATTAGATTAGAAACATTCAGCACCTGAACATCCGCTGTGCTGGAGCTAAAATGCTACGATATCAGACTTTAAAGCTAACATTAGAAGCTCTGTCCTCTTAAGTTTACTCTCCCGCTCATTTACCTGAGACAGCGATATTTTCACACAAATTTGTGTTCGTCAATTTTCCCGAGCCAATCACAAGAGACCAACGTATCTGTCTGAATCTATTGACATTTTAAGTCGAGACTGATGCCAAAATACTGTTTTTGCAGAGATTTTACGAGCGGAGCAGAGATAAATAAGAAACTACGATGTCGGGAGATAGTGAGAAGATCCACGTAACATAAATTTGTCATATCGAATTCAAGAATATTTTTCAGCAGTCCAAACGCAAAAGAGAGGCCATTAAGTGAACATTTCTGAGATGTCTGGGTAATTCTATGACTATTCTATGAGGATTTATGTTTTTGATTATTTGCTAGATATGAAAATTCACAAATTATTCTTAAGAAATGGCCATTGGAGCTTAACATTACAGAAACAAACGATGTTCAAATCAATTGACTTGGTGGAGTGGTCCGGACCATGCAGGCAACTGTTAGTCCTCATTACACATTGAAACCATCCGAACAATAAACTATATTACATTTTTATTCATAAAAACAATGCTCCTCCTTATGTACAAGTCTAGACGAGTCAACCAACGAGTCAACCAACTCTCGAAGTTAAGCGTTCATTAGCTAAACCTGCTAACATCGTTTTTCATCGAGTGTAATCAAAGGTTGTCAGCTAGAATTGGGAAGTAGCTTTTGTTTACTTTTGTGTGAAATCGAAGACGTATTCATTCAACAAATACTCTAAACTTTGCCAAAACTACCACAGCTGTTGTTGTGAACTGCATATTCATCACACTATGGACAGCTCTACAGGCTGAGCAGGGCTTGAATGCCAATAGACTTAAAATAGAAACACGTGGTTCGGAAGTAGCAGAACAAACATCCTTTACATTGTAGTTGAAGCCTTAATTAAGACTGTCTCATTGTTTTTCGTTGTTTTGCAGCTTTGATTATGGTTTTAAGATAAGGGAACAATGACCAACGTCAAAGTAAGTCACGGGAAGTTAAAGAGAAGAGCGCTTTTGTTTGTCGTGGCCTCTTTCTCAGTGTTTGACCTTCTCTTTTCTCTCTCTCTCTTCCCCCACGGTCCCCTGTTCTCCGACTGATATTCCGCAATCTGAAGAGATCTGCACCTGCCGTTTAGGGGTTTTCCAAACCGAGAACCCAGGGAAAGGAACTTGTGTTTGCAGTTTGTGGGTGTGAAGTTAGAAAGAAGGGAGCTCACCAGACCTCTGTATCCCGCTGCTCATGATGAGCAAAACCAGGGACTGAATTCTTCATCAGGAGCTCTTCCTCACTCTCCAAGTCCTCGTACTTCCACGAATCGATACCAGAGCCACTGATGTGACGTAGCATAAACAACTGCACAGCCTGGCCTTACAAGAGCATATAAGTCCATTTTACATGTTTATAATACAATCCAAGCATAAATATTAACATAAACCATAAATATGACTCGAGAGGACTCGAAAGTGACTCGAGAGAGCTCCCCAAGTTATGGAAATATACATTTTCATTTCCCTAGCTTGATGCCACACATGAATGGCGCACCTTTCTGGAACGCTTACGAATCAGCCAATCCCTTGTGAGACAAAGCCTCAGCAAGATCAACCACATTACAGCCCAAAAACTGAAATATGACTTACTTATGAATTAAACGATATTTCACACGGCCTTGCTTGGTATGTATTGGTACATCTGCTTGAGCAGAGCCCCTCTGTTGTGGAACCAGAGGCGTCCAACGTCCAGGAAGAAAGTTAGGGCATTTTGGCTCTCAGCGGACCTAAACCTACGGTTCACGAAATGTGCACTAAATTAATTACAAAAAATATTTAACTTCACTTAATCAAAGTCAAACTTTGCAGAGATACTGTTAACACATAGTGCTATTTTATAGAGATGATATGCATAGTTAAAATGCTTTCCTGTGTTCTATCATCAACCAATAAACCAGTAACACATACACTGCTACTGTATATGAACCTCTTAACTAGTCTCATAAGTGTTTTCTGTATATTATACCTTTTGAAATTATTCAAATAGCCCTTGTGGTTGAGGAGATATTTTGTATTTAGTATGTGTATGCAAAACTGTTTGGATTTTTTGGGGGGGAATATTGGCTGCGGCTTAACCGGGTTTAAAAAGGCTAGCCGCTCGAGGCTACGTTAGCTGCTACTAGCATGACAACCAAACCTCTGTGTCAAACTGACTGCGTTGTATTGTGGGTAATATAGACAACAGGAAAAATAATTTAAGATATCTCAATTTTGCTGCATTGATTTAAATATATATATTTTCTAAAGAGTGTCTATCAACAGTATGCTAATGTAAGGAGTGTAATTCTGTATTAATATAAATATTTAATAAATAAGTAATGCATTCCTCATGCCCCTTATTTCAAGCGAGGTTCCTCTGTTATAAAAAGTGTTTCCTAATTTGTTAGAAATCTTCCTAAAATGATAATATGTCAGTTTTGTATTTGCAGCTTGTTGCACTGCCCCCAAGTGGCCAAAAAACATCAGCTACTGCAGGTTTAAAGATCTACAGATACATGGGTGTTGCCACTAAACCTGCATTAATGATCGCAATCAAGAATGATTGGTTTCCATATGATATTTAATAACAAATTACCACGCAGAGATTATTTCAGTAATACTGTTTTTTACGCTTCGTCTCTTTGTGACGCTTTTTCTCTTTGTGACTTTATATTACAGACTGATGCACACAGGCTTTAGCGTCTTACTTTCTCCTGAGCAAGCACTTTATTCTTTTGAACATTAAACGCAAATACTAATTATTTCAGACCGCCAGTTTTATGTCATGGATGAAAACACACCTTGACTTTGTAAACTCTGCAGGAGAAGCACTGGTAAATACTGTGGTTCAGAGATTTATTAAATGATTTAATGTTTGATGAAATAGTCGATACACCGATGTAGATCCCTGCCTGTATTTGAACAACTTGTGTACGGTGCCAACACTTAGTGAGGAAAAGCCATGCACCGCTCCTGCTGGTCTGTTTCCCCCCTAAAGCCACACAAGGGCTCTCTCCTCCACAGCGGTGCAGACTGTGACCTTGTTTGCTGATGAGATGGTGCTCCCGCTCTCTGCTTCTTATCACAAATTGGACATTGATGGATTGCTGAGAGTGGCTGTTTCTGCTGTTAAGGGCTTGAGGTCAAGGCGACAGTTGCTTTAGTTCCCTTTTTTCTTTTTTTTTTAAACAGTGACCTAATGCTGATTTCACAAGTCTTTTACAAGTCTTGTATGAGCATTTTCAAAATAATCCACATTCTAACCCTTTTACAGTATTAATGTATTACCCTTTTCCCCTATATGTACATGTGAACCATTCCTTTTGAAGATTAAGGAGGACCCTGCAGGATATGTACAAATATCCATCAACTAATTCACATTATGCAGCCTTTTGGCCACAGGTTATGAAGGATTAGGAATGATTCCGCACTCAATTGAGGCTGCAAAGGATTGAGAGATTCAAAGACTCTCCGACTGAGACTATTTTAGGCTGCTGCTAATAGCTCTTGTCAGCCGTAATTTTTAAGTACTTTAACCAATTCATTGTATAATTAGGTTAACAAAATTAGCTCATTGCAAAGTCAGTCAGCAGGCGGTAATGCAATAAAGTTATTAACATTCCAGATTTACAGAACCATTCATATTGAGGCGATCCGTCTTTATCACGTTTTTCGTACCCCGGTATAAATGGCATTAATTTAAAAAAATAAAATAGACTGGAGACATTTTACGTGTGCTTTATTGATTTTTTTTTTATGTTCAGAGCAAAAGCCAGAAGACAAATGATCCGTCACTCAACGTGTCAAAACATATCTGCAGTTTTTTAATTAAAAATGAAAGAGCATTCAAGGATTTAGAAAAATATTTGACCTGTCCTGTTTGTGCGTCTGTCAACTACGTCTTTTCCCTTTATATCTGCGACTTAAAGTAATGTAAAAGAACACACTGTACAGTGAACACATGCAATTATAGTAATAAAGTCGGTCGTGCCATTTGACATATGACATATAATCATATATAATAGCTGCTGACATTTTGAAATTGAAAACTTAAAAACCCAATGATTGTGAGGCAAGTTCTGGAGCATCTTTTTTGCTCTGCTTTGAAAGTGGATTTATGAACGTGTAGTTGAGATGGACGTCAGACTGAATCTATAAAAATATGTATCACCTCTTTGTGTGCATATCTGACTGAGTTCAGCCCCGGGGAAAAACTTTTTTTTTTACCCAAATTGCTGTGAAAAACCAGCATCTTAGCTTGTAAAACCCTTTTAGTGTTTGCCCTGTACTCTGCTTGTCGACAGCTGAGTGAAGGATGACTCATGTGACCATATGACTTATTTCCACTGCTCACTGACACTCACAAAAGTGCATTTTTAGTTTTAATATGAGGTTTGCTCACCGCATGCATCCCAGTATGGTATCCCTCTCTCTGTGAAGTTGTCAGTGGTGAAGTTCTGCTCGTGCCTTTAGATCTATGTTTCACGAGCTGGAAATTATACCGTCTGACATTTTGAGCAAATTTAAGTTTTCCATTTAGGCTAACCTTTGAGTCTAAATGGTCATATGTCAAAGACGTTAAAGCGGCACTCTGAGATTGAACCGTATGATCCAACGCTCATGATTTTGTACTGAAACCTCATGGGAGATCATATCGCTTCTCTTAGTCACGGTTGACAGCATCTTGTACCCACCAATTTTATGCTTTTTTTTTGTTTGTGTCTCCTGATCGGCCACAGAATCGAGACAGAACAACTCTTACAAATAATTTTATATGGAATAACTGTCTATAAAGGCACACAAGATGGATGTTATTATTTTGTTCTCTGCGTATAATTGAATTAAATGGGTCATTTTATTGAGGACAGTTGGTCGTTGTGTAAAGATAAACACTCGTGGCCTGGCTCGACCTCGGTTCATCAAGTACAGAGAACAGAGTGATAGACAATTAATGATGGAAATAAAAAATAAAGAAGTCCCCACAAATAAAATCAAAGTATCACGTTGTTTTCCTAATAACTGCAGAGTTCATGACACTGTTCATCAACAAATGCTCCATTTGTTGCATAATTAATGCTCAGATTAACTTTTTTTTTTTTTACCAAGCTTTTTGTGAATAAACCACATGTGAGAAGAAACGTTTATATTTCTCAGAATGCAAACTTATAGACATCGGTTGAATCATATTGGGCATTTTTCACTATTTCCTCTTATCTTATGGTGAAAAGGATGAATTGAGAAAACAATAGTCAGATGAATTGCTAATTACTTGCTAGTAACTAGTTCAAATACAAATATTTAAATCTTTGACCATGTTTTTTTTTGTGAATAAACATCTATATTTCTCAAAATGCAAACTTATTGACACCGGTGGAGTAGTACTGCACTTAAACACATTTTTGAGGTACTTGAGTATTTTCCTTTACCGCTACTTTGTACTTTTACTCCACTACATTTTACAAACATAAACCAACTAATAAATCTCGAGATATTATTATATCAGTATTTTAAGTTATTTTAACCTTCATCAGTTTGAATTCAGGGCTTGTACTTGTGACAGAGTTTTTTTTTTGTATATTATACTGCAGTATTTCTACCTGTACTTAAGTAAAAGCTGAGTACTTCCTCCACATCTAAAGTCAAAAGGATTGTCACTTTGAGGCCGCCGTCGCTCCGCCTTCGCGCGCGCCCTCCCCGCCCATCTCATCAGTGATGCGGCCGCCCAGCGGACACTTTGAAGTCCTGCCTGTTGAGATCAGTGAGCTGCTGGAGTCCGGACCGAAAACACGCAGTGGGACGTTTCCTCTCGAACACTTGGACTATATAAAGTAAACTCTGCTCTTTTTTTTTTATGTACTAACAGGACGGACACTGTCTCCATTTTGCGCATTATTCACACAGTGGACTTCTTTTTCCTTTGGTTTTGGTTTGAAATTGGAGTATAAGAGCCGTGTCGGTGATGCTTGAGCTGAGAGGATTCTCCGTCCTTCGGGACATTTAAGGACGTCCGACTGTGTGTGTGTGTGTGTGTGTGTGTTTATTTTTTATTTATTTTATATTACATGGATTACATGTATCACCCGTAAGCACTATTCTGGACTAAAAGTAGCCTGACGCACATCCACCGAACGCGCAGCGCCTTTTCTCCGATGAAATATCTCCCTCTAGGATCAGTAAGTAAGCGGATCGAGCTCAGTGAGACCAGCGGCAGCAGCAAGCCTCGTCCCGGTGCCGTGGTGTCTCCGCTGACCCCTCTGGACCCAGTTCGGCAGGCAAAGCGGCTTCCCATCCGAGTTCTCAAGATGTTGACCGCGCACACTGGACACTTGCTCCACCCGGAATACTTACAGCCTCTGACGCCCGCGCCAGTGAGCATCGAGGTATTTATTGTCTTTAAAAAAAAAAAAAAAAACATGTTTATCATTTAGAGAGGGCTATTTATTTATCTTTTTGCACTGCAGTGTTTTCTGATTTCACAGCAGTGTGTTGAAAATGAATTGCAGTGTCATCCTAATTTACATTCTAGAAGAGAATAAAATGCTTCTCTGCCTCAGTGTTGTTGTCACACAGGTTTACATAAGTGGTCTTTATCCACATTAACACACCCAGGCGATGACATCTTAGGTTTTAATTAGAGCACGAGCGATTAGTCGATTAATCAAATAGTCAATAATAAGCCACTTTTTTTTTTGATAATCAAGTCATTGTGCTCGCTACTTTAATGGGATGATTTACTGCTGTGTCTTTGTCACGTATTGACAGTTCATTTATTCTTTACTTCATTTGGCCAGACAAAGTAAACAAGTACATTATTTGCATTATTGATGAACTGTTCAGTGTATAAAATATAAAACAACATTTAATAATAATAACAACCCACAACTGACAAGTTGAAGACATCTTAGATTCTGGGATATCATATTGGGCATTTTTCACTATTTCCTATTATTTTATGGTGAAAAGGATGAATTGAGAAAATAATAGTCAGATTAATTGCTAATTACTTGCTAGTAACTAGTTAAAATAAAAAACAAAACAAAAACAACAGTTAATAAGCCCACAAAAGACTAACGGGCGTTTGGTTAATTTTGTTTGAGTCCTTGCTTATTTTTCTTTTAATTTTTTTGCCTTAAAACCTTTTTTTTTTTAAATCCCCAGCTAATCTGAATCTTTGTTTTATTGTAGCTGGATGCCAAGAAGAGTCCACTGGCCCTGCTGGCACAGACCTGCTCTCAGATCGGTAAGCCAGACCCTCCGTCCTCCAAGCTGGGCTCCTCCAGCCAGGGGGACAAGGAGTCCAGTAGCCGGTCGTCCGGCTCCAGCCTGAAGCACGGAGAGCACCGCCCCTCCCTGGAGGACAAGTGTAGCTTCAAGCCCTACAACAAAGGCAGTGGAGACTGTCGCAGAGACGGAGTTACCAGCAGCAGCAGCAGCAGCAGCAGCAGCAGCGATAAAGTCGGGTTCAGGGTACCCAGCAATAATGTCACCACTAACGGAAATTCATCCAATGGCCAGCAGTCCATTCCAGCCCACGCGGCCTCACCCAGCTCCAGAGCCAGCAGCAGCACCCCACCAGGACACACTCAGCAGCATCATCACAAACTGAGCCAGTCTCCTGGTGGACAGCCACGCTCTCGCACTCCTGGGGGAGAAACTGCGCACGAGCAGCAGGGCAGTCCCACAAGCACCAGCAGCAGCAGCAATAATCCCAAAAAAGACGCCGACGTAAACAAGGCCGGCTCGGACAGTCCACACGACGCAAACTCCAGCCACGCCAGAGCCCTCACGAACTGCAGTAACGGCAGCTCTGACGGGGGTTCCAACCACGAGGGGGGGAAAGCGGAGTCCGCGCCGCCGAACCACGGCCCCGGACGCATTACGCCCATTTCTCCCTACAAAACGAGCCAACTCTTCCCGCTGCCCTCCTCTAATATGGGCTACCACGGCTCTGTCGTGGGCGCGTACGCCGGCTACCCGTCTCAGTTCGTCCCCGGGATGGATCCGACAAAGTCGGGCCTCGGAAGCATGGGCAAGCACCCGAGCTCCAGCCCGCTCACGGGGGCCTCCCCGCCGTCCTTCATGCAGAGCCTATGCAGGGACCCCTACTGCCTAAGCTTCCCGAGTGTGTCCCATCTCGGCGGAAGCAACTGCAACTCCTGCATCCACGACCCCTCCCCCGCCCTCAAATCAAACTTCCCACTGGTGTACCCCTCCCACCCGCTGCACTCCCTCCACCAGAGCTCCATGTCGTCCAGCGTGTCCTCTTCCCTCTCGCATCCCCTCTACACGTACGGCTTCATGCTCCCCAACGACCCCATGCCCCACGCCTGCAACTGGGTCTCGGCGGGCGGGCCGTGCGACAAGCGGTTCGCCACGTCCGACGAGCTGCTGGCTCACCTGCGCACGCACACCGCGCTGCCCGTGGGGATGGACAGTAAGATGCTCTCCGTTTCCTCCTCTGGACCGGCCGCCTGCCACCTCCACCTCCCCCACCAGAGCAGCCCAGGATCCATGCACAGCTCCCTGTCTCTCAGGGCGCCGCCCGGCCTGGGTTTAGCTCGCTATCACCCCTACAATAAGGTCCACATGCCCCCTGGACCCTCCTCCATCTCCCTGCACTCTCTGCCCACCACAGGCCCGTACTACCCTCATTACGCTCTCTACAGTCAAAGACTTGGATCTGCATCCGCTCTGGGCTACCAGTGATACACACCACCCTCTTACGTGTTCGAAGGAGACGTTCGACATTTTGGGAAGTGCGCTTATTCGCTTTCTGGCGGAGAGTCAGATGAGAAGATTGATAACACTCTTGTATCTTTCTCTTAAATGTGCAATCACAGCCCACTTGGCTTAGCTTAGCACAATGACTGTAAACAAGGGGGAAACGGCTAGCCTGGCTCTGTGCAAATGCAACAAAATCCACCAACCAGCACTAAATCTAAATCTTTTTTGTTTGATACATAATACGTTTTATGGGGAACCAGTTTCCATCAACACGATGGAACTCCAGCCCAGATATAGTCTAGCACATAACTCCTTGTAAAACAGCAAATTAATAGCGTGCACTTGAGTATTTGTAGAATTAAACAAACAAGATCTAACGTGTTACTAAGTGAGCTTCTAGAGCCAGGCTAGCTGTTTCCCTCTATTTCAAGTCATTGTGCTAAGCTAAGCTAACCAGCCGCTGCCTCGAGCTTCGTATTCAATAGCCAGACAGAAGAGTGGAATCATTATTCTCATTTAACTTTGCAACCAGAGAGCCGATAGGCGAGTTTTCCCAAATGCCAAGCTATTACTTTAAGCTTTGACCTAATTGCGGCAAGTTGCCGCTTCCTCCGACTGGATTCACACGGAACTAGGATGTGGAGGGTGCAAAAATCTTCCCACTTTCTTCCCACATTATATTTGAGATTTGGTGTTTCTAATCAGGCTCCACTCCTCCAGCTCAGAGGACACGTGTGGCTCTTGCATGTCTGCACATTGCTGCCCCCGGGTGACTTTTTGCCGCCCCGCGGGGCTCTGCAAATTGATGGTTGGACGCTGCGTAATAGCTCTTGGATGTTCAGGGCTCTCGCTGCAAATGATGATGATTTAGTGCGGAAAAATGCGACGTGGCAGGGATGGCAATAAGCTGCAGCCGTGGGCTGGTGCGAGTCCGGCCACAGTCGCTTTCTCCCTGCAAAGAGATGCATGTAAGCTCCACACAGCGTACACTCTTTAACTGTTTATTCAGCCCAATGGTTTGCGATGATTTGTTTTGGTTCCTTATGTTTTGTTTATTCCTACTGAGAAGTTGTATTTATTTTGTACTGGGGATCTGGCTTTCTTGTTTACTACATACATCTATTCTCATTTTACAATCCTCTGAGCAGACGTGCTGGAAGCCCAGATGACAGATGGCGAAAATACGTCTTTAGAACTTCTTCGTGAAAGAATGTTGAAATCACATCTCTCTTTCTCTTTCTCTTTCTCTTTCTCTCTCGCTCTGAACTCCTCAGCTGTTTTTTATTATTTCCACAGCAAATCAATAAAAATGAGATGTGATATTTTTTATGTAAAAATTGGAACACCCTGTGGTGTTATCCAGTTAAAGTGGAGGTCATATTTTGTTAAATAAATCACACTGAAGATGTAAATTCTGTTCTGTCTTCATTTCCTGTGGTCCTGGTCAAACATAATTCCTCTCATAAGTTTCATTCATTGTTATACAGCAAAGTATTAAAATCCCAAAATTGGAAGTTTACTGCTTTTATTTACTCTGCATTTCTAATAACAATCAGATGTTGGTTCTTTGACGTCAGTTTGTTGCACCTCTTCACTTTAGTTCCCCTTTCTCATAGAGAGGACGTGGTGGTTCCCTTTTGGAGATAATCTACACACAAAACACAAACTGATGTGTTTCCAGGGACGATTCTTGATTGACAACCAAAAAACAAAATATGTTAGGAGCAAGAAATATCTCCTCAACCCCCAGGGTTTGAACTTCTCTCTAGAAGTGGTGGAGGAGAAGTACAAGTACTAATACCACACTGGAAATACTCCACTACAACTTAACGTCCTACATACAACACTTTACTTCAGTAAAAGTATGCCAGTATTATCCAATACTTAAAGCCTCAAAAGTAAAAGTACTCATTGTGCAGTAGAATGTTCCCTGATAGTGTGTTACTATCTGATGTTTCTGGATTAATATTCCTGCTGCATTAATGTGTATGTTGCATGTTAACTCCTGTATATCCTGTTGTCTAGTTTAATCTACATAAACGCATCATATTCGATGAGATCAATATGTGTTTTTAGCGTCTCTGTCCTGTGAGAACCTCGTATCTCGACAAAGAACTAACAGCTTTGAAGAAGAAGGAGGAGGAGTTTCTCAACACATAAAGGAAACACTTCATCCTTCAGCTGATCAAAAACATTCAACATCAACACAACCCGGAGATACGAGGTTTTTACTGGACAGGAAGGGGAAGAAAAACTGTCATCTGAGAAGAAACTAAAGCTGTCAGACACATGTAGTGAAGTAAAAAGAACAATATTTACCTCTGAGATGTAGTGTAGTAGCATACAATGGAATACTCAAGTACAAGTACTTCATATGTGTACTATAGGTACACTACTTGAGTTACATTCCACTTCTCTCACTTTTTCTAAACTATTTCCACACATTTAAACTGTTTACGAAAGTTAGATAGAAAGATAGATAGATGGTTTGTTTTCATCCCGTCTTTAAGTGTGTCTGCTCCTAACAACTAATGAAAGCAAGATGTCAACTTTTTTCCCCGCCTGGCTTTGAGTGGGTTTGTACCCGTGGCTATTTTTAAAGTGAGCGAATCACATGATTGATGACTTGAGGTGTGCTTTACTTCCGCGTCGACAGAGCAGCATATGAGCGGACCACAGGGATACAGCTCACATTCCTGTGTTCGGCAGTAAAAGCAGTGTCACCTTAAAGCAACAGCGTCCTTACTTAACGCCCAGTCTTAACAATGTGTCGTACAATAACAGTCAGACCGAGCAGACGGGGATGCAACGTGTACACGTATACAGGATCCTGATAAGCATCGGGGCCAAGATGGCCGTCCTGGCAGTGGCTCCTGCAGTCTCCACATGATTGGCAGCGGTAATATGCCATTTCCTAGCAACATGACACTGGGACACCCTCGGCGAAGTATAGATGACCCGCGCTGGTCGCTCACAGCTCTGACAAGGGACCCACAGGGGCCAGAACAGGCGGCCCCCCCCCCCCGCTGTAACAAGCGAAAGCGCTCCTGTTTCAGCAGTCTGAGACGCTGTTGTGGGGCATCTGAGTTCAGTACGAGGGCATGAAACCCTCCTGTAGGTCCGAACTGGTTTTAAAAACAGACACACTTAGGTTTATCACGTCGAAGAAATAAGTCGATGCCGGTCTTGGACTTGATATATGGGAGAAATGTTTTGATTAGCTTGCTGGATTTAAGTTTTTTGTACTGCACTCGAGGTATAGTGTTGGATTGGGATGCCACCTATTGGTGACCACCAAAACCTGTTTTGTCAGCTATGTTTAAGCAAGAGGAAACATCATAATGTCATAAAGTTCGCTTCAACATTTCCACACTCCAGTGATTTGATATTGTGCTTTATCAAACACATCAACAGAGAAACTCTCGAAAAACAAATGTACCTTCTCATTTCTCGCTCCCCATCCGCTGACATGACGTCACCCGGACCCGCAGCTGCTTTCATGATTATAAAAGCCTGTCAGGCTGTGAGACACTGAAACCCTGTTTCATCATTCACAGCAACTAAATCACGGAGTCCTGAGGCACAAGGCATCTGTTGAAAGCTGATTCCTTATCAGCCTTCCAGCATGATTTTTGGGGGGAACATCTGGAGTTTCTGAGGACTTTCTGGCACAGAACGAGCTGGAAAAAGCTCACAAAGAGGGATCATTTTCTCTAGAAGGTGTTGACAATGTAGACCAGGTGATGTATTGCAGCATAAAAAAATATTCCTGAATGAACTTTGTGCTGTAAAAGATGTATTTGATTGTGTTTCATCAGAAAACGCCATATTAAAATAAAGAAATCACAGGAAACAATTTTCATTATTAACATAAATCGGGTATGATCATGAAATTAACATGACCCATGTTAGTTACTGTTGCTACGCCTGTCAATCAAAGCACACGTGCAGTTTACATTGACAATGAGAAACAGCATGATTGATCTTGTATTGCAGTGCAGAGCTATTACTTTCTGGTATTTTAAGTGTGGTAACCTTTTCTCCTTCATTAATGTAAGCTTATATAAAGCAGTGTGTTTCCTTGTCTTTGTTCCAAGAGAACAAACTCTTTTGTGACCAGGACTAACGAGTGTGTTTGGCAAATAAAGAGATCTCAGGTTATAAGTTTGTCTTTGGTTCCCCCGTGCAAATCCAGTAAAGAGCACGATCGAGCCGCTAACGTTTGCGTAAACTCTGATAGTTTGTGTCACGGCCATGGAAGTGACACTACTGTACGTATACGCTGGTGAGCAGATACGCTAACGGCCGCAGCTTCAGGTTTACGTTGTGTCCGTTCTCAGTTCGTTCATTTATACATCTGTACATTCTCTTCATGTCTGTGGCCACTGTCAAACAATTACAACCACAACAGATATACATTACAATTAAAGATAGACATTCAACAACGAGGTGCTCCATAACATCACCAACAATCAAGAATGAAGTAGCGACAACCAAATGCAAGTGACACATCATATTACACAGATTTGTTTAAAGGGCCATTAGTTAGTTAGTTTTTTAGGTTTTTATATCACTCTCTTGCTTCTCTTTGCTGTTTCTTATGTATTCAAATCCAAAGATTAAAATTTTGGTCAAAGTACATATACGTTTTTAGCGTTTAAATGCTTTTTCCGGCTCCCCCTACATCAACATAATATATATATATATACACTCACCTAAAGGATTATTAGGAACACCTGTTAAATTTCTCATTAATGCACTTATCTAATCAACCAATCACATGGCAGTTGCTTCAATGCATTTAGGGGTGTGGTCCTGGTCAAGACAATCTCCTGAACTCCAAACTGAATGTCAGAATGGGAAAGAAAGGTGGTTTAAGCAATTTTGAGCGTGGCATGGTTGTTGGTGCCAGACGGGCCGGTCTGAGTATTTCACAATCTGCTCAGTTACTGGGATTTTTACGCACAACCATTTCTAGGGTTTACAAAGAATGGTGTGAAAAGGGAAAAACATCCAGTATGCGGCAGTCCTGTGGGCGAAAATGCCTCGTTGATGCTAGAGGTCAGAGGAGAATGGGCCGACTGATTCAAGCTGATAGAAGAGCAACTTTGACTGAAATAACCACTCGTTACAACCGAGGTATGCAGCAAAGCATTTGTGAAGCCACAACACGCACAACCTTGAGGCGGATGGGCTACAACAGCAGAAGACCCCACCGGGTACCACTCATCTCCACTACAAATAGGAAAAAGAGGCTACAATTTGCAAGAGCTCACCAAAATTGGACAGTTGAAGACTGAAAAAATGTTGCCTGGTCTGATGAGTCTCGATTTCTGTTGAGACATTCAGATGGTAGAGTCAGAATTTGGCGTAAACAGAATGAGAACATGGATCCATCATGCCTTGTTACCACTGTGCAGGCTGGTGGTGGTGGTGTAATGGTGTGGGGGATGTTTTCTTGGCACACTTTAGGCCCCTTAGTGCCAATTGGGCATCGTTTAAATGCCACGGCCTACCTGAGCATTGTTTCTGACCATGTCCATCCCTTTATGGCCACCATGTACCCATCCTCTGATGGCTACTTCCAGCAGGATAATGCACCATGTCACAAAGCTCCAATCATTTCAAATTGGTTTCTTGAACATGACAATGGGTGCATCCCAAGTCTCTAAATTGTCGTTTCCTCGCTCCTCGATTGAACCGGAAGTGGTTCTGCGCCGCCATCTTGACGGCCGTCCCAAACTCTTATTCTGCTCGGAGGAGCGAGGATCGAGGAGCGAGGAGGGAAATCGGAGGAGCCATGATCGAGGAGCTCTGAGAGCAGGCTTCCAGGAAGTGTTTTAACGCTGGACACGCCCCCTCACTGTTCATCTGTTCTGTTATGTGATTGGACGCTGCAGCTGAGCGGACTGATGCTGGAGTTTAACACCAGAGTGAAGACGATCAAAGATTAAACTCAAGCTATATATTAAATCTGTTTTCTTATTCATCATCTGGTTAAAATATGTTCATAGTAGGTCTGAACAACAAAAGGACCACAAACAACTGTCTTCAAAGATTTGATCTGCTGTTTCCCTCAATAACTTGTATTATGTATGTAATTAAAATCAGAGAGCTGGAGAGAGGAAACACTTTTTTACAACACGTAATGAAGAGAAACTATATTTATATTGTGGGTTATTTTATAATGATGTCACAATCAGAATTTCAAAACATACCGACGTAAATAATAAATAAATAAATAAGACGCATTCCGCTGGTAGAAATGGATCCTGGGCGTATAAGCAGGACACATCACAGTATATAAATACTCAATGCAGTTTATTAAACGGTAACAGACGACAGAGAAAACATCTCCACTCTGACACTCATGATAACTTTGTCTTTATTAATATAAGTAGTAGTTTAACACCATTAAATCAACTGAAAACATACGATCATTTTTATCAATATTTTAAGTGTATTTTTATGTGAATGTTCGCTAAAAACTCTCGGACAAAACTCGGTCAGCTGTTAAAGCGACTGACAGCTGATCAGATGTGATCAGATGTGATCAGATGTGATCAGATGTCAGGCGGCTGCAGTCATCAGAAACCGACGTCGCTTCACGTGACGCATCAGAGGAAAGGACGTCTCATGTCTCTTAAAACATATTTCCTCGCGTCTACTCTCCTCGCTTGGTTTCCTTGCGTCTCTCTATGTATCCCTGGTGGGAGGGACTAAGACGCAAGGAAAAGACGCAAGTGAGGGAAACGGGGATGCAATTCAGAGACTTGGGATGCACCCAATGAGTTCACTGTACTAAAATGGCCCCCACAGTCACCAGATCTCAACCCAATAGAGCATCTTTGGGATGTGGTGGAACGGGAGCTTCGTGCCCTGGATGTGCATCCCACAAATCTCCATCAACTGCAAGATGCTATCCTATCAATATGGGCCAACATTTCTAAAGAATGCTTTCAGCACCTTGTTGAATCAATGCCACGTAGAATTAAGGCAGTTCTGAAGGCGAAAGGGGGTCAAACACAGTATTAGTATGGTGTTCCTAATAATCCTTTAGGTGAGTGTATATATATATATATATATATATAGTAGGACACAACGACATGGGCTAGCTGAGTCGGGGATTACACCGCCGATCGAACCGTCGATCCTCTACGTCAGGTTTTCATGACTTTTGGGGACATTACATTGACTTGTGTTATTTTCCTGGAGACTCACCCTAACCGTCACCATCCTAACCTTACACTAACTTTAAACCCCAACAAGTAATGATTTACGTGATGGGTACACGCAATTTTGTTTGCCCCCCAAGAAAAAGAGGCGAGTCCCCACAATGTTGCTTTGTAATCACAATTATGTCCCCAAAGGACTGGTAAAAATAAGCTAACACACACACACACACACACACACACACACACACACACACACACACACACACACACACACACACACACACACACACACACACATCCTGTCTGTTCTACGTTAGTGGCAGAGATCAGGTCTGCTGGTTAGACTAAACAACAGCATTTGAGTGGATTTTCTGTCCCTCATTAATCATCCTGACAGCCTGAAAAACAACATTTCCTCCTTAATGACTGTATTTGAGTAATCATGTCTGCTTATTTCCATGCAGGCATTTCTTTTTCATTCTGGTTTGTGCTTTTTCACTTTTTTTCTCTTTTCTTTCCGTTGCCGTCCGTGTGTGTGTGTGTGTGTGTGTCTGTATATGTGTGTGTGTGTATTTTGGATTTCTCTTCTGACCTCCCAAGTCTGTGGCGTTGGGTGGCGTCTGCTCTGGGTCACGTTGGCCAATTACGTTCACGAAGAGGGTGAAAAACCAAAAGGAATGAGGGAATGTGACCGTGAGGATCCAGATGCAGGAGGAAGAGGATGGTGTCACCAACACCCCCTCCTCTGCATGCGGCTAACCCAGCAGCACCCGCTGGGCTCCAGGCCTCCGCTGGTCGCTGCCAAAGCACGTCTTTCCGTTAAGCACCGGGTCTGTGATGCATGAGAGCTGACAACTGAGCTAGGAGCCCTTCAGAGCACAGCCAGATCAGAACCAGCTGGGGCCATGCACATTAGCAAAGAAGCCATAATTGCGTTTGCCCTCTTGTACACCACTAAACTCCCTCTGTCGACATCTTTTTTTAAACAGCACACATGAGGAACGAGAGGCGGTGGAAGAAGTACTCTGATCTTTTACGTGAGTAAAAGTAATGTAACAGTGTAAAAATACTCTGTTTCAAGTGTTAGCCCTGCTCTCAAAATGTTACTTAAGTAAAAGTACCAAAGTATTAATAACAACCTAGTTAAATAGCGGTAGAAGAAGTAATCTGATCTTTTACTTACATAAGAGTATAACAGTGTAGAAGTACAAGTCGTGCATTCAAAAAGTAACTTTAGTAAGAAACAAAGTATACTTAAACTGGTCGAAGAGGTAATCATATATTTTTACTCAAGTAGGAGTAGCAATACGACAGTGTAGAAATACTCAGTTACAAGTAAAAGTAATTAATTCAAAATGTTACTTAAGTAAAAGAACAAAAGTATTACAAACAGTTCTCCATAAACAGTGGTGGAAGAAGTACTCAGATCATTTACTTCAGTAAAAGTTAAAAAAAGTAATAAAGTATACCTAATAAACAGAAAGTCCTGTACTCAAAATCTGACTTAATTAAAAGTACAAAAGTATGAATACAAGTATACCTAACTTAACAATGGTTGAATGAGTCAGGTATTTTACTTCAGTAAAATACAATATAACAGTGTAGAAATACTCTGTGACAAGTAAAAGTCATTTATGAAAAATTTGACTGAAGTAAAAGTACAAAAGTATCAATAAAAGTATACTTAAACAGTGGTATAAAGTATACTGTACATGCAGTATTTCAGAATAATGCACATTACACTATTTGACTATCGTTATTGATCGTTCATAACTTGAATGTTGCAGCTGGTTTATGTACTCTCGGTACTCTACTACTACTAATATTTACTATTGTCTATCTGTAAACGTACACAACTATCAAATACATGGAAAAAAGAACAATAGAAATACAAAGTAGCATACAATGAAGTAAAGTACATATTGTGAGCAGCTCAGTCTAAATGTGTTGTTCCTCTCCGTCTGTGGCTGGATGTAAGTTATGGCTTCATGGTGTTTTATTTTTTTGTTTTGTTTTTAGAAACATCAGTGTAGCATTGGCTGACATCTGTGTCCTCTTTATTTTTGGACCACTTGAAAAAAGAAAAGGCCTCATCGTCGGATGATGGATGAAGTGATAAAGCTGGAGAGAAGACAAAATGAAAGCAGAGGAGTTTATTTCTGGGCGGCAGACGTCTGCTATCCGTAACTCACACACACAATACAGACAAAGTATCAGCGCATATGTTTGCAATTTGTGACTTAATGATTTTAATGTTTAGAAACCATTTCACTGTCTCTGAGATTCCTCCCATCATTTCTTTTGGCTTTTTATTCTCCTTTTTCTGTGCACGGGTTTAGGCTGATTGAGAGGTTAAAGGCCTGTCATGTGATGAAGGAGCAGCTCCACAGTCTGTCATCATTAATCACTGGAGCTGTCAAGCTGCACCCGGGACTCACTCAGACCAACCGACCCGGCCCTCACCTCTAACTACAATACCCAGTGTCTTTTTAAATATATATATATATATATATAGTAAAAAATATATAAAAAAAAAGAGCTGTGGCAACCAAGAGATTAGGGAAGCGGAGTTGTTTTGTGAGGGATGAACTGTGGAAACGTGGGTGGGAATAGTGAATAAGTAACCTCTAGTCTACCCCCTCCCCTCCCTTTGAGCAGGGCCTTTGGTTCCCAGTTTCTTTATTGGCTGTGCTCGGTCCCTCTGAGGTGTGTGACTGATGTAAGTGAAGGGAGACGGCCAGATGATGAGTCAGGTCTAGGTATTAGCTGCATGAATGATTAACGACTAAAGATACTGCATGAAAATGATCTACTCGCAGAGGCTAGCTGCGTGGAGCTAAATGCTAACAACGGCAGCGCCAACATGCTGATGTTCAGCCGGAATAATGTTGTTATCATGCTAACATTAGTTTCACTAATGAAACACAATTAAACAGCTTAGGTTGACGGGAATGTCGTTACTTTTGCAGGTTTTTGTTCAGAAAGCAAAGTTTTGCAGAAATGAAAGTGTTCTTTTTTTATTGCATCTTATTGTTGGATACAGTACACTTAGGGAGAAATCTATTTTTTCTTTCTTTCAATAACAGCTTTACAGCTACACAACCAAACTACAATTATAATTATTTGGCAGATTTTATACACATAAATGGCGAGTGTGTGAAACAAACAGCTACTACAGGATTAATATTGTCGATCGTTGGCTCGAGATGAAACACTAAAATTCACCGAAGTTATTTAATTCCATACGATGTAATATTAATATGTATATTAAGTAAGATTACTGAACCGAGTAAGGCGCTAATAGCGTTCTTACGTTCGAAGGTCCTGAAAGGTACATATACACATTATCTTTTATGCTCTATCTGAACAGAAATACTAATCAGTATATGTTGCACTTGGCGGTTCACGTTAACGCAACGTTTAACAGTGGTTTCATGGAATTTAATCTCGCAAATCTATAAAAAAATATTAAGTTTTTGTTTTGTTCATTTACTTCTTTCCTGATTGACAATATGCAAGTCTTTTTTCTTGTAAATTAACGACTTTAATACTCTTAAATCCTGAGCTTTTTTTTTTTTTACCTACAGCGGCCTCAATACACAGTCGTACTGCTGAGGGAGGCACGAATATCTCTAGCAAATTTCATGGCAATCCATCCAATAAATCGTTGAGACGTTTCACTTTGACAAACAAATGTCAACCTCATGGTGGAGCTGGAGGAAATGTCAGGGGATCACCGAGAGGATTAATCTTCTGGGGAACGTGAACGTCTGCACCAGATTCCCCCGCCTACCCGTCCGATCGTATTTTGAGGTATAACCTGGACCTAGTGGTGGAGCCATCGCGTTATAGCGAGGCTAAAAAAAAAAACTAAACAAAAAAAACGTCACATTCACTGACTCAAGTGAAAAGTAAAAAAAAAAAAAAAAAGAACCTGCGCTGCGGTTGGTCAAGAGGAGGTGGTGTCTGACAGCACGAATGAGTGACAGAAACGGAGAGGGAGTTGGACAGATGAGAGCCACAGGCGCTGTGTGTGTGTGTGTGTGTGTGTGTGTGTGTGTGTGTGTGTGTGTGTGGGGGGGGGGGGGGGGGGGGGGGCAACGAGGGTCAACACATTGCATTGAGTGTGGCCCAGCAGCTGTATGCATAGGGGAGCCTTGGCCTCCTGCTCTGCATGTCAGGGGCCGTGATTAATGACCTGCTGGCCTTGCTCTTTACTCCCCCTCCCTCCTCCCCCCCCCCCTCCTCCTCCTCCTCCCTACAGAAGCCACTGCAGCACCGCTCATTTAGCTAATGGACACAGCCATGCAGGGGTTACATACGAGTGCACATACATGTGAAATAGAAGCAATTTCCTTCTGACAAAACAGCACTTTTTTTTTCCCGTTCCTTTCTCCAGGCTCTATGTAATTTCAGGGCGATGATTTTCGTCAGATTACAGTGTGCCTATGCGGTGTCTTGACAGGCTGAGAGGGTGCCCGTGCCTGTGTACTGGTTCCCAGCTTGTCAGGCGGCTGTCGAGGAGTGATTTATGACCACTAGACTCCAACCTGTCTTCACTGCCAGTTCAGTATTGTTACAACTGACAGCTAATGAGGCCAGACATGCTTTCAAGCAGAGCACTTAACAGGACTTCAATCTTCCCCCGTCACGAGTACCAATTTTTCTCTTTTTTTTCCTGTGCACTCTCCCTCCACACAGCAGCAGAAGCAGCACCCTGCTTTTCTCTGTGCCGGCCTTGTTCTCTGTCTTTCTGTGCTGGAATATCTGACAGGCTCTGAAAAGGACGATATGTTTTGTCAGAAGGCAACGGCAGCAGAAAGCAGAAAGAGTCTCATCTTTCACATTTAATCTAATAATCATCCCCCTTTTCTTGTTAAAACCAGCCTTTAGAGGGACAGTTTTGGAAATATTTGCTTTCTTGCAGACTTTCATGTCTGTATGCTGAATGTGAAGCTATACAGTCATGAGTGGGTTAGCTTAGCTTAGCATAAAGACTGGAAGCAGGGGGAAACAGCTAGCTTGGCTCCAGTATTTCCAGTATATGTTTTACGAATATATTCCACGTTTTACTCCACTACAATTGACACCAATATTGTTTTTACAGATTAAAATGTTTGGCATCATCTTTATTATGTACGCATGCCATTTGCTAATAGTTTCCTTCAAAGGTTATTGTAAAGAACTGTGTAATTTGGTACTAAATATTGGAACATTTGTAATATTCCTTGAAATAAAAGCTTAATTTAAACCCAAGTTATTATTTTTATTTTTACTGACAAAAGTATTTACAGTAGAATTTATTTGACACTTTATTTAGTTGTACATAATTAGCACCAAATTAAATATATCTTTCCAGGAAATATTTTGGAAATAAGAACAAAATATTTTGGACATACATATTAACTATTGTTCCTATACGTATTAAAATGACCATTTCTATATTAAGTAGTCGATGCATTAAAATGTATTATACAATAATATATATCTGTCTTGACTTTTGATACGTGGTACTTTAACTCAAACTTTTATCTTGACGTTCACTATGATCAGTTGGATGTTCATATTTCATTCAAACAGTAATGACTGTTTTGTAACTATAGTCGGTGAATTTTAGTAACTATGAAAATATGTTTTTTTCATGTCACTTTACATCAACTCCGCTCACATTTCTTTGTAGATGTGAGCCGGTAAACAAAATCTCCATGTCTCCCAGCGCTCTCTGTGCTGTGAACAAGCAGGCAGTTTATAACAGAGTCTGCTGTCAGCATTCTGACCTTTGACCCCTTGTGTTCCTTGTCAGCCATGATTAATGGCAGGCTAACTAGCTGCTAGCTAACTACCTGCTAGCTTGCATCGCTGGCTGTGCCATTGTCTCCTGGATACTTTAATGAAGTCTTTTCCTCCAAAATAACTGATTTTTTCATTAAATGCTGCAACAGCAACACCTGGAGGTCAAAGACAGGAAGTACAGACAAGATACATGTAGCCTATGACATCATACAAGTATTTCACGACATCTGAATAACAATAGAAGTGCACATGTTTTGGACATTTGGCCTAGTGTACAATCAAACTTCCATTATTTTGTCTGTAAAAAATAATGTAGCTTTACGCTCAACATCTGCTGTAGATGTTGCTCAAAAAACTATTTGTACAATAAAGAGTTAACACTTCTAATGAGCCCAAACCAGACACTGCTTTTGTGTAAAACTTCACGAGCAACAAAAGACTGGAAACTAAAACTTTAATCTTTAAGTATACATTTTATTTTATGATCTTATCCTGTAGTTTTATGTAAAAACTTTTGAAACTTTCGGAAAAGTAGCTATTGCTATCGAATAAATATCGTGGAGTAAAAAGCACAATACTTCCCTCTCAGCTGTAGAAAGAAGGATGGAAATGGAGTAAAGTACAGTAATTATTCTTTACTTGAGTAAAAGTAGCAATATAATAATACTGTATAGTCCTGTATTCAAATACAAAAATCAAAATATACTTAAAAGTGCTCATTTTAGAGAATATATAATTTCATAATAATATATAATATATTATCGAATTCTAATTATTGATGTATTAATGTGCTTATTTGAATTACTTTATATACTGCTGCATAGTTCAATCTATAATACCATATCATAATTTATCGAGTTGATTATATTTTGTAATCTGAAGCTGTAAAGTAACAAATTATTTAGTATATATATATATATATACACACACACACATATATACATATATATAATATTTCCCTCTGAAATGTAGTAGAGTAAAACTATAAAGTAGAAGAAAATTAATAAAGTACAATACCTCTAAATAGTACTAAAGTGCAGTACTTGCATTCCGGCCTTTAAATTGGATTTGTTTACACTGTGGTGGTCACGTGGGGTAAAACCTGAAAGAGCTCACCTGGTCTCTGCTGCCCCCTGCTGGAAGTCTCTCTCTATTACACTCTGATATAACTTTAATGTAGTTTGAAAAGTCAGGACAAGAAGACAGTTTGGAACCAGCTGCTCAAAAGTTGGTGCCACTTCTTTTTACGCAAAACGCCCAACTTTGAACAGCGTTTTATTGATCTACTTTATTAAAGAGGAATCATGTTTCTCTGCCATGTTTATAACACGATCCAAACAGGCTTCTTCCCTCCTGTTGTTCCCCGCTGCTCCCTCCTCCTCCTCCCTTTCCCGGCTCCTCCTCTACCGGGCTTCTCGGTCGACCGAGTCGAGCTTCCCAAAAAAAAAAAAAGAAAAAAAAAGAGAAAACTTTCCGTGCAAAGGCTTCCTGGAAGCTTGTGTGTTGGATCCGATGGATGAGGATATGAAGTGAACATGGTGCTGATGACCGAGCCGGCGGACAGACCTCTGACCCCGCTCTCCGCACCGGAGCAACTTTTCAACAGGGACTCCCGAGGGAATCGGTAAGTCCGGGTAAGATGGAGAGGAAGGGCCCGGGATGCCTTCCAGGCCTCATGCATTGTTTGCTTTATTTGCATTCACATCCTGCTTTTTTTTTCTTCTTTCTTTCTGTTTTTCGAATTAAAGTACAACGCGTTTTAACAGATGCACGCGGCGCGTATACGTGGCATAGAGTTCATTTTGCATCGAGGAGACTAAAGTTTTCGCGTTATGAATTATGGCTGATGGGTCCGCGTTGGCTGCTTTATGCAACGCCTGCAGGTATCCCGCATATACAGGGAAGACGATGCACAGGCAATGAGGCAAGCTGTCCTGTGTGACGTGTGCAGGTCTGAGGTGGACCATGCAGGGGAGAGGAGACCCAGGAGGCGCGCAGGGTCACCTGGAGACCTCCAGCTGAGTCTGGACCCCGAGGCGGACCCGCCGGAGAGCAAGAGGAAACCAGCCGGCATGAGGTGAGGAAGGTTATTGATCGTCGCTTAAACCTATTATAACTACTTTATTCAAGGCAAGTTTATTTGTATAGCACATTTCAACAACAAGGCGATTCAAAGTGCTTCACGTAAAACCATTAAAAGCATCAAAACATAATGCAGAGAAAACAATATTAGAAAATAAAATTCTTCATCTTTTTTGGACTATTTGAGTGAGAAGATAAGATATTTGTAGATGTTCATTTGGTCTTTTTTTTAAACTTTTTTTCTAGCAGTTAATCAAGAAAATAATTGGTAGTTTCTATGTATTTAAACAGGTTGTCTCATTGAGAGCACTCGTACAACACAAGTTACACATTAGTTTCTCAATGTGCAACTACAAGTGGAATTAATGCTGCTATTTCGTTTTTTTCAACTCTTCAGTATGTTTGCACATGTTGAAGAATTGACAATAAAGCCTGAACGTGAACAAAATGAATAGCTGTGCCCTTTAAAACAACACAATCCAAATATTTTGTTTGTTATTTTGTATTTTGATTTAGTATCGATTCTTATAAACGCTTGTCTTTGGATTGTTATCAACTGTGTTGTTTCACACATAAATATGGTGCCATTATGGTAAAAAAAAAAGAAAGAAGCTATCTTTGAGCTATCTACTGATAGCTCAAAGGCTTAAAATAATAATTTATTAACCCGCTGAAGAAATCTATAGAATATAAGATACATTTCCTTGAACATATAATCTTATCAAAGCTTAAACTGGATTGATTTCACTCAGCTCTAGTTCCACCTGACTGTTGTATACCAGCATGAGCAAAGTGCTGTTTACAGATTTGACTGTTGCTGTGTAAGCAGCTCTTATGTAACCACCGCTGACACCATGCAAAGTCAGACGAAGGACATTTACATTTGTTTTTTGTTGCTATACGATACATTCTTGAACACAAATACTTTATCTTCATCTTTCATTCGTCAGATTGAAACCGGCGGAGCCGCTCGCTCCGCTGCTGAGTCCGAGTGACGGGGAAATAAAGTTCGAGAGGAAGAAATCCCAGTACAGTCACGTACGGACGCGTCCAATCTAATCGCCAAACTCTTATCACGTTTTACACTTTGTTTTTTTTTTGTTTCAGTTTGTTGACATCAAAAATGTCTGGTTTTGTTTTCAGTTATCAAAGACAAATGCCCAGTATCACAAGTTATTCAAGGAGATCAGAAAAGAGGAGATCCTCAAACAAAGTAAGTCTCCGATTCTCGTCTCGCACGTGAGAAGCAAAGACATGATACTAAGCGCCGTTTGTGTCGACAGGCTACACTTGTGCCCTGCAGAGAGACATTTTATATCAGGGCAAGATGTTCCTCTCCGATAACTGGATCTGTTTCCACTCCAAAGTCTTTGGCAGGGACACCAAGGTACGACACTAACTGTGATAAAGTTCATCTTCCATGGGATAAAGTTCATCTTCCATAAAGTTCATCTTCCATCTTCCATGAACTATCTGGGACGTCATGGCGCCGCCTCTTTTTGCTTCTTCTTCGTCTTTTTACAGATTTCTATCCCAGTGGTGTCCGTGACGTTCATCAAAAAAACAAAAACTGCACTGTTGGTGCCAAACGCCCTCGTGATTGAAACAATAAGTGATCAGGTGAGAAGATGGTTGACGCCGTTTTTCTGACATCAACATGAAGGTGATTCTGATTAAAAGAAATTGTGTTTTTTTTTTTTTTTTTTTTTCAGCATGTGTTTGTTTCCTTCCTCTCGCGAAACACCACCTACAAACTCCTGAATTCCATCTGCGTTCATTTGGGGGTAAGTACGTAATGTCTTATTCGTCGCAATAGAATTCAATGGTTTCTATTTTATATATTATTATCTTATTCTTTATTATTAGTGTGCCGTGAAGAAGATCAACATAACATTTGTCTACAACTATTCAATGGTTGATTTCATCATTCAAGCTCAAATATGAAACATTTGCATGTTCCAGTGTCCCAAATTTCTCTGTTTCATATCACAGTAAATTGAATAGTTTTGTATTTTGGACTGTCGGCTGCCTGAAAATGCAGTTAGAAGACGTCAGCGTGGCCTCTGGGAGATTGTGATGGGCTCTTTTGCACTATTTTATATTTTACAGTCCAAACACAAATAAAAACAATAACTCACTAACATTTAAGGAATATTTTGACATTTGTGGAAATACGTTTATGTGTTTTCATGTGTTTCAGATAAGAAGATTGATACAACTAATGTTTTTATGCTACATATGAATAAAGCTACTGCCAGCAGCTGGCTAGCTTAGCTTAGCGTAAAGACTGGAAACAGGGGGAAGCAACTAGCCTGGCTTTATCCATAGGCACATATAACTTGAAAGAAAAGAAAAAGAAACTTTAAGAAAAACACAGTGAGGCGATTAGCAGCTAAAGAGCCAGCTATTTCCTTCAGGAGGTGGAGGAGACCAAAAACAGAGCTAAAAGAGAGAGGATATTAGACTCATATTCATCGGCCAGAAACACAACTCCAAATAAAACATAATGTTGCTACATGTCTGCTGGCTGCTTGTTCTGCTGCTGCAAAGTGGCAACAAAAACTTGTATTACTGCTTTAAAAAAACATGTATTTTGTTCTTCATGTCCTTCCAGGTGGATAAGACTTGTAGCCCCATTATTTCCTCCTGTGAAAACAGCTTCCGGGTGAAATGCCCATCGTCGCTTCCTTTGGTCAGTCAGGAGTATTGTCTTCATTGTTGTGTATTTTCCATTGTGATTTTAATCTACAGAAATACCTTGTCCTCATGTTATACAATACCTTCTCTGCATGTGGTACCCATTGTATATTGTGTGTTCCCTGTATGTGCACTGCAGGACCTTTCTGCAGACTTCTCCAACCTCGATGGAGTTGTGCAACAAAGACGTCAGGAGATGATGGAGAGCAGCAGCTCCGGCTCTCAAACTCCGGATTATGACAAAATAACCGGTGTGTGTGCTCCATCCTCATCCCTCTGTGTACTTTATCCCTTTTTTCCCTCTCTGCAAATGTGCTTAGGGTGTCAGGTGTCACTGTGGCTCAGACAGTCTTTAGTTTGCACATAGCTCAAGGGAAGAGTGACATTTGAGCCATGGAGGCTTTTATTTGTGTCATAGCAAAGACAGTTGGCATGAAAACAGTGATGATCCTATCGCATGACAAATAACATCTTCTTTTTTTTCATCTTGCAAACGAACATAAAGCCCTTGTTGATCTGTAAAGACGTTTGGTGAGTCTATTAATAATATTGACTTAGGCAGTCAGAGTCACAAGTTCTTTTCTTTTTGTTTGAGCAGACTTCACCGGCCTCCCGGACACATTTCTAAGTGCAGTGAAGAGCGCCGAGGTTTCGGTCCATGCAGACGTTCATCTTCAGACTCCGAGCCAAAAACACGGAGCTGCCCTGAAGAACGGTACTTTGATACTGGTTATCTTTGAGTTAAAACAAACTTTGTTCACTCTTTTGGGTTTCAGGGATTCCTAGAAGAAATACATATTTGAAATGTCAGATATAAACTAAGTAATTGATGTACAAGTACCTTAATAGTTTGGCAGATACTCTTTTTTTTTTTTTTTTTTTTTTTGCATTCCTGCTGAGCATCTGTACAGTAAAAACTAAGCTACAGTCAGCTGCTGGTTAGCTTAGCTTAGCATAAAGACTGAAAACAGGAGGAAGCAGCTAGCTTTAGTGAGATTTAGAGGTGCTGATAGGTGGATTTTGTTTCCTTTAGACAGCCAGGCTAGCTGTTTCCCCCTGTTTCCAGTCTTTATGCTAAGCTAAGCTAAATTTAAAATGTATCGCACAAACACGAGAGCATGAAAACGAATAATTGCAGTTGATAAATGGCTAAAAAGACATGATCTATTGTTGTTAATAATGGTATGAAAAGATTACAATATGGTTTCAGTGTGTATCTTATTCAGCATTGTGTTTCGATAAACTCTCGTGCATTTAAGGGTTAATTCACACAAAAAACTAAAAGTTGTGGTTTTAAGTCAAGTTATATGTGTTAATTAATTAAATGTAGAGGTGCTGGTAGGTGGATTATGTTACAATCAGACACAGCCATGGTCGTTGTTTCAATCTTTACCTCTAATGCCTGACATATATTACATTTTTTCCCCCCGTAGGGTCTACAAAGCTCACCGACAAGCCCTCACAGCCCATGTCCTTACAATTCATCCTGCTCCTCTATTTGTTATTGTGAGTAACCTTCCACGAGGCCGAATACGAGACTCTGACAAGACAATGGTTCTTTGGGCGTGTCAGCAAACCGTCTGACTGTGTTTGCGTGTTTCTTCACAGAGTTAGTGTCCTCGTCTTGTCCTCCTGTTACATGGCTTTCAAGATCGTGGCTCTCGAGCACCGTTTGAACTCCTTGGTGTCCGTGGGGCAACGCATCCGTAACGAGTAAGAGCCGGATTCACATGTCACCGAGTCACCAAACGATGAACAAATGCACTCGTGCTGTTTTTGGGTTTGCGACGTCTCACAATAGTCGGTTCATGATTTTAGTGCATGTGTTGGTCGTTGCAGACACGCGGTGAGCCACCGGCCTCAGGAAGAAGTGAATGCTGAGATTTATGGAGAACTGTCTTCCAACTTGTTCAAGCTAGAAAAGGTTTGTCCAGTTTTCATGCTCTCGCACAGCAAACACGGTCACGGAAAAGTCCCCGAGTAGCGTAAAGAAATACCTCACCCACAAAAGAATAAAATAAAAAATGTGTTTTTCAATAACTCACTTTTGTTATTTTTTGTTATTTTTTTTATGTTGTGTTATTTTGGGTAATTATAAAAAAACGCTGTTTTGATTCAGTTTTAACTGTCGTTAAACGCAAAGCCATTTACTTTTTTTTTTTTTTATACCATTTTAATTCCATCAATAATTTATTTTTATTCTCCCATTTAAAAACAAAGTTTTCTTCACGAAGTCAAGGCAACATTGGATGAGTAATTGATGAACAAATTATCATTTTGTGGGTGACGTATTCCTTTAATGTCTTTCATATCATATAACAAAATGTTCAGAATTGATTTGCATACATGAAAAAGCTTTCACACCGATGAGCCAAGACAGCTGTGACCTCTGGGCAGCTGTCAACCGAATTAAAAGTGTATGGAGGCATTGTGAAGTGATGATTAATTCAATAAAATAAATTACAGATTTTTTTTTTGTTACAGTTAAGAAATAGTTAGACATTTTGCTTATTTAGAAGGCCGTGTCTCCATCATGGAGATGGTTAGCTTAGCTTAGCATAAAGACTGTAAACAAGGGGAAACAGCTAGCCTGGCTATGTTCAAAGATAAAAAGCGAGGGGAGAATGAAGGGAGGCGTTATTGATCCATGAGCTTGTTATCTGGACGCTACAGAGCCTGCATCTGTTTAAACAGAGTTGTGTTCACACGACCCAACAAACACAAACATATGAGTGACATCAAAAAGAAAAAAAGATTTCACTCCATGTCTTGCCTCTGTTGTGTGGGTCGCTGCTTTGTGTGTGCAGCTTTCAAACATGTGATTTGCGGGAAAAGCCATTCATGCAACCATTGATATGCTATGCTATGGTATGGTTTAACTCGTAGAGCAGAGTCTTGCCCTCTGTGGGAGTTGAGTTTTGCTTTTATCTTTTAGGTTTAGCACCCAGACTACTCCCAGCGGGGTGTCACATGATCCCAGGTCGCATTTAATAGTTAAACAAACAAGACATAACATGTTCATTTGCGAGCTTTAGAGGTGCGAGTAGGCAGTCACCGCCAGGCTAGCTGTTTCTCCCTGTTTCCAGTCTTTGTGCTAAACTAAGCTAACCATGTGCTGGCTGCAGCTTCGTATTTAACGGAGAGATATGAGAGGTATTGATCTTTTCATCTAACTAAGCAAGAAAGCAAATGAGTACATTTTTCAAAATGTTTAACCTTCTTTTGAACATGTCTATGGAGGTATCTGCAGTATTAATATGAGTTTAATAATGTTTTAGCCGAGCATGTTTTCAGATGTCCTTCTTGTTTCTAAATCCTAGATTCAAAGAAGCCTTCGGAAGCTACTTGAGGAGACTTAAAAGAAGACTTTTGTCCGTCTGGACAGCAGCTTCTCTGTTTCATTAGAGTTGTTGGTTTATCACTGAAGATCAGCAGGGATCAGGTTTGGTAATCAATTTGTTGCCGGACAGCTGACACAGAAAGCTTTCTCAAAACAGATTGAACTTTAACTTAAATTGTGCAATAATAGCTTGTTTCCTTCCACTCAGGACTATTTTATAACTTTTTCAGAACAAAATGTTGTGCAGAGGTAAACTGAGGCAGCGTGTTGGTGAAGTGAACATTTAGGCATATATGCTGTATTTATCTGGGCGCTTTTATTTTGTATTTTTAAATAGTGGGATTTTCTTTTTAAGGTCCAAAGGTCATATTTCAATGTTTTCCAAACATTTCTTAAAAGGTCAATGACATTATATTTATGTCATGTGTAAAAATCACTCCGATATTGATGTTAGTTCAATATCTTTTAATGACATGAAAAGACAACTTATTGTTACAGTGTGTTGTATCAGAAGATAGAAAATGAACTGCTTATGTGAGTAGAAGTTTGCTCGGTGAAACGTTTCATAGTTTTTCTTGTTGTACATGTTTTTTTAACCATTTGAATGGTTTTAATGTAATATTTCATTTCAGAGCTTCTCAGCTGATAGTAGTTTTAAAAAATTGTCCTGTACGTTTTCCACAGAAACTATAGAAAGATGTTTGTGGATCAAAAGACCTGTCAGTTATTTCAGGAGCGATAGAAGAGAAAGCGCTTGTGCTTTAAACTGTGGTGGTTTGTTTACATCTAGACCTCAGACTGTGCCTTTAACTATCGTTTGTATCGTAGTCTTGAAATAAAGGTCTCGGATACAGTTTCTTTTGGTCTGAATTTGTATTTTTTTATGGGAACAGATTTGTCTGTCAGCAGGTCTGAACACACAGATCATAAACAAATGAATGCAAACAAGTCTAAAGTGATCTAATCACAAGTCCTGGTGCCAGTTGGCAGTGCAGTTTCCTGAAGTAAAAGCAGCAACACTACAGTGTAAATGTACTTAATAATAATAACAACAACAACAAAAACCTGCTATCAAAAAATTTACTCACCCTGTCAGTGCTACATATTTATATATATTTTTTATTGTTTTCTTCCCTGTATGTTTAATGTTGTAGAGATGATTATATCTTATTATCAGACTGTTTAATAGAAAAACCAATAACATAAAAACAGTATTTTTATTCTGTCATACTACTACTTTTACTTTCATTTTAAATGAATGTGCCAAAACCAGTGGAGAAATATTCTCTTACTCGAGTAAAAGTACCAAAGTATTATCATCAAAATACATTTATAGTACAAAAGTAAAAGTACTTATTATGCAGACTGGCCCATTTCAGAAGAATACAGAATGTAATATTATATATATATATATATATATATATATATATATATATATATATATATATATAGCTGCTTGATATACTACAGGGTATCTTCATCTATGATAAAACAACAGTATGTATTATTATTATTATTTATTTGATTATACTTTGTCTGAACATTATCATCTCTTTTTCTCTCTCTCTCTCTCTCTCTCTCTGTATCTGTCTCTCTCTCTATACATATATACATATACATACATACATACATACATATATATACACACACACACACACACACACATCACTAAATGTGTAAATGTATATTAATAAATGTCAGCACATGCTTTACAAAGGGCTGCAGGCAAAGGATGAAGAATGCGAGTTTCATTAAACAGATGCAAAAAGCAGAAACATGCATTTATTTAAAAAAAAAAAAAGTGTTATCTGGATGTTTATTTCCCAACAAAGCGAACCCGCCCACTCATGGGGGTTTGAACCAATGGCACGCGCGCCTCCACATCTCGTCTGCCTATCAACCCCGCGTACGGCCCACCGCATGACGTAACAGCCAGTCTGAAAGTGCAATGGCGATATTGGACAATAACAGCCATCGCTTTCGGGGGAGCACGTCTATATTATGTGGCTAACGTTGAAGAAAACCCCTCCAGTCGGCTGCGAAACCACATGCGATATCGACACGCTGCGCGCGCGACTGCCTGCGACCAGGAAAGGTGATTCCTGTGCCTCTGCACGCGATGACAGTTTAGACTAAAAAAAAAAAAAAAAAAAACGCTGGTAAGTGCAAACTCTAGTGATTGCAACGTTTGCAACAAAGCTTCTTCTTTCTTTTCTTGTTCTCCTTCCAGTCGGTTAATGGTGTCTTTCAGGCTGCAAAGCTTCAGATTTGAAAGGGGCGTGGCTGCGCGCTGGGTACCACTTCTGACTAAAAGGATGCTGATAGCTTAGCAACAGCCGACAAGGAAGGCGGAAAGGAAGCGGAGGAGAGACAATGGATGCGCGATTTGTCAGCATCGTTACTGGGTAGGCTGAGCAGAGCGTTGGTTTCCAGCGGAAAGGGAGGCAGCGGCGTCCGTTGTGGAGCCAAGTCAAGCACAAGAAGGAGCCAGGGATGCATACTCGAAATGTAAACAAAGGGTGTGGGCCTTCCAGCTGGCATGTGATGGGGTGGGGGGGAGGCATGGACCATGTTGGATCAGGTTTCACACTCACGTTTTTAAAGGCTGTCTGTGCTAAAAACAGGAAATGCATATTCTCTCTTAACTGTTGCATCCAGATGAAGTCCCCCCCACCTTCTCACCTCCAGGTGTGACGTGTGAACAGACACCATGGCCACGCAGGAGCCGTCCCCTCCCTCGTCCATGGAGAGCAACAAGCCCGGCTTCCCCAAGAAGATCCTGGGCAACAAGCTGGAGGACAAGCACCTGTGCAACTGCTGCCACAACATCCTCAGACGGCCGTTCCAGGCGCAGTGTGGCCATCGCTTCTGTTCCTACTGCTTCAACAGGACTGTGAGGTGAGGAGGTAAAACTGTGTGGCCGTGTGTGTGCTGCAGCGCCGGAGGGAGGAGAAGTGGTATTTGCTGCCGCGCTGCAAGGAAAAAGTCACGCGTTCACAGATTTACTTTAGTAAAAAGTACCAGAAGTGAAGTGCTCGTTATGCAGAATGACCCATTTCAGAATTATATTTATTATATTGTGTTTTTTTAGGGGGTATCTGTAGTGGTGGAGGAAGTGAAAGTAGTAATATCACAGTAATGCAAGAAAAAGTTGTGCATAGTACAGAAAGATACGCTGAAATTACCAAAAGTAATGCAGAATGACCCATTTATTATATTGTGGTATTTTGGGAGTATCATGAAGCTGTGGAAGAAGTACTCAGATCTTTTACTTGAGTGAAAAGTATTAATACTACGTGTAAAATACTGTTGCAGGTAAAAGTCGGGCATTCAAAGTACATAAGTATTATCATCAAAATAAGCAGAAAGTACCAAAAGTACATTTTAATATAATATCGTATTTTGGGGGAATCTTCAGCGGTGCTACTGAAAAACTTTACTTTACTTTACTTAACTATTAGCATCAATATATACTCTAAGTACCAAAAGTAAAAGTACTCTTTATGCAGAATAGCCTGTTTGTGAATGATACAGTATATATATGATATTATTTGATTATAAATATTGGTGTGTTCATCACTTTAATGCTCCAGCTAGTAAACATGGGGCTATTTTTAACTACTTTGTATACTGCTGGGTATCTTAATATATACAAAATAATGATTACATCATTTATGTTTTTGTATTTATAAAGTGAATCTGAATAACTAATTAATGTAGTGAGTAAAAACTATTATATTTGCCTCTGAATCGCAGTCAAGTAGAAGTATAAAGCAACAAAAAGTGTACTTGTACTGAAGTACTATGAAAGTAGTATCTTCTGTTTGCATATTTTGGATTTGCAGTAAGTCCGTATAATGTTGTTTTATTGCAGTAATGGACCTCAGAAATGCAGCGCCTGCATTAAAGAGGATATTTTTGAGGACCCAACATCAATTTTGAAACAAGGATGTGTGAGTATAAATACATTTTTATCCACTTAAGGAAAACGTATTTTTTCTCGAATTGAAGTAAATTTCTTGATATGATTTATGCACATCATTTGTACCAAGGCAGCTAAAATAGTATTTTAATCATAACTATTAAATTAAATATTGAATCGTTTGGTCGATAAAATAGTGACCAACACTCCAAAACTCAAATCATAGGAAGATATATGCATGCAAATAATATTTATAACTTTATTAATAGCACCGTTCAAAAACAAAGTCCAACAAGGAAATAAATAGTCAGACAACATTCATTCATGCATTTGCAAGATGTGTTTATATAATTAGAACACTAAGTAGTCGTAACAAATGTCTTCAGAGTCTAAATACAGCAGTTTAAATGAGGACAGTTTCAGTTTAATTTTGACCAGTTTAAACCAGTTTCAGTTTCATTTTGATGTCTTTACATAGTATAAAGAAGAAGACATGCTGTGTAAAGATGATCTATTTCTTGTAGTCAAGCACAACCACAGAGTAAAAGTAAAAGTACCAACTGCTGGCCTCTGAGACTAATATGTTATTATTATTATTACTATAAAGTAATAATAGCATTATTACTACATACTAATACTATGATTATTAGGTGGTTCAGACTGACGCTTCAACGTGTGAACAGTATTTTACTGTTGCAGCTGCTGGAGCTGGAGCTACTTAATCTCCAGCTCTGAGAGGTCATGAGATGATTAACGAGAGGCAGAAGAAGTTCTGCTGCGCAGATCTGCTTAAATTTATAGGACTTTTCTCTAATCTTTGGTTTTCTTTAATTAATTTGACCTCTTTGGGCCTAAAGCGGTTATTTAAATGAATCCATGAGAGATGTTTCGAGGGGACATGTCTCTTTGGGGAAATTGCCAGAAGTACTCGCATCTTTTACTCGTGTAAAAGTAGTAATACTACACTGTAGAAATACTCTTTCACAAGTAAAACATCCTGCATTCAAAATAAGTAAAAGTACATAAGTATTAGCACCATAATATTTCACTTATAATATAATATAATATTTCACTTATAATACAAAAATTATCTGTTCTGCAGAACCCCTTTCAGATTGTTATATCTATAATGCAGGGTTATAATTATTAATTCATCACTTCATTGTTGCATTTTAACTACTTTATATGCTGCTAAGTAGCTTGTGAATTTACCCCCAGGATCAATAAAGTTAATCCTGTTAGCCCATAATTTTACATCATCATTTATTTGTTGATATTTTGTGTTATTAACCTCAATCTGCAAAGTAATTAAATGTATCAAATACATTTAGTGAAGTAAAAAGTACAGTATTTGCATCTTAGATGGCAGTAAATGTAACTACTCAAGTAAAGTACCTCAGATAGAGGTCACAAAAGGTAGGGAACCACTCGTTTAATCTTTAACAATACATTATATTTAATAAGCAGATCTTGTGTATTTTTGATCTAAAATCTGAAAAGTTATTAAAGTCGCCAAACAAACGTAGTGGAGAGACAGTACAACATCTTCATCTGAATTGTAATTGAGTAGAAGTAGTTTTTTTTTAACTTTCTGACCAAACCCAAATTACAGTGACGATTAATCAAAAACATAATTTTTTTGTTCTCTCTTTTCTCTGCAAACTACACAATAAATGACCTGTTTTGTGGCTTTGAAGTCTTCTTCAGGCCAGAAGCAGGAAAACAAAAGTGGCCTTGTGCTTTATTTGTGAGCGGCAGACATGACACACACGTTGACTTCCACGTTGTGATGAAACAAAACTCGCCTGAACATTAATAATCTATAAAAAGGGAGGAGGGCTGCTGGAGAAACTCCTTTCTGTCTTCTCTTGTTTTCTCAGGCTTTTCCTGACAACGCGGTGCGACGGGAAGTCGAAAACCTTTCAGCTGTTTGCATCAATGAAAATTGCACTTGGAAGGGCAGCATTAAAGAGTACGAGGTGAGGTGACCTTTGACCTTCTTTCAGGATTTCCCTTTTGGCATTTTTACATGTTTACTGTAATGCACTAAAACACCACAGCAAATCCCTTGAATGTTAATAATTATTAATAAACCAGATTCTGACTCTACAAACAGCTCCAGAAGTTGTACTGTAAAGACCACGGCAACAACTCAAAGCTCTACTCCTTTTTATTTTATTTTGAAATGTCTTTCCCAGCTGCTCCACGAGGGGAAGTGTGAGTTCATGATCATCCCCTGCCCCTCCTGCAAAGAACGAATCCGCTTCAATGAACAGGAGCGCCATAACGAGCGAGAATGCCCGGAGAGAACGCTCAACTGCAAGTACTGCAAGGAGCCATTTCACTTCAAAAACATCAAGGTGAGGGAGGATTTATTTAAAGCTCTGCATACGTCCTGAAAAGAAACAGAGTTTGTTTTATGTTTTTTTTATATATTTCAGGCACACGATGAGATCTGTCCCAAGTACCCGATGATCTGTGAAGGCTGCGCCAAGAAGAAAATACCCAGAGAAAAGGTGAATGTAGAAAACACACGCAGACGATGGAAACATTTTGTTGCAGAAAGAGCGGTTCACAGTCCCGTGGAGCGACTTATCACGCACACGTATTATGCGTGTGCATGATCACTACATTCAGGCCACACAGAGGATTTGTTTTTCCAGAGAGAAAGACGTTTCTAACGTCTGGATGAGAGAATATTCGGTTAAAACAGAAAGGTTACAAAAGATTTTTGTGACACGTCCTTGATATAAAGGTGGTATTTTTGTATGAAAATATGAAATAACAGAAAGTAAACTCAGTTACTTTGGGTCACTATCTTTGTTTGGATGAGGAAAAAGACATATTTGCATATTTGCTCCTCTCACTCCATTTTCGCATTATTTTGTCCTAATTTCTCTTTTTTTATGCTCATTTCTCATGAGTTATACCCAAAATATTTTCTTCTAAAATATGGCTATTTTTTAAATATTTTGTATCGAGTATTTCTGGAATATTTTCTCATCCAGACGGTTAGACTAGTCTTAAATAAACCTTTAATTATCTTCTAAACAGCTATGAATGTTGTTAATTGAAATTCTGGGCTCTTTTGTTAAGTTTACACATAACACTTAATGCTTTTATATTGTTTATTTTTCAGTATGTGGACCATATTAAGTTCTGCAGCAAATTCAGAACTCCGTGTCGATTTCACGTCGTGGGATGTGATATGTCTGTAAGTACCCTGACTCTGTAATATACTTTTTAATAGTCGCACACACATTCAGATAAGGACTGTATGAACATTATTGGGAAAGGGAGGGTTGTCTGAATGTTTTTCATGACCCCAAATTAATTCTTCCCTTCTGAGATTTATCATTTAAAAATATCACAAAGATTTATTTTGTTTACAGTCTCTTATAGACTGATCCGACTACATACATGCATGTTGTGTTTCTATTTCGTTTACCTTCTGCCTTCTCCCTTTTTCTGCAGGTGGAAAAGGAAAAGATTCATGACCACGAGCGCGCCTTTGCCTACGAGCACCTCAACCTGCTGCTGCACTACATCATGGGCATGAAGGTGAGCATGGAGGGCCTGCAGCCCCAGGGACTGGAACTCGCCGGACACAAACTGGTGGAGCTCCAGCAGGCCCTCAGGGAGCTCGAGGCCAGAGTCTCCCAGCTTTGCACCACCTCCTCTGGGCCTCCCGTGCAGGGAGCCGCCGTCGCCTCCTCCTCATCCTCCAGCTCCGGTCCCCCTGGTCCGACCGCTTCAGCTCCCCTCCCTCCGCTGCCCACCATGGTTCCCACTCTGTCCGTGTCTACCTCCTTCACGCCGCTGCCCAGCTCGGTGGGCGCGGCGCTGGAGCTCCAGCTCCACAGCGAGAAGACCAAAGTGGTGGAGCTGGGTCGCAGGTGCACGGAGCTCGAGGTTAAATCCGGCACGTTCGAGAACGTGGTGTGCGTGCTGAACAGGGAGGTGGAGAGGTTCGCCACCACCATGGAAGCCAGCAACCGCCAGCACAAACTGGATCAGGACAAGATCGAGGCTTTGAGCAACAAGGTACGACTGGAACTGTCTCCTGGGAGTCTTGACTCAGGGAAATCTGAACACACAGACATGACACACATATGTGTAGACCATGTGGGAATTACACTTCTTGAGGATGTGTGATTATCTCTGATGTCCATCACAAATAAATCTGCTTAGAATCTTAAAAGAAAACCCTGCTTCTTATCACTGCAGAACTTGCCTGAGAAACGTCACATTTTTAAGTTTTCTCCAGTGTCAAAGTTTCCCAGTGACGGTTGTCTGTACATCCATGTGTACATTGTAAACAGGAACTGCTCATAGCTAATTCTGCATGCTTTTAATGAGGCCAGTGTGACAAAATGTAAATAAAAATTGGCTAAAAACACAGCATTATTCACTGAATCCATAATGACATTATACTTCCTGTTTACATCCACCAGAGGATTATGGGAACTGTTTCATAATTTAGAGCACGATAATCCCCCAAATAGGATAATAGAAAAAGTATAATAATAGAAGTAACACAATCCTATGATATTCACTTACATACATAGATACAGATATTTGTGTTGTGTGGAAAAAAAACGAAACAACTTTTTCTCAGAAAACTGTCCTAAAACACGTAAAGAGCAACTCCCATGTAAAGTGCTGGCCCTTCTAAGGAGCTCAAAGTATTCTGGAAACAACACATGGCACATGTTGTGAATGTTGCAGATCTTGACTGTATTCAATGGAGAGTTTGTGATCCTGTTAAAAGCACCGTGTGTGTTGGTTGCCCAGGTGCGACAGCTGGAGCGGACGGTGGGGCTGAAGGACCTCACGGTCGCTGAGATGGAGGGCCGGCTGAGGGAAATGTCCGCCACAACCTTTGACGGCGTCTTCGTCTGGAGGATCTCCGATTTCGCCAAAAAGAGACAGGATGCCATCGCAGGTCGAGCCCCTGCCATGTTTTCACCAGGTAACGTAATGTCCATGGATACAGTGAGGAAGTCATAATAACACAGGCTATACCTGGCTCCTGCAGCTAGTTTACCCAATTTTAGAACTGTCAACAGAGCCCAACAGAGGTCTGCACTAGTTAAGATAAGATAATCCTTTATTAGTCCCACAGCGGGGACAGCAGCAGAGTGGATAGTGCAAAGGAACAAGATCAAAACAAGTATAATACGTAAGTTATCACACAGAAAAAGTATGATAAATAAGTAAAACATTTTAAAAGCAACAAAAAACTAAAATACGATGTCTTCGCACTGACTGGTTGTTTATGTTGCACAGTGTATACACTGGATTTATAATGCACATGACAGCATAGCTGATGCTAGGCTTGAGGTATGCTTAAGGTTCAGCAGTCTAATGCAGGTTTAATGTGGCTAAAACCAGCCTGAAACTGTCCACGGAGAATAACGTTAGTTCGGCAAAGCACTTGCTCCCGAAAGCCTCTGGGAAGAAGTACGATTAGACATTTAAACGTTTAGACCCTCTATCACAGAAGCCTCGTTATCTGCAAATGACTTCCTCCCTCCCTCCAGCCTTCTACACCAGTAAGTACGGCTACAAGATGTGTCTGCGGATCTACCTGAACGGAGACGGGACCGGGCGCGGCAGCCACTTGTCCCTGTTCTTTGTGGTGATGAGGGGGCTGAGCGACGCTCTGCTCAAGTGGCCTTTCAACCAGAAGGTAAAAGACCTGCAGTCACATTGCTGTTTGTCCTCATTTATTCATGACACATAGAAGACAAAGATGAGGAAAATTGCATGTTTGTGTCTCATGCGGTTTGTTTTAAAGATTAATGTTAACTGAACGGAGCTCTCTGCTCAGAAGCACCACAAGATAAAAGTGCAGCAATGCAATAACCTTCAGATTTTACATTTTTATTTGATACATCGGCCTCCTGCTTGAATATGTATTTTTCTTTTGCTATTAAAAGCTCATACCCAGAACAATACTTTTCAAGTAGGCCTTTATATAATTTTTTTCCTTGTGAAGAAAAAACATTTTTTCTCCAAAATATCAAATCACTGATCTTTTTTTCAGTTGAGCCACATATTTATTATTTCCTTAAAATATATACTCTTGCGCGATGAATGCACAGATCTCATTAAGTGGCTCTTCAAATCAGATAAACATTGGGTCATTTTTATTTATTTGACGGGAGAAACATATAAATACGACGGTGCGTGTCATAAATTGCAGAGGAATGGGTAAAGGGACTTTCTGAGATTAAAGTCATAAATTTAGGAGCAAAGAATTTACAGGAAGATTTAATAAAATCTGTATTTTATTTTCATCTGAATGATTTCATGTCATGGTTTTTGCCTACGACGGCCCTTTAATATCCCATACAGGATTGTATCTTGATGGTGAGGTAAATCATAGAAAAATAAATTGCTTTTTTTTTTAATGAAAGTCGGTCTGGAGTCGGCCTTAATAAATATCCCTTAAAAGTCTCAACGAGTAATAGCGCTGTTTGAATAATTTCTCCCTCTCGCGGCTCTTTTCCTCTCCTCCAGGTGACTCTGATGCTGCTGGACCAGAGCAACAGGGAGCACATCATCGACGCCTTTCGACCCGACGTCACTTCCTCCTCCTTCCAGCGGCCGGTGAGCGAGATGAACATCGCCAGCGGCTGCCCGCTCTTCTGCCCGCTCTCCAAGCTCGACGCCAAGAACTCGTACATCCGCGACGACACCATCTTCATCAAGGCCATCGTGGACCTCACCGGCCTCTAGACCGCCACCCCGCCACATTCCCCTCCAGGTGCTACAGTTTGGCAACCAGGCAGCTCTTTTGACCATTAAAAAGCTTAATTTCTGGCTCAATCGTGGTCCCTTCAGGGCTCTGTTCAGGCATCTCAACGTCTCCTCTCAGCTTCAGGGAGACAAACATGCTTGCAGCCGCGCGTGGCTGCAGCTTGCTCCGTCCGGACGGCGCTGGCATCGTCACATCCAGGTGAACCACCCGCCATTGCTGTGCATTTCGAGGTGCGAAAAGCCTTTCTTTCTTTCTTTCTTTCTTTCTTTCTTTTGACGTCACTGCACCGCTCCCACGGTGGGTCAAATATCACTTCAGTTTCAGTTAAAGAAGGACAGGAGCACCGGTGCAGCGAGGTCAGGGAGGTCAGCGAGGTCAGCGCAGTGTCGAGTAGGAGCAGAGATGTTGATGAAAAGGAGTGAAAAAGAGTGAATACGCATCGTATTTGAAGGGACGTGCGTGCGCTAGAACAGGGTTGTAGATTACAGATAGTTGACGTGATCGTTCTGATGACTAATCATAGAGTTAGAGCATGGCTTCATCGCAGCTTTTTTTTTTTTCTTGCAGATTGTGGATATTGTGAGCTTCTCAATTCCAGTGTCGAGTGAATTTGCATAGACAAACGTGGAGTTATGTTATGAATAAGATTACAGGCATTTCTTTGCCTTTTCTTTCTTTTTTTCTTCTTTTTTTTTGGGGGGGGCGGGCCATGCCGCTGGCGTTTTTTAAGTATAAAATGGCTCCTTATTTCTGACGGAGCTTTGCGAAAGCTTCCTCGTTTTGTGGTTGAACTTGTTAGTGAATTAGCCATCCGTGATGGTGGACATTGCCTGCACGTCTTTGGAGCCAGGCTACTTTAACATGTAAAGTTAGTGTTGCGTATTTGTTCCTATATATTAGGGGGTTTCGGTGGTTCTGATTGGTGGTTTGGTACATCTGTGGAAGATACAGTGGAGTTACCAAGGAGTCAGGGCAGCTTGCCGGTCAAGCCTGAGGCGTTAAACTCTGACAAGCGTCACATAGCTGGGAGTTCTTCCCCCCACCCGGGATGTGCTCACTCGCTCACATCCCAACACATAGTACCACAGACTCCAGGTCAGCACAGGTTCCACGAAATGAAGGAATTGTCCGTTCCTTGTTTTCTGTCCAATACGAGTATACAAGTGTGTGTTTCTGCTGCTCTTAAGATAGAATCCTGATGTGAATCTAAATAGTATATGTTGGTGCAAATATACAAGAGGTTAAATGTGTGCTGGAGGCTGAAATGCGACGTGAAAACGGGAGATTGTAACACAGTGTCGTGGGCGAACGGGCCCTTATTGACTTTATTTATTGCAGATTGATGTTCAGTGCAGTTCCCCCCCCCCCTCTCAGATAACTCTTCGGTGTTTTTAATGTGCTCTCACTGCACATAAATCCACATTATAACATGTAATATTTCTATATGTCCACCAGAGATTGCTGTTCCACTCACTTAGCATGCATGCTGAGGTTTTGAAGGTTCACGCTGGCCTGTTTGAAAACCAGTCTCGACCTGCATTGAAACCTCTCTGTGCATGGGAGGCTTCAATCCATTATTCACTTTGGAGTTTCGCACTGGGTTTCCACGTGCGAAGGCGTTTATTTGTGATTTGTTTGGACGGAAAATAACCAATAGAATAGTTATTATGTTATATCTGGCGCTGACGTCTGTTCAACAGCGGCGGCCGCCTATATTCATAGCAATTTATAAATATGTATCTTTCATATCATAATGTTGAAATAATCGATATATCAATGTTAATATACACGAGATGTTATAATAAACATAGTATTACTGAATACCTTATTAATTCTATATCTATATACCAGCTTTTTGTTTGTCAAGATGGTTTGAACAGGCCAGGACGACCCCTCCTTTGTGCAGTAAGGACTTATGATTCCTTCTAGAGTGCAATATACACATACATATATATATATATATATATATATATATATATATATATATATATATGATTATGTCTGTTAGATTTTGATGACACCTTGGCTTTAAGGGTTTACAGAAGTCATACTCGACTTATTTGTTCCCATCACTCATCGTGGCGCCGAAGAACTGCAAACAATTTAGAACTTTTCGAGGAAGCAAATGCCGCTCTCCTTGTCATCACGCGTAGTTTTCAGAGAGACGTTTTTAATGTTGAGGAATTCGTGCTGTCAGCGGCGTTTCTATTCTCACCTTAAAAAGAAAAACAGATTTCAGTCAAGACTGAGCATGTAATAAGTAGGGTGAACATGATTTTTTTTTTAAGCGCTTGTATCGTGCCAAAATCTAAAATATTACCTCTGTGTACTAACAATGTTGTGTTTGCAAGTTATATTTTATGTTCTATGCTAAAATATGGTGCCAAATATGTTTATATTTCAATTTGTGCTGCGTGTGCGTGTGTGTGCGTGTGCGTGTGCGTGCGTGTGTGTGTGTGTGTGTGTGTGTGTGTGTGTGTGTGTGTGTGTGTGCGCCATTTTAATATGATGCATGGGTCACCACTTCTGTAAGATAATTAATACTGCCCCATGATTACAAACCCTCCCAAGGTTTTGTTTTTGAATGTAAGCTTTAATAGATTTATTTTTTTCTAAATGCAAAACAGCAGTTCTGTAAATGTGATGCAGTCGACTTGAACCAACTTTATTTGTGCACTTTGTATCGGATTGTATATTGTTTGTGCAAACAGGGTATTTCATTGAGTGATTTATGTACCTTGAAATCAGATAGTATGTATATATAAATATATATCCATCTGATGTTGATAATATTGATGTGTTGCAATTAAAAAAGGACAGCAGTATGTAATACAGTTTGCTGGTTTCAGCTTGTTTTGAGTATTTTAAATTAATTTATCTGTAGAAAGCTTGATGTAGAAGTAAAAGTACCAGTATAGTACAACAATCTAAAATTACTCATTCAAAATCCTGTTCCAAAAATATATATCAAAAAGTTATGCCCTAAGAATTTATTAAATGTGAGATTCATGAGATTGTTAATACTGAAGCATCGATGTGAACGCAGTCTTTTACTGTCGTAGCTGCTTGAGGTGGAGCTTGTTTTAATTACTTTATTATGTACATTTAGGTATATTTCCTGAGATACATTTGAGATGATTATCAAGGGCTTGGAAAGAAGGAAAAAAAGTTCTGTCATACAAATGTGTATTCATTAATTTTTTCCCTTTGCTGTTTTGGTGAAATATTGGATACTTTTACCTCTTAATAAAGCACAAGTACCTCAAAGTTGTACTTAGTTACTTCCCATCTTTGCCCTCTAGAGGGCGCCAAGTGAACGGCCTTGTTGCTCTGAATGCAGTTACATTGTAAAGAAGAAGAGAAAAACAGGAAAACAGGGAACATTGTACTTTTATGTGCAGAGTAATTTAGATGAATTTGCATTCTCAGACAATTACAGTCCTTCGATTACTGGAAGTGAACTTCTTCAGACAAAGAACAAAGTGGGCCGCTCGGCCCTCGAAACAACACCGTGCTTTGTTCACAGCCTAGTGGGTTTAAAAATAAAGATTAATTTGTGTCCTTCAACTACTTAAATGCACGAAAACAGGACAAGTTGTATCAAACACGAACAGAACTTTGGGATTAAAAGAGAAGTTTAAATACTTTTGTCGTGAGTCCTGGTGAGTCAGAGTGCAGAGGAGTCTGGAGGAAGCGAGCTGACGACATCGCGGTCACCTTTACAGGATGTGGTCGGACGAGGAGACGGGGGAAATACGTTTCCCCACGACCTCGTTCTTTTGACAATGAAAGAACGAGAAAACCCCCGTGAATTAACGAATCATCATTTAGAACATTTGATGAAATTCAATGTAATACAGTTTGCTTTATAATAAAATACGACAAGAGTGAGCAAATATTACAAAAACATCATTTCAACACGTGCGTATACAATTTGGCTCAGAGAATAAAAAAGAAAATCACCAGTTTGGAAAGTAAGTTAAATATTCTTCTTTTTACTCCACTTTAGTTATTTCACAGCTTTAATTCCTAGTTGTTTTGTACATTAAGACTTTATATAGAAAACATATGATGATCTTATAAAATACAACAAAGTAGTGTAGATTAAACTGACCAATACAGGAAATAGACAACATGAGATAAACCTGCTACAGCAATAAAATGCATCTCAACGTGCTGAACACAATATGTGTGTACAGTAAAGTCCATATGAACGGACAGTATATATACGCTGTCTGTATTGCGTGGGACAATAAATAATATGAATGTCTATTATCAATAATATATTACATAATTACTAATAAACATTCACAGGGGCATTATTCCACTACTGGAAGTCTATGATCAAAATTAAATTAAATAAATAAATAAAATTAAAAACAAGAAGCAAAATAATGAAATAAAGATCTTATTCACTCATTCTTTTATAAAACTCGGTGTTCTCTCGGATACCTGAGTTCACCTGCGCTGCTCCCGGTGGCTCGGACCGCCTCAACAAGATAAGTACTGTTTTGGCTTTTTTTCTTTTTTTGTCAGATCCTGATTACTGTTCAACCAACGTCAGACTGTTGTGAAATAGCAATAGAACAAAAAGTTCTCCTCTGGAAACTATTTAAATCGTCACATACAAATTAGTGATAAAGGATGAATTAATAAACAAATCATGTATAAATCTATAAAACACACACACACACACACACACACACAGAAAACAAGCAATTTAAAGATGTCATATTGGGTTCTGAAAAAAAAGATGTATGTGAAAAATGAAAATAATGTTGTGTTGCAACGCCTAAACCAAACGTTCAGTTCATTTGAGATCATCACATGTTCCATAGTGCATGTGAATGCAGTATGGCCTTTACTTCTAACCGACCCTTTAAGCATTTAGGAGGCTCAGTGTCTCGCTTAAGGACACTTTGACATGCAAGACAGTAGGTGGCGGGGATCGAACCGCCAACCTTGTGGATTTAAGGACGACCTGGCTTCAGCTGAGTCAGAAGTGTAAATTAAAAGGCCTTCAGCTTAGTTTGAAAACTTGTGAAGGCCGTGACCTTCACAAGAATACTTTGTAGGCTTTATGGGCTATTTGACTCTAAATTGACCATAATTTACTAAATGAACATCATGCTGCATTGAAGACGACTTGAAACTAGAGATTGAGACATAAACTCATGTTTACAATGTTTACTGAGGGAATAAATCAAGAGAGAAGTAGAGTCATTTTCTCATAGACTTCTATACAACCTGACTTCTTCTTGCAACCGGAAGGAGTCACCCTCTGCTGGTCAGGAGAGAGAATGACATTGGCTTCTCTCTGCAGAACCGGATGTTGCCGCCTGGTTGTAACTGTTGTGTTGTTAATTCTGTACACAGGACATCTATTGAACGTCTGTCCATCCCGGGAGCGGGATCCCTCCTCTGTTGCTCTCCCGAAGGCTTCTTTCTTTCTTTTTGTCGGAGGAGTTTCTCCCTTTCCGATGCGAGGGTCCAAGGACAGAGGATGTCGCATGCTGTACAGCTTGTAAATCAAATTTGGGATTTTTGGCTACACAAAATAAATTGAATTAAAGATCAGAAACATCTCAAATGACCACAAAACTGAATCGGCGCCTCTTTTTTAAAACTTTTTTATTTTACTGAAACGCTGTCCAATCAGAAGACAGTATTTATTATTCTGCAGGACACGGACAAGCAGAGCGTTCTGTTTTAACTGTAGACGACTCGTTGTTGTGTTGGCATGAGGATGTTTGCAGGATGTTTGCAGGCTGTCCCGGCGGCGCAAGATGGGATAAACATTTGCATCCCCTTTATTCAGCGCTCCAATACGAAACCACGGTCCAGTGGAAAAGACGTCGATCTGTTTTCAGCTCCTCTGTTGAACCTCCACAGAGATGTTCCAGTGTTGTCCTCTCTGTTGGAAGGATGTTGACGGTTGCTGGGCTCAGACAGTGTGTGTGTGTGTGTGTGTGTGTGTGTGTGTGTGTGTGTGTGTGTGTGTGTGTGTGTGTGTGTGTGTGTGTGTGTGTGTGCTATTTTCAGACTGCATTTTATCGTGGATAAATTACTTGCATCCAATGCACGTATTTGTCTTTAGTATTTGGGCATAATTTACTCCTGAGTTGATGCACAAGGTGGAAAGAAGTAGTAGAATGATGTAGTTTAATATTCCTCTTTGGTACTAACGTGAACCTGAGATTTAAGTCGTCTTTGTGACTGCAGACAGGAAAGCAGATGGAAAATGAATGAACTTGTGACTGAAAGATTCCACTTGTGCTTCTGTTTTCCTGTCAGGTGAAACTAAGGAACTGCTAACAGTACTGTAGGACCTCCAGTATTACCCCGGAAATTAAATTAATTTGTCAACCAGCAAATTTTCACCAAAAAACTGCGTTGCATAAAACGCATTCCCACCCCCCATAAAACATTTACAAACTTAGTATTATAAATCCAGCATGGTTCAACGTCCATCTTTACCAGCTAACTGTAACCTCCTTCCTGCCTCTACTGGTGCTTTGCTGCATTTACAGTTCAGTGGACTGGTGTGAAACCATCGGCAGGAACCGTTGTCTTTACCTGTATCCCAATTATTGAGGGACATTTTTAAATATAATAATTAAAAATACCTTTCAGTAAAGTCTTTATTGACATCTTTTGGTCATTTTAAGCTGAAATTGATTCTGGTGGATAACGGCTTCATATTTGATGAATTTTTCACAAGCTTTCTACGAAGAATCTTAATTTGTGAAGTAATTATGAGCAGATAAATGTAGACACATTTTTCATCTGAAATGTGGTAATGTAGAAGTATAAAGTGTCATGAAAAGGAAATACTTTTAAGTTTGAACATAACTAAACTACTTGAATAAATGTTTTCATTCCACATTCCAAAACAAAAGTTGTACAAAACTATGCACAAGAAACAACCTCCCCAGGTCATATTTTACATTTTTCTGCATGAGCTTTGAAGAGTGCTCAGTTTTGGACCGAGTGCAGCAAACAAGACTGACAAAGCAGAATTGCCTACATAAGCCAGACGGTTGAGAATGACGTCAACACACCGGCACTTTTGGATCTCTCTCTTTAAGTCCGACATCAAGCTTTTCTCAGACTAAACAAGCACAGGACTGAATGTGTTGTTTGGTTCCATGGAGACGAACTGCGGCTTTGACCCCATGGGGTGATGGACGATCTGATCCAGAGTCTGCACAGAGGTTTTTACTCTATTAACCTTTGCTTTTTTCCTGCGTTTATTGTGCAGCCATTATCTCTAGGGCAAAGGTCAGCTGTTGCTCATGAATTTGATCTGTTCATAGATGTGAAGTGGCATTGTTGGATTTATGACGTCTGCGCTAATAAGTAAAGATGTTTTTTGATGAATGAATGCTAAATTGCTCTCTGTGTAATACTTGATAATTTCAAATGAACTGAACATTTGGTTTAGGACTATTTATTTCCATTTTTTACAATAAAAAATGTCCTTCACAAGTTTTCAGAGTCCAATGAATCTTCCAATTGCTTGTTTTCATCGACGAACGGTCCAAAAGCCAAAAGGTATATGACTGGGCTGAAGCTTCCATCTTTTTCTGAATATAAATACAACTGAAATGGTTTTATTGAGCCTCAAAAATAGTTTTTGGTTGATCTACTAATCATTAATCACTGATTTGGTTAATTTGCAACAATTAAAATCACATTTTCCTCTCACAGGCCATTGAATTTAGTTTCATATGCAAATGTCACTTAATATTTAATGGTTTAATCTAATATCACTTAAGTACTTTAATATTAATAAATTGAACAATGCTCAACACAGATATCACAATTAATTTAGAGCTAAACTGAAATGCATTTATTCAAGGGTTGTCATTATTAATAACTTTACTAATAAGTGGACAGAGGGTATCTTCAACAAAATAAGAGTTACTGGGGGATTTTAATGCCCTTTCTTTTGTGTCTTTGGTGACCAGAATTCGTTGTTTGCATGTGAAAGTGTGTTGACGTTTCTCTTGATGATAAACCACTTGGTTTATTTGGATCTCCATATAAAAAATAAAAAAAATGCCACTATTTATTGTCTTCCTAGAGATTCATGCAGTGGTGTATAGTAACGAAGTAGAAATACTTCGTTACTGTACTTAAGTAGTTTTTGGGGATATCTGTACTCTACTTTACTATTTATATTTCTGTTTACTTTTACTTTTACTTCACTACATTTTGCAAAGAAAAATGATACTTTTACTCCGATACATTTCTCCTGAAACCTTCGTTACTCGCTACAAAATCAAATCTATCTTTAGAAAAAGAAAAAAAAACATCCGGGACTGTGGTGGAACACAGACTCCACCAAGCAGGTTTTGCGAATCACAATGTTTTGCATTAGCCCTCTACATCCTCTAGCGCTCCCAAACCTTTATACGTCACGGACCGGTAACGTGAAGACAATATTTTCACGGACCGGGTCCGACCTCGGAAAGACGGGAAACAACGACACCCAACGTGTGTTCGTTATGTCCAGTCTACTGACTCTACTGCTAACTAAACCTTTAGTCCAGTCTACTGACTCTACTGCTAACTAAACCTTTAGTCCAGTCTACTGACTCTACTCCTAACTAAACCTTTAGTCCAGTCTACTGCTTAACTTATAACGCGCTGCACAAAGACAGGATGTTGGAATGGAAGCAGGTTTTCATGCTTTTTTGGCGATCTCAGGATACTCTGCCTTGGTTTCCAGATCACCGACAGAGTTGTAACAGACTTACGTTTCATTTTTAGAGTAACGTAACATCTTGACATGTGTCAAGAGGTTCCGTCTGAGGTTACCACAGACGGATGTATGCGGTCATTTTTCACAATAAAACATCTTTCCGGCCTTGATTTTTTTTTTATTTAATTGAAATGTTTCATTCATTCTTTCTGTGGCCCGGGTACCAAGAGACCCACAGATCGGTACCAAGAGACCCGCAGACCGGTACCAAGAGACCCACAGACCGGTACCAAGAGACCCACAGCCCGGTACCAAGAGACCCACGGCGGGCGGAATGAGCATACTTATAACCACACTGTTACAAGTCCTTCATAGTGTCATATTGCTTTTTGGAGAATTATGATGATAAGTTCATAGTAGATGCAAAAGTATACTTAGGTACAATATATTATGTTGAACATAATATATATGGATGGATCACAGCCAACCCAGTTATTTTATCAACACAACTCCTTGTCCTTGGTCACGGTGACCACAGCACTTAAAAGAATAAACTTCATAATTCTAAAAATTCTGACCCTTTGCTTTTTTATTAAAAGCATGTACTTGTACTTTTACTTTCAATACTTAAGTACATTTTATATCAGAAAAATACTTTTGATACTTAAGTACAGAAAATATCAGATACTTTAAGACTTTTACTCAAGTAATATTTTAATAGGTGACTTTTACTTTTACTGGAGTAATTTTCCAGTAAGGTATCTTTACTTTTACTCAAGTACGGCTTTTGGATACTTTATACACCACTGGATTCATGTCAGGGAGGAGTTACTCTACCTTGTCATTTCAACAGCTGAGGTCTGATGATGTCACCGCTTTACAGACTCTGCGTAGTGTAACTCTGACCGGACGAGAAGCCGGGCGCTCTGCTCATTCCCCAGATATGTGGCTGTTTGAAAGATTGTGGCTGCAGAGTGCTGTTAAAGTTAATGAGGTGCATTCATTTAAAGTGAGGTGCTCTGCAGGAAGGAACAGCGTCAGGTTATTTAGGAAAGGAATGTGGATGAGTGTGTTCGTCCACCTACAAGCTGAAATATCTATTGTATATGGCAATAAAAAAAAACGTGTTATCACTTCACATGTCCTCCAGAGCCAGCAGCAGGTTGACACTTGCAAGGGGGTTGTTGTGTATAGTGGAACAACTATTTGATGGATTGCCATGGGATAGGTATTCATGTTGCCCTCAGGATGAATTGTAATAAGTTGAATAAACTTGATTTATTCCCTCAGTAAACATAGTAAACATGAGTTAATGGTCTCAATCTCTAGTTTCACGTCTTCTTCAATACATGATGTTCATTTAGTAAATTATGGGCGGGGCTACCTTGTGATTGACAGTTTGTTACCACTACCGGAGTCATATACGGCATCTCTACCACAACATCACTCCCTCCACAGTCCAAACATGACTGGTTGCAAAAAGTAGATAGTCGCTGTAGATTCTAGTTTAGTAATTGATCAATTGTTTATCCAACAAAATAAAAATATCCACAATTTCTTTAGACCCCAAGATGATCAGGTTTTGAAAGGTGATTGTCTGACTTTTCATCAATAGCGCCATCACAAAGTCAAAATGTGTCAAACTAGAGAAGTGCCAGTAGATCAGATGACCTGTTTTCTAAATTGGCAAAGGACACACCCAGAGACGGATAAATACAGATTTATTTCTTTATAGTTTGATTCTTTGGTTTGAGTCCAAATGCAAAACTAATGACATTCCCAGCGTTGTGCTTGAATTAGCAAACGTCTGAATGCTAACACCCCAAACGAAGATGGTGAACACGGTCAACATTAAACCTGCTAAACACCAAACGCGTTAGCATTGCCGTTGTTAGCACGTTAGCATGCCGATACGTACACCACTGAGCCGCTGGCATGGTTGAAGACTCGTAGTCTTGTTTTCTCAAACTACTAGTCCACCAACATGGATGAAGTTTTGAAAAGGACTCCATTCCTGTTGACGGTATTAATTATCCTCTTTAATCCAAACATTTACTCGTGCTGTCATGGCCGCCCTCCTCCCCCCTCGAAATGAAGATGTATTTTCACGACGGCAATCACGATGGTATGCCTGGTCTCCAATGTGTGTTGGCAGTTCGTCAAAGGGGATTAGAAGAAACACCTGCAGTTCCTCTGTTTATTTAGTCTTTATACTCTTGAATGTCATATTCCAAGACCTCATCTTTAAATCACAAGACCGTAGTTGCCTGGAAGCACTGAAAACAGCCTTGCAGTCAGGTTATTGTAGACCCCACTGGACATGAATGCGTCTGGAGAAGCCCAGCAACTACAGTAGTTGAGTCAACAAATACCAAACCAAGTCAAATGGTAATATATGTTGTGAGGTCAGAGTGGGAGACAAAGCTGCAAACAATTCCATGTGGATTTTACAGGAGCCACAGTTTCCATTTCCACGTTCTGAACGCTGGTTTACTGCTGGAGCTTCAGCCAAGGGAGCTGTGGCTGGAGTTTTGTAGCGTGATTCAAGACAATGAAAAACGCCCCGGCTGTTGTGCTACGTGTGAATGTGTGAAAATCAAGCAATATTCTTGATTTAATTACATGAGAATCAAGACATGAATCACAGAACATCAGGAGTGCTTGACTTTGATGAGCCACTAGTCTGATACAAGTTTATGTATGTATATTTATGCTTTATCGTATCATGTCCTAGCTTATTATCGTGTCCCACATTGACTGACTAAATACCGGTTAGCATTGAAATGAGGTCACTCCCCGGGGTCTTGTCAATACGTAATTAAAAAAGACAGGATAGAGTCACGCTTCTCTTGCTCTCTCTGCACAAAACGAGCCACTGTGTGAGGAGGCTGCGATGTGGGAGAGGTAATAATGTCTGAATAAAGAATAATGAAGCGCCTGCTGCTGTTTCACAGACAGTCTGATGTCAGTGGCTCCACCGCTGAGATCGACCAGCGGGTAACTCATCTAAAGCCGATTCATCCTCCACCTGGACAGCACTGAGCTCATTCACTTAATGCTCTCTTGCTGTGAATTATAACTTCTACAACCAACATGGGGTTAAGCTCGTCATTTTTAATGATCCTTAACGTTAACGGTTTACACTTTGTCTCTTCTTTCATTCTGCACCACTTTGCTAGAGTGGCGTATCTGTTCCGTCAATGAGTAGTTAACATTGATAAATTAAATTTAGTGAATTTTATTATTTCATTATCCTAAACTATTACAGGCCAAAGTCGGGACCTTAATTTGGGAAAACTGTAAACCTGACTTTTTCTTTTTGAGGACTCTATCTATCTATCTATCTGTCTGTCTATGAAAATCTTTAGATTACATTTGGATGGTGCCGCTCTATTTAAAATTAAAACGGGAATGTAAAACTAATAGATACAAGTCGTAAATATGAGTAGTGGAGACAGAAATGGCAAATGAATACTGCACGGCTAAATTACCGTTTGTCTTTTTTCTGAAGCTTGTCAGTGTCGCTTTATTGACCCTTCTCTAAGCCCCGCCTCCAGCTGCTACTCCGTCCAGTTGTCCACACTGTCACTAACTGCACTCCCCGAAGAAATATATATATTTATATTTTTGGGAAAACTAAAAGTGGAAGCAGGCAGAAGGGTCCACTATGTTTGAAGGATATATCCAGAATGTCAAATTGCAGTGAAAACCGGTTAAAAAGATAAAGATTAGCCATCATTGTGTGAACCACTGACAGATTGTTATAAGTGTCTGACAACTTTATGAAATGGACCCTACAGAGGTGGACCATGAGTAAAATCCTTTTTGTTTAAGCAGAAACAGCAGCTACATCGCTCAAATACACCAACTCCATTGAGAAAAATTCGCTCAACTGATGATTTCTTACATTTTTAGAGTAATGACCTGCAAAGAAACCATGAACTTCACATCGCTAGTAGTTTTAAAACTCATCGGAAGTTTCTTTTTTTTGTGGAATTCACATGTTTCTCACTCAGTCATATTGTTATCTCCTAAATAGCCGTCCGCCCCTGAGATAAATAAGCTTCTGGGAACCGAGTGTGTTTTATTGGTGTACCTGGATCAAGTATTCTTGTTCAACAAATTCCTGAAAAAGTCTTGAGATCTTCCAGGGCCTAAGGTCCTCCTTGTTCTTTTTGGAAAGCCTCCTGGAGAAAAGAGGAGAATGTTTATAGTTTGAGCTTTTCTTTTTATTACACAATTAATGAGATTGGCACAGGACAAGCAGAAAGAGAAAGATATATTGGGAGCCTGATAAATATCTACATTGGGCGAGAAAACCTTTCCGTCCAGGTCTTAACGGTACAAATTCTTACATATATGTCATTTTCATGTTTTTAAGATTGTAAAACAACCTTTTTTCTTTTCTTCTTCAGTTATTTGCACAACTTTTGGGTTGCCAGGTTGTGAGAAATCCCTTTGGCTCGCTGATGTTTATCCTTCTCCGGCATTATTCTGTCAATTCAATTATTTGATTTACAGAGGATTTACTTTATGGAAAATCAATGTGTTCAATACATTTGAGCTTTTATAACTGCAAACTTGATGACTTAATCAGAAAGTAAGTATTTTTTAATGGTTTACCACCATTTAAAATGACATGTTAATAGAAACTGTTATGAATTGAGAGCATAAATCAGTCACAACCTGGCAACCCAAACGGTAGTTCTAATCAATAGGGGTATAACGATAAATGGATCTTAACAGTGATTCAATGATCTAATATCATCAATAGAAAGTAAAAACAAAGATGCATATGTTTTTAAGATGCTGCTTTATTTTGAGACTCTCACTGTCTGTGTCACCGCTTCTCTCCAGGCGCACCTCTTTTCTTACGGAGCCCAGTAATAAAAATGTCAAATCATATTTTAGTTGGGTTTTGTATCGATTTCAGAACCCATGAATTTATTGCAAAAGTAATGTTCTCGTGGCAGACTTTGTGCTATCGGCAAATATCGTAGTGTTGTCCACAGAGTTGAACGACTGAGAATAGTTCTAATGATTGGCTTATAATGATCTATAAAAGAAAGAATATAAAGAGTAACTATCTAGTAATCCGTCAGATTTGTCTCACGTTTGATCTACTGTTGTCGTCCTGTAGCGATGATGTAATCTCACAACGACCTGATTCATCAGATTGACTTTGGTCTCAGTTTCCTTTGTAATAAAGTGCTCACTCTTCTGGCTTTGTCTGCTCTGGTTTATTGCCTCTGAAAGTGTATCTAAAGTTATACATTACAGTGGTTCATATCGGTGCCAAAGTACACATCTGCAATACAATACCAAAGAATTGTGCATGTGGGATTAAAAGCCTTGCAGAATAAACTCTGCTACTGCTGGCTTTAGGCCATGCATTACAAACGGCTCTGCATCATCTGGTACAATTGTTAATCTCATCCAAAACATGCAGAAGTATTATTGTTAGACTAAAAGTTGCTGATTAGCCAAAAAATGAAGAGTAAGAGAACTCCTGTCAGCACGTTTTAGAAAACATTTGAACATTTGTACTCAGTCGAAGGTTTCTCTGGAAACCAAATATTTAAAGAAAATGACAAACACGGCTGTATAACAGAATGTAATGGCGTAAAACAGAAGACTTTGCATAAATTGTGCATTCGGTCTCCAGTAGATCACTCGCATGACAACATGTTTTATTTGTTGGACTCTGAACACTGGAAAGGCAGCATGCATATTGATCTATTAGTGTTATGTAACCTCAGCAATGTTCAAAAGCTTGTTGAGCGTGCAATTTAATTTCAAAAACTGTTTTTTAATCAACCTGCAACTCCTCCCTCTTTCCCAAAAACATGTTTGCAGTAATGAAACCAATCGGCAGTTATTTCTCTTTACTTGTAGGAATGAGCAAATCCATCTTTTCTTTCTTCTCTGAAAGCTAAACTCAGGGTCTAAACGGCAGACACTGATCTGATCCCATGGCTTTTTTGTTCTGGATTGGGAACATTGTGACCTGATTACTGTTATTCATGTTAGGAATTAACATGAATTAGGTTACCAATGCCGTCTAAAAATGGGAAAGATATGCAATATGCAGAGGTGTCAATATGTGTACTCACCAATGTAAGAATTGTTTTCAATAGCTTGTACTTCAGGAATTTACATGTTGTGAGACTTTTATCTCTCAGTATTTCAGAGGGAAGTATTTAAAACGTCTTTAGGTCGATAAAATAGGGCTAAAGTCACTGAACTATTGTCAGATTTGTAAAACTTAGTTTCTCCACAAAGACACTTGCAGAAGCACGACTTTAAATCTCGTGTTTACCAGATACGTGCTCATACGTTTCTTTGAAATAAGTAATTCAGCCTGATAAAAGCATACAAAACGACCAATTAGTCGACTAATCGATGAAGATGAGCTCTTTTAAAATGGCACGATAGTTTGAAAAAGTAGATCACAATTTAACATTTTTCAATGCGCTTGTTTTGTCCAACTTACAATCATCAAATGACTTAATTTACAATGATTCGAAACAGAGAATAGCATCAAAGAAGTTGGATGCCAGTATAAGTTTGCCTCGATAAACAACGGCAATTAGTGCCGGTTAATTGATTAATACAATTGTGACAATGACTCAGCTGTCGGTGCCGTTCTAGGCCTCTACGGTGTTATTAGCTGCAGTGGTGGACAAATCATTGGGAAACATGGTGGGTGTTGAACACTTCAGGGTCATGACTAACCGTTTAAAATCTTTTCTTTCTAGGAACATGAAGTCAACCGGTGATACTCTGAAGTAATAATGAACATCCTTTAGAGGAAAACTGGTGAAAAAGGATTTACTCATCACCTCCCTGTCTCCAAATATCCCCCGAGGTGGAATAACATCCACAGATGGAAGAGGGGAATTCTTGTTTGAGTCCTGGTAGTTGCATAACTGTTGAGCTCTGGCAAACAGGCAGAGGATCTTCTTATAGCTACTTTCTGTAGACACATAAATCAGTGGGCCAAAGGTTATTTTTCCAAGAATTTCTTCTGGGCCCAGCCTCCTAAAGAAGCGCATCAAAGGCTCCAAGAGAGTATCCATGTCGGCTTTACCTCTCGCCTGCTGACAGCATAAACACAGAATATCTTGAACATATTTAACGCAGGACCTCAGACACTCAATGCTTTCTCTTCAGGAACCCCAGAGTTACGTGTTATTTGGGCTGTAAGTTAAGCCACAGGTCAGCTCTCTTTGCTCAGGATATCATTTGCTTTTGTTTTAGCCATAAACCTTAATAAAAAAAAAATGTAAACCCTCTTTTAGGCGGACCTTTTAACTCTAGTTTTCATTCGGTTTCTTTATCCTGCAGAATGTTAAATGAGAATTAAAACTGCATTAAAGGTCAGTGCTAAGCCAATTCAGAGCTGATTGAGCTTCTTCGGGACGGGGCCTTCAAGAGACAGGCGCTAAACCAGAGACTGGAAAAAGAAAACTAATATAAATATATTAGCAATCTTTTAAAAGCCCAGTTAACTCACGGAGACAGTAGATTATAGAGGACATCCAATAAAAGGAGACATGTTTGGTAGTAAAACTTCCATCCGAGTGCAGGACGGCAGTGCTCGGCCCGCTGTGCCCAGACGAGCAGCTCTAATCCCTCTCTGTCTGGAAGCACTGACCTCTTTTGTTCACTTGATGGCTTATTACCGGTATTGATTTTGGCTCCTTTTTATTTTTACAGACTTCCTGCAGGGAGGCAGATGACCCGTGCACATATCAGCTAATGTTGGCGACACCAACAAACATTGCACGTTTGTTCCCGCTTAAGTAAAATCCATTGTTTGCTTCTATATTTTTAGTTTTTTAATAACTGAATCGGTTGTCCATCGATGGATAAAAATGTTGTGATACTGGATCATGTGTGGCGCTCTGGGATGGGACTCTGACGTATGATTTGGAGGATTCTTCTGGAGGACTTGATTTCATCTGCTCCAGTCGGCTCGGTGGACAAAAGTCTTTTACTGTAAGTGTTGAGAAATTACTGGTTTTACTCTAATATTGGAAAGAATTAGCATTATTTATCCACAACCTTTGGTGTTATTCAGCAGACGTATTAATATCATTCTGAGCGACTAGATTTGATCACTGCTGCGTCACAAGAATTGTGTGCAAATATATCTATATCTATATCTAGTGGTGGAATGTAACCTGGTACATTTACTCACATACTGTACTTAGGTGTAATGTTGAGGTACTTTACTTGAGCATTTATGTTACTTTATACTTCTTCACGACTACAGCTGCAACATTAGTGATGCTTGCACGTTAATGCATCAATAATTATAATCCAGTGATATATTATTATTCTAAAATACTTTTACTTTTGGCACTTTAAGTATATTTTGATGCTCAAACTTATGTACTTTTACTCAAGGTTTTGAAAGCAGGACATTTACTTGTAACAGAGTATTTTTACACGGTTTCAGTAGTTCTGAATGCCAGATATCTCAATCTTTTTTTTTTAGCCCATTTTCTGTATTTGTTGACTGTATTTTAGTGTAATTAAGTTTTAATTGCCCACCACATTTTGTCTTGGGATGGTTAGAAATGCAATATATATATATATATATATATATATATATTAGTGCTCCATTCAAAACAGTTTTTAAATATATTTGGCTCACAACATTTACTGTTACATAGATAGTATAGTATACACTTAGTTTTGTTATGTAAGTAAATGACCATGTTGTGAACAAGAAAGCCACTATTATTAAAATACAACACTTGAAGTTTTTTCTAGTTACGAGCATTATAAAAGAACAGGGTTCTGCAGCCCGCAGCTGTAGTGCAACATTGTTTTGGAGTTGTTGAAAACAGCAGCTGGTTGATGTGTCTCCACATCTGGTTTAGACCGACGGCATCCACCGTTCATGCCCCCCCACCATCACGCTCCCTGTTTGAGATGTTTGTGTCTCCCTCACCATGGTTTTAGAGACAGACGCCATGTTCTCCTGGAGATGGACGACAGTTTGAGACAAACAGACACTGAAGCTAAATGCAACTCAGGAAGTTTGTCAGAGAGCAAACTGTCGGGGTCAAATCTCAATATCCTCACAGGACAAACCAGTTTTTCACGGGGACACTTGTGCAGAATAAAAATGTAGATATGGAAACACTATTCTACCAGTATACCTTTCTCTTAGCATGGGACACATGTGGTGGCAAGAGTAAAAAATAACTTGTAACTATTAGACTTTTTTAAAGAACTGTAATTATTGGGGCTGTAACTAACAATAGTTTAAATTTAGGATTAATCTGCTGATTATGTTCTGCTTGTTGGATCAATAAAGTGTCAGAAGATTGTGAAACATGTGCAACCATGTTTACCAGAGTCCAAAGTCACATCTTTATGCGTCTTCATTGGTGTGACCAGCTCTTCCAAACACGTGACGCTCAATGTGCAAAGATGGAAAGAGTCTAAAACACAAAGAAATTCAATTAACAGCCGCATAAAATCTTCATTTCATTTAATGCAATTAAATAGTCCCTGCTTGTGATCAGTTACTGTTTGTGGTAAAAATACCAATACATTCTCCCATCGCCTCTTAAATAAAGCAGCTGGTCGCTGATTGTCTCTTAAATAAATGCGTTCAATGCAGAATCCTCCCCAAAGCTCAGTTTGTAAGCAGGATGTCGGCGTGAGGACGCTCGCATGAGTAACGTCTTCTACGGAAATGTTCCACCTCCCACGGTCGGCCACATCTGAAGGCGGCTGTGCGGTTGTCATGGGAACAGTAGATCATTTGGGTTGGTGAGGCCGGGGGTTCGATCCTCTCCTCTTGGTCCTCTGAGAAGAAATCCCTCGCTGACTTGATGGACACCGAAAGTCAACCACATCGAACAGCTGTTGCACCATTTAGGCAATCCTCTTCTGTTGAAGTATAGTTTGATTAAGTAAAGGTATTAATGTGTCACGTGTCTGTTAGATTTCTACGGTTTAACCTTTTGAATTTCATATTACACATTAATCCATTCAAATAAATCCAATGGTGCTCAAATATAGTGCTAAAAAAACGCTCATAATCAGCAATTATTTGGGCCTATGTTTTTTTATTGTCCCTTCTCTAATGGATTAAAATGACCAGTTAGTGGTAGAAAAAGTACACATACACATGTTTGTTCTAGGGCTGCGACTATATTTCCATTATCGATTAATCTTTCTTGTTTCCGCCAAATATTATGGTATAAGAAAATTAAAAAATGCCAAGCTGACATCTTCAAATGTTTTGTATGAAACAACAGTCCAAAGCCCAAATATTATAATATAGAATATAGAAAAGCAGGACATTTCTACCATTCGAGAAGCTAAAACATGAACATTTGTGGCATTCTTTCACCATTATTGCTTGAAATATCGATGATTTAAAAGTTGCCAATTATTTTTCTGTTCAACTAATAGTTTTGTCTTCAGTTTCATGTCACCATGAATTGACCTGCTATGTTTGCTCCTTTAGTCCAGGATCAGTTCATCCATATTACAAAAACATAGACAGTATTTAATCCTTATTTCTTATGGACTGTAGAAGGGAAAACTCAAAACTGCTCAGTGAGGTCTGCGGATCATCAGAGTGTGTGGGATATTGTCATTGCTTTTGAGTTTTCAAAATGATTGCCAATGCTTTCAGCACAACAAAATAAATTATTTTCCTCTCACTGGCTTGGAGGCATAACACGAGGGGTTAATTTAAAACGTCTGTGTCAAAGAAACGACCGGGATGTTGATGGACAGCTAACTTGATTAAACTGATAAAAATGTGTGTTTGCTTCAGTTTTGGTTTTTGGTAGACTACGCTAAAGAACTACAAAATGAAAACTGGATTAAGATTGTTTCATTTAATCTGAGCAGGGCCGGCGATTGCTATAGGCGAACTAGGCGACTGCCTAGGGCGACAAAAGGGTTGGGGTGCGCACATTTCAGCACTGTGAGCAATTCGCGACCACGTGACTGGGGGGGGGGGGGGGGGGGGGGGGCGCTGGCTCCCGCGAGCAGGGACGATTCAGCTGTGAGTTTTCTCATCAAGTACAGAGAGACACGCATATTGAGAAACGGGCGCTGTAAACATCTTAACGCTGATTGGCCAAGACACGTCACATCAAAGATGTTCTATTACGGAGAGGACAACAACTCGGCCAAAAATCTGAATTTTTTGTCGAGAAAACGGGACGCTGATTGGCCAAGACTCGCACGTCACATCAAAGATCTTCTATTGCAAAGATGGCTCACTCCAAAAAAAAAAATCGTTTGTGCGGTCTGAAAAATGTGCGCGATCTGAAACATCTATTGCGCGGCCACTTTGACTGGCCCGTGACATTTGCAAAAATGAAGCGGTCTAAACCATCTGGAGCACAGGGACGAAAAAAGGAAGAAGAGGAAAAGAAAGAGGTTTGTTCAATAAACATATTTGAAGAAAAAAAAAGAGTGTTTTGCACAGTTTATGGAGTTAATTTAATCCTAACTTTGAGTGTGTAATAAATTATTTAAAATAATAAAAAAGAAAATGTTCTGAAACTATTCTGGTGTTTGTTGTCCATGCACCATTTATTGTTGAACTGCAATGTAGAATAGTAGAATTATAAGCGGGTGAAAAACTGCTATGCAAAGTAAAGCAGTTAAGTTAATATATGTCTCTTCAGTGATGTAAAGTATTGTGTGTCTGTGGGGGGCGCAAAACTCAATCTCGCCTAGGGCAACCAAAGGGCTAGAGCCGGCCCTGAATCTGAGGTGCAGATCTCCTCCACGAGAACTTTGAACCAGCAAACCTCTGACTTCATATTTGGAAGAGCTTCACTCGTGAGCAGCGGGAGACACGGTGGTTTGGTGTTTGCCACAGTCTGTGGCACGGTCACGGTTTGTAGTCGACTGCTTCTACCTCCTTGCAACGAGGTTTGATTTGGCGCCGAGAAACGTTTAAATTGGAACGTCAACGTTGGTGGTACTTTTTATGGATATCTTCACATCTTTTCAAGTCTATCTTTGTACTAAATCCCTTATTTACATTAAATATTATCTATCGCTGACATCATTCCTTCTGTCAGTACCGCTTTGAAGAGATAAAAGTTATTCTAACGTTATTCTTTTGCGGTCTCGTCAGACGGATCTTGGGGGTATCTACCAAAATTGATCCTTTGCTAAGCCCCGCCCCCTGCTGTTACTCCATTTAGATGTCAGAGCTACAGTACCAGGGAGCCCACACTGTCACTAACTGCTCTCCCTGAATGATGATGATGATGATGATGATGATGATGATGATGATGATGATGTCAAACTTATTCAGCAGTGAAAACAGGTTAAAAAGAAGTCGATGGTCAATGCCCCGCTGTGATTGGCGAGAATGCATTCAAGGGGTGGGGCTTAGCGAAGGGTCACTTGCCGTCAACTTTACAGACACAATCCCCCGTTTGTATCCCTGGCTGTGTTTCCTTGTTGATTTCGTCCCCCGTCTCTGACTCTGGAATAGCTTTGGAAAAAGATCTCTTCACTGCCTGTATGGACAGGAGGAATGAAATAACTAATAACACAAATAACTAAAATGTAAAATAAAAAAATACATGTTTACTTTATTATCATTCTAAATGACAGCAGTTTGATACTATCTGTTTTCTTTAAAGTTGTGATTACATTCCTTTTTGCTTTCCAGTAATGAATCCGATTGAATGGACACTTGGCACAGTGATGTTTAACTTAACGTGGACATGTTTATCCAGTAGTTTGACTTGAACTAACGTTCCCAGTAGCCTGATAAGCATGACATCACCTCTCCTCTTCTGTTGTTTGGACCACAACGCAGCTGTGGGACTTTCTAGATCTCTCTCTGTTTGAGCTGGCATGTCAACCAAACCCCATCTTCATCTTAACTCTGATTTCTCCGTATAGAAGCTGATGATGGTCTCCTGGAAATGATTATAGGTGTCTGTTTTGGACTTTGTGAGTAAGTGCATGAAACGGCTCTCCAAGAGAGAGATTGCTCCTGCAAAAAGAACAATCAACAAACTGAACGTTTAAGTATTTTGTCTAGTTTCCAGATTTATTATTAGAGACGTGAAATTATTGTTTATGAATTCTGTGTTGAGATTCTTTCTGCAAACGCTGGGTCACTGAGCGGTAATGGCGTGATAAACCTCTGGAGGAGGTTGTCATGGAAATAGCCTCTGCGGATGTGATTGGCACCTAGTTTTCTTTTCCTCCTGTTTCTAAATTTGTCCGCAACACTCTTGTCAATTACATGAGCTCATGTGGTAAATATTTGGTTGTGCCTTGTGTGCACTTGTTAATGTTTCCTGCCACATTTTAAACAAATGGAATCACGAACCAAAAATGTTTGTGTCTTTTCACTTATTGACGGTGCTGAACTTTGGCTTGTTTGGACTGCAGCCTTTGACTTTGATACCTCAGATCCTGTAAGAATAAATGATATCGATGTAAAATACGAGTTTTGGAACGAGTTTTGTTAGTTTAGTGTTCGGCTTATAATAAAAATAATAATAGCAATTAAGTGTAAAAGAATTAATATGGACACCAGCGCAAAATAGAATTGCATAAAGAGTAAGATGAATAAAGTAAAAGTTCACCTAAAATGGGAAAAAGTAAATGACAACAATAAAGATAAAAACTAAGAGTAAACCTATGAAGTGTAAAAGAAGTCATACTAACACCAGCGCCTCATAGAGACTAAAATAGAAAAGCAATATCGAGCATGAGTTATATTGAAAAGAAGTCAACAATTATATTGTACAGGAAATTGAAATGTAATATATTGCACAATGTTGAAAGAAGTAATATATGTATATAATAATATATATGTAAATAATAATATATATGTATTTATATATGCTTAATTATACTTAACAAACAGTAAATATTCCAATAAAGGCCTAGTACCCTCTGCGGTGATGCAATTAATGAAGAAAATAGCTCTAAAGCTAAAGCAGTATTTTGGATAAAAATTACTTTCCCTGGTTCTTAAAGTTGTGTGTGTGTGTCTGTGTGTGTGTGTCTTGGCTTTCCCGCAGATGCCCAGCGACTGCAGAATATCCTCTCCATGAGTAATGTAATGTTTGCCACATTGTACACATGCTCTGTTTCCATTCGCCACACAGACGGGGCAACATTTAATTAATCTCAACTAACAGAACATCTCAATCATGCATTGCCAACCTTCTTTTATCGGGCATGAAAGGATCTCGAAAAGATAATCATCAGTTGCAGACACCCCGTGTCCTTCCTGTCGTTTGAAAAGCTCCGTATCTCTCTCCGTGATGTATTTATTTTATGCCGGGTCGTACACTTTATACCTTCTATGCAGCAGAGCCAGTGTTGACGGTTATTGATGGCCAGCCGGTTCATCTGCAGAGGAAATCATTTACCTCTTGTCTTGGCTGAATGTTGGTGGACGTTAGCCATATTTCACTCCACTGAGCCATATTTACTGTGGAAATTAGCCTGAAGTAAGGAGAGGCTTTCACTTTTAATCGTTTAACACTTCCTCATAGACTGACCAGAGGTTTTTATTAGACTGTTTTCTCGATGAAAAACGACGTCACAGGAGTGAGAACGATCGCTTCCAGCTCCCACACATTTTCCATTTCTGCTCGTCCAAGTTGAGACCGCAGAGTTCCCGCAGCTTTGTGCACGAAAGCGCTGAGTAGCTGCTAACTAAGGCCAGACGGAGTAGCCTCTGTGAAGACCAGCCATCTCCCACAGTGAAATGTCAGCTGGATGGAATGAGGCAGGCCTGGAAACCGGGTAAAACCCTGCAGCTCAGCAGACGGTGCCAGAGATACCGGAACCTATCCGGGACTGTTCTCAGCTGCGTGCCGCCACTTCTAAAGGCACAAAATGACATGTTTGGAGCCACAGTATTAAGCTCCCATCGCAGCAGAATCCGCAGTGCATGAAGAAACTAAAGAGAAGGATTTCTGTTGACCACCAGAAAGATGTCCACTCTGTAATTTACGTTATTCTTATTTATAAGATACAAAAGACAGTGTGCATGGTTTTATAGGCCGTCAAATACTGGATTTGGGCTGATATTGCTATCAATATTTGGCAGTTTGAAAAAAGCTTTTAATTGCGACTAAAATACCTATCACCTAAAATATGTTACAACTATCTAATCCAGACTAAATTAATTCAAACCTAGTTTGGCATTTCTGTCCTGCAATGTCTTGTTATCTGTCAAATACACCAAATGCCGATATATCTGCAATAATCTAATACAAACTGATTTATCGTTCGAGCGTTGCATCATGTTATCAAGTTAACAATGTTGCGTCGTGCAAAAAATAAAAAAAAGGTTTAAATTGAAATGTAGATCTTGTTCGTACTGTACCGCTCACCCAATTAGTTCAAAGCATGTTCGAGCCAGATCCAGATTTCATGTGTTTGTGTATATTCACATTTCTGCACAGTTGCAGATAAAGATCAGGCTTAATATTATTAGTTTGAGAGTACATGTAGAATTAGATTCCAGCGGTGTCTGTGTGTGATGCAAACATTGCCAGGAAAGTCCAAAAAGGTGTCTAAAAATAAATTAAATCTACATTCGTTGGCGTGTAACCAGATAAATTGGAGCGATTAAAAGATAATGCATCTTTTTATGAAAACAATTTAAAACCAGTTATGCTACACACTATTACTACTATTGTCATAGTGAAATAGATACCGGTATTTCTTCAGTACATGAAAAACTATTGAAATTAGACACCTAACAGACACACAGGCTCTGCAGCAAAGGTATTTATTCCTTTTGCTTTGATAGGTCACAATTCAACAAGGTAACACAACACTTATTTAAATGCATTCAGAGGGATATTCTAAAATTGCTCAAACGGACCGTTATTCAAAAGTCAGAAGCCGAATCGTTCCACAGAAATATCCCAAACAGAGAGCCGGCAGGCTTGCAGTTGGCATGAATGTCATCAACACCCTGGAGAGGATTACGGTCTAATGCCGAGATGTAAACACCACAGAGACGTTGGCATAAACGTTCACCGCGATATCGGAGTCGACACATTCACAGCTCCGCGTTCTGCTTTGCTGATGTATTCTGGGAAAATGTGCATCGCTTGTTCCTGAAGGCCTCAGAAGATTTGTCGAGTGGAAACGTGCATGTTTCCACTGTCTTCATGAGTTGGCGCGCTTCAGTGTTATTGTGACATTATAGTGTTGTGCACACAGAATTGAGCTTTGGGAGCCTCTGCTTTATCGTTGCTTGAAGTAAAGATTATGAAGTTTCTTTAAGCAGTCGTAGCAGATGCAGCTGAAGGTAATGGGTTCACTTTAAACTTCTGACGGAGGCAGATTTGATCTACTCTTTTATTCCAGGACTCTCTCTTTGTGGTTAATAACCCCCGAACATCTTTTACTTCATAACACTGCGCTCACTGGGCCGCGCAGCGCCAACAAAGGACTCCTAATGCACTCATTGCGTGTCTTTATTTTTCTTTGTCTGTTTTTAATTGACGGTGATAATTTCTCCGCCCAACTCAATAAAACCATTAACTCCACAAATTGGATCGTGTCGACTACAACACCAGACACGCGTTTCTTTTGTCGCCTTAAAGCCGGGGCCTTTGTTTTGAATCTGTTTGAGTGTTCAGGGTTATCTGAACAATTTTATGATAAATTACAAATATGAGGTATGATAAAGATTAATTTATTGGGCCACTTTAAATATTTCCACCACTTTTGGATCTTTTGCTATGTAACGCCCATAGTCTACAGAGGATGAAGCCTACTGACTTTGTTCCACTTCTGTTTTTAAGATTAATTCTATTATTGGATGAATTGCCACAAAATGTGGTACTCGCATTCCTGTTTTGCGTCAGCTGTAAATACCTCGGCGAGCGCTTAACATTCTCCAACAGGCCAATTTTCACGTTGTCCAATAATTTGGTTTGTGACTCATCTCACTCGATCGGCCTCCCAGCTTCCTTACAGACGAGATCTTGGTGAAGATGACATAAAAAGGGGATTTGTTCTTCTTGTACTGTGCCCAACTTTAGTGGATCATAACACATCAGATATGGAAATAATCTGCAGATGCTTCAGTTTTAACTTGTCTATGGATGTTAGTTGTTGAGCTATGATAAAGGCCAAAATGTGGCCTGCAACAGACTAGTTAAGGCTTTTTAGTTTAGCGGATTACTGGAAATGCATTTTGCTCCTGAAGCAGTTGTTGATCACTTACAGTGATGAGCTGGCAGTCAATGGAGGTATACAACTGTAAATAAAATAGGTTTTAGGTCAAAAATGGTGTATCAATGCAACCCACGAGAGGTCCTTGAGCATACAGTCATACAAACGCACACTACTGAACGCATGATTTTACAGTGAATAAAACATGAGAAAAGTAGTAAAAAATGCCAAAGGCAACATTTTCACGTTGCTTCTTTTGGCCAAATTCAGTCCAAAATCTAAAGATGAACAATTTATTGTCAAATTAAATGAAAGAAAAGTGGGTAATACCACCAGTTAAGAAGTTAGGACGGGGGAGTTATTTGACATTGATTGATTATCAGATTGACCACACACTGTCCAAGTCCCAGTCCAATGGTGTAAGATATTCCAATATTTGCATTTGAGATGATTGTGAAGTTTTGATATTTGGTAATAAAGCGGCTCTGCAGGCTCTCCATCTCGTTCCAATGAGCATGTTACTTTAAACTTCAATGTGCAAATGTATCTTCTCTACTAAAGTATGTTCAGTAGAGCCAAGCCCCACTAAATGGAGCAAACTGGACTTATATAATACATTTATGATATGAATTATACGTGCCATGCTTTATGAAAGCAATCCTTCTCATCACTGAGACATCAACGGCAGTGACGAATGACTGATCGCGTTAAGGATATCGCGCTCCAGCTCAACCCCGCAGCCAAACACAGCTGTTAAAGGGTCACATTCAGTGCGGATCATTCACCAGTGTCAATATAATCCTTCAGCTAATGCCCGGTTGTGCAGATCCTCTAATCTGTAAAGCGCACAAGCTCATTAGAGCTACCGCACTGAGACAACAAAGGGAGTTTACGCCGTCTGTGGTTTTTGGTCGCGGCCCGCTCTGTGGTAGAGCAACTGCAATCAGACGCTCTCAGCAGATCTGCCCGCGTCCTCCGGAGCGACCTGAGAGGGATTTGTGATGCTTTCAGAGCCATATTAGTTCATGTTTGTGTGAGCCGTGACATCTCCGGTCTGCTCAGTGTCTGCACATGGCCCGCAGCCGACTCAGAGTCCGATTGATGAGGGACGCAACGCCACATATGAGGATGCACGGCTCTCCATCTCCGTCTTCCTTTTGTGCAGCTGACTCTCACCGCCACTATTTTGTCATTTGGAAGTGTTACATTGTTGCGTTTTGTAACGGCAGCTCGCCGTCGTCGCTATTTCACCTTACGTAACCCTGGTTTGACGAGCAGCTGTAATCGTGAAACAAAGTGTTTGTAGGCAGATATGGTTTCTCCAAGTGTCACGACTTTACAAGCGTCGTTAAAAGTAATGAGGTCGTCTAAGAAGTAGCTTCTTGCTTTGTTGCCGTGTTTATGAGTTACTGACAGTCTGTTGATAATAAATCTGGTGACTCGCGCTGGAAAAAACCCTCTCGATGTTAAAAGTCTAGAGAAGCGGATATGGTAGGACACGATTCTGTTCCTCTAGGATTAGGTCTGAGTGGCCTTAAGTATGCACTGCCCTTTTGTGAGGACATGTGTGTGCCGACAAAAACCTTCTGCACATACAACAACAATAAACCCTGGTTCACTGCAAAACTCAGGCAGCTTCGTCGGGCTAAAGAGGAGGCCTACAGAGGAGGGGACAGGATTCTGTACAACCAGGCCAGGAACACTCTAACGAGGGAGATCAAGGTAGCTAAGAAGAGCTACATTGATAAACTGGAAAAAAAGTTTTCAGCCAATGACCCCTCGTCAGTTTGGAGAGGCCTGGAGGTACTCACCAACTACAAGAGTCCATCTCCCCCCACTGAGGACAATCACCGACTGGCTGACGACCTGAATGTCTTCTATTGCAGGTTTGACAAGCCCACTTCCACCCCGCCCAACTGCTCCATCATCGAACAATCATCTCCACTCTCTGCCTCACCTCTCCCATCCAACCCCCTACCGGCACTGAGGATCTGCGAAGAGGATGTGAGTCGTCTCTTTCAGAGACAGAAGATCAGGAAGGCTCCGGGCCCAGACTGTGTGTCCCCCTCCTGCCTGAAAGTCTGTGCTGACCAGCTGGCCCCCATCTTCACGGAGATCTTCAACCGATCACTGGAGCTATGTGAAGTCCCTTCCTGCTTCAAGCGCTCCTTGATCATCCCGGTCCCCAAGAAATCCTCCGTCACAGGATTAAATGACTACAGACCCGTCGCCCTGACGTCTGTGGTCATGAAGTCCTTTGAGAGGCTGGTGTTGAGGCTGGTGTTGACCGACCTGTTTGCACGGTAGGCAAACTGCAGGGGGTCCAGCCCCCTGCTGGACCCCCTGCAGTTTGCCTACCGTGCAAACAGGTCGGTGGATGATGCAGTAAATATGGGACTGCACCATATTCTGCAACACCTCGACTCTGCAGGGGTTCTGTTTGTGGACTTCAGCTCTGCATTCAACACGATCATCCCGGAGGTTCTTCAACCCAAACTCTCCCAGCTCACCCTGCCAGCCCCCACCTGGATCACAAACTTCCTGACAGACAGGACGCAGCAGGTGAGGACGAGTCTGCGTACAGACGGGAAGTTGAACAGCAGGTCCTCTGGTGTGGTCAGAACCACCTGGAGCTGAACAAGGCCAAAACTGTAGAGATGACAGTGGACTTCAGGAGGAGCCCCCCAACACTACCCCCCCTCACAATACACAACAGCCCTGTTTCTGCGGTGGAGACCTTCAAGTTTCTGGGATCCACAATCTCCCGGGACCTGAAGTGGACTGCCAACATCAACACCATCCGGAAAAAGGCCCAGCAGAGGCTGTACTTCCTGCGCCAGCTCAGGAAGTTCAACCTGCCTCAGGAGCTGCTGATCCTGTTTTACTCCGCCATCATCCAGTCTGTCCTCTGCTCCTCCATCACTGTGTGGTTTGGATCGGCCACCAAACAGGACAGAGTCAGACTCCAACGGATCGTCAGGTCTGCTGAGAGAACCATTGGTTCCAGCCTGCCCTCCATCCTGGACTTGCACACCGCCAGTCAGGAAGCGGGCTGTAAAGATCACCACAGACCCCTCTCACCCTGGACACAAGCTGTTCCAACTCCTCCCCTCTGGTAGGCGCTACAGAGCACTGTACGCCAAAACCACCAGACACAGGAACAGCTTCTTCCCACTGGCCGTCACTCTGATGAACAGTTAAACAGACTCTTCATCTGCACTATCTGCACTTTTGTTTTTGTTTTACTACTGTCTTTAATGTCCTTTTTTATATTTTTTATATTTATCTTGTATATTGTGTGTGGAAAAAAGTACGAAGAGCAAGTGAAACCGGAGTCAAATTCCATGTATGTGCAAATTTACATGGCCATTAAAGCTGATTCTGATTCTGATTCTGATTCCTTGGAAGTGTTTGTGTGTTCTTGTTTTGCAACATTGAATACATTAAGTATAAATAATGTGGATTTGTTATACTGATTATTTAACCAACTCAAATGTCAAAAGTGAAAACTGTCATTAAAATACAAAGCTCACCCCTTGGTGCAGCCAATTGGTTTTAGAAGTCACATAGATTGAGAAATGAAAATCAACGGAGGGCAGTTTGAATTAATAGCAGTTTACATACACTTACATACATTTTAGTGACTTAGCATTGTGACAAAACCTCCACCATGAAGACGAAAGGAACACTTCAAACAACTGTAAAAGACACTGATTGAAAAGCACAAGATAAGTAAGACATTCCACCAAGTACAATTACATAAATTATAAGGAAATGAAAGAGTCAATCTAAACCACGAGGGTGGCCTTCTTTCCTAAAGGAAACCGAATGCACAATTATATAGATTCATTTTTAGAGGAAATCCCTGCAACAAATACCTTCACCACTCAACAAAAATGAATCAATCAAACACTAAACATCTAAACTTTATTTCACTATTCTTTCTTCCCCTTAGTTTTTTACTCTTTAACTAAAAAAAAGATCAAACCGTTCATTTACCTCCTACGTTAAACACGCAGTAATTATAGAGCTTCAGAATTTTGTTAGTAACAATGTAAATATTTCTCTGTAATCCATGTCTACATGAAACAATTACTCTTTCATTTGCTTTTTCCACATTGTTACATTTATAAATACCATTTTATACAATTACAAGTTGTTTTTTGGCACATATTGTGCCCATAAATGGAAAAAAAGTCAATTTTCTTGTAATTTATATTCATGTTTGAAAGAAAATAATACATGTACTGACCTCATGGTTCATTTTAGGTGAAGCGTTGAGCCCAAACTACCCATGACCCTTTGCGCTCTGTGATTACAACCCTGGACTGGAGACACTTTGCTGTACTTCATGCCAGTTTCAGCCGGTTGAGATTATAGAGGACTGAACCAAGTAGCACGGCAGCAACTGTATGGATTGGCCATCATTTCGAGGAAAGAAGGCCAATGTATAAACTACCAATACATGTTTAGTCTTTGGAGACAAAAATATATATTTTAGTGCACTTAAAGAGAAAACAAAGTAATTTTTGACTTCCTTGAAAAAGGAAATTGAGTGTCTCAAAAACAGTTGAATTGAATGAATGCCAATGATTTTTTTTTCCATTATCACTTAATCTGATGACTTTTTTCATTCATCAATTAATTGGTAAATACAAACATTAGAAAAAACTGAAAAATGGTAAACATTGTTAAATAATATGATTTAAAAAAGTGTGTGTTCATCCCATTCAAGAAGTTTTAAACTAAAATGATTTGAGTATTTGCTTCAAAAATGACTTAAATCATTAGTTATGATAGAAAATAGATCAGACACTGTCAAAACCCCAACCCCAAGTCTGAATACAATTAGTTCACTATCATATAAGACTTGGAAAGCAAGTTGTTGAATCTTAACTTCGCACTTCTCTCCGTGGTGTCGAAGCACATTATTATTAATAATGACTCATATTCCCGCTATGAATCATAGCTCAATAAAAGGAGCTGGAGCTTTTTAAGTTGAAGACAAATTGTATCTGTAACGCCTGCTTTGTTGAAACAACACAGGTGCTCTAGTGCTTGAGGATGGTTCTGGTCTGAGTCTCCCAGAGACATCTGGTTGGCAGATACTTATTTTTACCACCGTTATCTGACCCTCTGTTTATGGTGGGGATTGCCGAGTTTAATTCAGAGGTGCTAATAGGCTTTGCTGGATGCTATATTTATAAATATTTAGCTTTATCATATTTTGGCTTTTCAAGTTCAGACCTTTGCGCACGACTGAAATATTTTTTAAAGGGATGACATTTTGAAGGCAAAATGTTCCCCAGAGGATGAATCCTGCTGACACTGACAACGTTTACATGCACACTAATATTCCACTACTATTCTGAATATGACATGTGATATGGGTCCTGTAGTAAACAGCATATTAAGAGTTGGGCCTCATTCCAATTTCACAATGTAGCATTTTCCCATTCAGACGTGTGGTATATGACAAAGATTATCAGGATATGTGCAAATATTGCATGGCCCGACCTTTTCAAGAAGGTGTTTAGAGGAATGTAAGAGGGAGGCTGTGTTAATCGAAGTATGCACTATGCATAGTGATTAAATGGCTTAGTTGGAATATTGTCTTTATATACCAGAATATGTTGTGCATGTAAAGACTTTTCTTCTAGTTCCCCAGCCGGTTGACATGTTTGTTTTTAATAAAATATCAAGAACGTTTGAATGTCTTGCCATGAAATTTCAAATATTCATTGTCCTTAGAGGATGAATCGTAATGCCTCGTGATCCCCTCACTTTTCCTTTAGCGCCACCATGAGGTCGGTATTTGTGTTTATGAGTAAAATATCTTACTATGGGATGGATTGCCATGGAAGTTGGTGGAGATATTCATGTTCCCCAAAGGATGAATTGCAGTTTAGCTAATTTTATGTGGTCCCCCTGACCAACACTGTTTCGAGCTATTTAGTCAATGTCAGCATGCTAACGCGCTAAGCTAGCTGGTGAACATTCTACCTGCTAAACATCTGCGTGTTAGCGTGGCCATTGTGTTGCCTGAGTGTTTTTCTTCCGGCGGCGGTGTCAGGCATTCTTCAGATTGTGTTATTATCATAACTGTCCATTTGTTTCCAGGTGCAGTAGCAATAGTTTACGAGTGAACAGAGTTCTGTGCCTCGTAGGTTAAATTGCAGTGAAACACATGGGACGTCTTGAATTTAAAAGTGGGCCGTGGTGTGACCTATTCACTTGGTTCCACACACATCGTCTCATCCTTGAGGGTCCTCCGTTAGACCAGATCCTTCTGAGGCTGAGGAGAATATTTGATTTAACGCACGGTGACAGATTTCATGAGTTTATCCTCCTGCCTCTGTGAGCGGAGCCTCTTCATCGCAGACTTGAACTCAGACATGCAGGCATTTCCTGTGTTGAAGTAAAGAAAGCCACTTGTTGTCTCTGTGTCTTGTGGCTTTGTTTACCTGACTCGACCGTCCTGCAATGCAAAGTGACAAATCTCCTTAGCGCTGTTGTGCCGTTAGATTAGTCAGGATGTATTGTTTTACTTTGATGCTCCTTCTTTCTTTTATGTTCCTAAAAAACAAGGTCAGAGAAGATTTCTGATTGAAATTCATGTTTTTCTTCAAGAGTGCAGAAGTGAGGTGAAAATCTTTTGATACATATTTAAGATTATGTTTAAAGATGGATTCTCTGTTTAGAGACATGATTATATTACATTTGAAGAAATGAATGGCAAAACAAATCAGTGGTCATCTATTATCAAATAATTACTGTCAATAGTGCTAAGATTATTAGGCAATTAAGTCAAGTAAGGATTTGTGAGGATTTGTTTTTCATTTCATGTGATATTGAACTGAATATATTTGGGATTTGGAGTCTTGGTCGTGGGAAGTAAAGCAGTTTAAAGAAGTCATCTTGGCTTTTAATGCTTTTTGCGCTGGTGTTTTTTTTTACAGTTTTGACATTTTAAATACCAAACGATTTATTGAAGTAATACAGAACATAATAGTCAGAATACCCGCTAATGAAAATAATTGTTAACTGTTGTATCGGTCGCTCATTGGCCCATTTTAACATGTTTATTGAGCCTGTTTTCACCAGTTTGTTTCCATGCTTGTCCTCTACATGCTGAAGGATGTCCCTCCAGTCTCGTAGTCGTATGACACAACGTAAACATGGTTTGGTTGTACACAATTACATCATTTTGGATCCTTGAATTCTTACAAAATCCATGAAAGTTGGAGGGATTCACTAAGAACTGATGCTTCAAAGGTTATCAGGTAACAGTCAACACCTTGGGCTTTGGGATACTGATATATTTATATACATGTTTCGAGCAATTTTTAAACCAAATGAAGTATCGATAAAACAAAAAACATCAGCACATTATTCAATGATGAAAATGGAGTCAGTTGCCTAATCTGTATTGTTCCACAAAGGATTTGTGAACACCTAACAGTCTCACAGAAGATGTAATCCTCATGTAATCACATTACATTTAAACGGTGTGTAAACTGCGTCCGTCTGCTGCCCGTTTCCCCAACTGAGCTCCACGTTTTCTTGCAGGTTTGAGAATAACTAATATCGCATACTCCCTTAAAGCCCCCTTTCATTTTCATCCAAGAAGGCTGGATGAGAACGTGTCTGTTTCCCATCTGCTAAATGTATGAGACCGTAAGTGCGTCTGAGCAAGAAACAACTGTGTCCGAGCAAGGAAACACTTCCAGGTGTCAACACATCTGGCTTCCCTCCTAAACGTCCACTTCTACCACTTTTTATTAATGCGTCACCAACTGGATAATCACTGGAACTCTTCAATCAGGGAATGTGCCACATATTTATTAAATTATGAGTGATTTTCATGCATGATATTAATAAAATGTGGTTTCAGCTGCTGTGGGTATCCATCATTGTGACAGAGCTGGAGGAAGATTGTGAGGGATTTGTGCCGAGTATGGAAAAAAAGGAGTAGCTGTTTGTCGGGATTTCGTCAAATAAGATATATTTGACTACAGTGGACTTTGATTCTGCTTTATTTGTGCGGCAGACGATCGTAAATCGTTATTGCAAAGTCATTGAAGGGAAACTGTCTGTCTGCCGTCTACATTCGGTCTTAACTTTCCTCCCATTCCCCGGCTTCCCCCTCTAATTTTCCTGCACAACCACAAGCACTGCTCGCTCGCTCGCTCTGTCATGACTCCCAGTAACACTGGCATCTCATTTAAAGGCAGCAGCCTCGATTAGTTACAGCAGAGGGAGGGAAGAAGAGCTGCGGAGGGAGGGAAAAGGATGGCTATTTAAGGGTTGGAGTTTAAGCAATGGGGGTCTGACCTAAACTACTCCTCACACTTTAAAAGACATTTACTCACACTCTCTCTCTCTCTCTCGCTCTCTCTCTGTCAGTAAAAGAGCTGAACTCCAGTCTGAGCTGTGAAGGAAAGATAAGGAAGCTGGCTGAGGGAGGACTGACTGACAGAGCTGCCACCTTGCTGGAGAGGCTGCAGTTGTCACAACAGAGCAAAAGCATCATTTTTTCTTGGCTTCAATGAACGTGTGAAGACTCGGAGGAGCGCCTCATCCAACCTGCAAGTGCTTGTTACGGGTAGGAAGATGTATTTATGTGTATATGTAGATACATTCCCTTGGATTTCATGTGACAAAAAGTCAATTTACTTGACTTGTTTTCTTGAATTATTGTTTTCATAATAGAGGTGCATGAGATCGTGGTCACATACCTTTCTCTAGCAGTCTAGCGCAGGTTGCTACGAAACCAGAAGGTGTTGATTATAGCTTATTGGAAGTACTTTTTTGGTTTATACTGCAACTTCTACACACACACACACACACACACACACACACACACACACACACACACACACACACACACACACACACACACACACAAACACAGCAGCCGATGCAGGATCAGAGATGCCTGCCTGCTGAGGGAGTAGAACATGTGGAAGCTTTGATCATCAGCCAGCACGCTTCGTGCCAAAAAGATCCTCTCCGTTATGTGTCAGGTTGTAGATCAATATTCCAAAAATGAAAATAAACTATCCATCTGTGTATGTATGTATGGAGGCAAAATATTGTGTGCAAGTATATCTGCTTTCTCTGGTGCAGTTTTGCAGCCTGATGATGAATCACATTACCTTCTGGAATGCAATTCTGTTTTCATTGTGTGTCATTTTTCCATCATGGAGATTAAATTAAAGGGAAAAGTGGATGGCAGCGTCTGCCAGTGTGGACAAGGAGATGAAAAAAACAAAACAAACCTTCATCCATGCAGTCCATTAGCTCTGCTTAATTGAAATCTAAGTCTGGCTCACGGTGGTTTTAGCTTCTGAATGTTTCAGCCGAGGAAGATTCCTAAGCATTTAGTTCCTGTTTTGTTTCATCCCCACGACCCGTATCTACGTGCGCATCATGTCCCGTCTGCAGCTTTTCAGTGTGAGGATGTTTTACAGCCTGTCGGCTATGTGCTGCCGGCCGTCCTGGGATGTGTCTGAACCGTGTCTCAGTGAAACAAACCTCCCCACGCGATGACCTCTGTGCGCTCACGGAGCCAACGGGGTGGATCATAACTCGGCATCGATAACTCGGCATTTCTCATGTTATGTCAGAATGTGTTGGACTTCAGGGTCAGTTGAGCGACAGAGCTGGTGTGAACAGAGTGACACTTGAGAGCTAACGGTGGTGTTGGGACGGGCCTAATAATCCATGTGGCGCTCTGTCCTCAGTCAGACAATCTGAACTGAGATTAGAAGTCATTTTACGCGGCAGAATACTTGAATCTGTACATATCAGGAGGATGATGTGCCGGTTCTGTGTGTAGAATCAGGTGTGTTGATTACGAGGCCAACTGTGCACAGGCGGCTGTTATGTAAGTTGTTGGCTGACATTTTTTGGCCGATTCAAATCTGCTCTTATTTTCTTGGTGCAGAACTATCTTCTGATATTCTACTGATACGGTTGAATGATTTTAAACAAAATATCGGATTACGAATATTTTTGACTGCATATTGCAACTGCGATATATGTAATAATAATGATATGATCATTAAATTAGTTTTTTCCCCATTTTATACTTTACGACACGCTATGTTTTATTGTCCCCATGGGGATATTTGTCTTGGACTCGAGAGCTGCACACGTTATGTGACACATGACCTTTTTTCTTAAGTCTGTAGAATATGATGTAGCCCAGTACATCCCTGCAGCATGACTATATAACAAAATAAAAATAACAATCTCGATATTGTGCCTCCTGCTATTTTTATTTAGACTATTGCGATTTCAATAACGTGTTGATTAATTGCGCAGCGCTTCCTGCTAGCATTAAACGCTCATGTTGGTAGGGAACAAAAACAACTTGTATATGTACGTTTATCCAATACTTTACCGCTCCAACTTGTTGCTTTCTTTACAATGAGCTTTACAGCTGTAGACTCAATCTGCAAGTACCCGAATCGTTTAATTTCCCGATTGTTTTCCCAGCAGATTAAAAGTTCCCCGTGGAGTTTAAGACCTCCAGTAGTGCTATAGAGCTGTTTTCTCACGAGGGGGTAATCGTTTTGTTTATCTCGTGCTGTAACGCGATGCACAGTCCCACCAATGGTGTCACATTATTCCACTGATCAATATGGAATGAGGGAAAATATGACCTCAAAGATACACACAGTGTGTAATCCTTTCTAATCAATTGTTTTGTCAATAAAATGGGAGAAAACTGTCACGGGGACATATTTAAATAGTTTGATTTGTCCAACCCACTGTCCAAAATCCAAAGATATTCAGTTTACTGACGTGTATGATCGAGAAAAGAAGCAATTCATCACATTTGTGAAGCTGAATCCTGCAGATTTATGACTGAAACCAATAGCAGACGATCAAACTGGTTTGATTTTCCACTGATCCATTAATCGTTTCTGCTCCACAGAAAGACGTTTCACAAATCTTTAGGCTACTTCTCCTTGATTGAGGAGAGACCCCAGGGTTGCAAATTGAAAGTGAAGTCTGCATCCTGTTCAGGCTCACATGGGAGCACATAAAGCTGCAGGTTTATTATTCTTAAAGGAACCCTTCAGTTCATCTGCTTAGCAGCGGAGGAAACTATGCAAACTGCTAATGAGGTGTTATTCTGTTATTGTGTCGGATCTGCGACAGTAACTAGTCCAACTCAACTTTTCTTCAGATGACTTCCAGCTGTTCCAGGTGTCATCAGAATCAGACAAATGAAAAAATAAAAACAGATGAACAAACAAGCAGATGCACCGGATTAATGTCCTGACACGCCGCCGTCGGCCACAAATGTTTTTCCATAAGTGCGTCCAGACTCCAGACGCTCTTGATGTGAAGCGAAGACGACATCGTCCGCGCAACCAGCCAGCCGAGGAGTCGCTTCTGGTGACGAGACAGAGACGAGACAGAGACGACGCATGCGTGTCACACTTTCAGTTTTTGTCTGAACACCAAACCAGAAGCTCGGCTGCCTTTTTCTTTTCTTTTCTTTGTTTCTTTGTTTCTTTGACTGAGCAAAGCAGATGTCCTCAATCCAGGGCCAACATTCCCAGTTTCTCTTTTCCACGCGGGAAAGTTCCCTTCTCGCTGCCAGCATGAGGGAAGAGTACTAAAGCTGCAGCAATTCTGGATTATAGCTTAGTGAACAGGTTATATTTATTTCAATCATTCTCTCCAAAATTGTATCCCCATGTCCCGTATTCACATGGGATGTCCTCAGTCAACCCCTAGTCTACTTTAAAAGACGTTAACTTGGCTTTTTTACTTTAAGCATTATGGATACAATATGAAACTGTGTATATAAATCCTCTTTGAGGTATTTTAAAAATCGCTAGATGGAGCCACTTTTGAAGCTCTCACGCTGAAACGTGTCGATTTCTTTATAGGATTCATTCTTTACCTCCAAGACCTGCAAATTATCCCTCTTTGTGTCTTGTAAAGTTTTCTAGAAGGAGATCAGAAATATATTGACAGACTTGGTTTTCTGATTTACGACACCAGACACAACCTACCTTTTATCCTTCCGCTCGCCAGATGTGCGGAGACTTGTGAAACTCAAGCTCATTTACATCTGTGTGTGCAAAAAGGCCGGCGAGGAGGAAGAAAGGTCAGCTCAAAGGTCAGGGCGAGAAAGGAGAGGAAAGAGGATCGATGAAAAGGAGGTTAGAGGCACTGTGGTGACAGTAATTGAAAGTCTTTGTCATTTGATTTAGGGAATAAATCATGCAGCCAAATATAACCCATTTAAAAAATAGAAAAGAAAGTTAAGGACAACCGTGAACGCCTCTGATCTGCATAAAACCACAAAATGCTGCATTCAAAGACAGTTGGCCAATAGCCTGCAACTCACATTGTAGTCTGTTGATTCCTGCTTCTGTTTGAGTGCTTTTCCCTCCAAATATTGAATCTTTAGCACATGTGAAGAGCTCCTTCACATTTCGGAACAAAAGATGAATACACACTTTCAATCTGCCCATTAATCCTGAACCTTTCTGTCAATAAACATAACGAGTGACTGTAGTTCGTTATTTAAAAGTCGCAATATATTCTAGAATATCAAAAACTAAGAAGAGTTTTGCTTTGTGTTTTGCAGCGTTTGGGTGTAATGGGATGGATGGCCGAGATTCCTATGTTGTCTGTCAGACGTTATAACAAGCTCAGAAACTTGTAATTACGATAACTCTATATCATGAACGCTGCATTGGTGTTGGGTCAAATGTACAAGGGATGGGTTTAATATTGAGAATGTAGAAGGAGGCAGAATGTTTGTATATTTTTGAGGATTTTTGGTCCCGTTGTGTGTGCAAATGATGGCTGATGGGGGGCTGAATGATTCAGCAGATTTAGTTCCAGGATAAATAATAGTCTTCTCTTCATGTGACAACTTGTATGTTTTTCCTCCATGTTTTTGCATGTTATTATTTTTAATTTATACTAGTTTCTTGTCCTGCTCAGGAACTCATATGTTTAGGCTTCTTTGTATGTCAAACTTTTGCTGCCTTCAGTGTTTGTTTTTTTTGCATTTTGATTGGTGTGGATCAGACTGAAGGTTTTGATTAGTTTGCTGGCTGCCCCTATTTGTTGTGATTCTTTATTTCTGTATTATAACATATGTCCTGGTCATAAATAAACATGTGGAAAGTAAAAAGTGAACGCAGTCGTTCCACAGAGACGTAATCACTCTGCTGAACCTTTGTTGAATGTCTACTTTTTTGTCACCTGATAGCTGAGTAGCAGCATTGTCTCGACAAATTGTTTCCAGAAGTCTTCATGAGAACCTAATTCCAAAGGCACCACATGTTTTCTCATAGCTATCACCGCATGAACAACTCACTTCTGGAAGTCATTTTTCATTTGTTTGCGTGTGCGAGCTTCTGTCCGATGTTACCAATCCCCAAAACCTGCACCACTGACGGAGATGCAACCTTTTTTATAGCTGTATAGAGTTTGCTTCCTCAGACGCAGCAGCAGACATGCATGTGAACCTGAGGGCACAGATGCAGTATGTCACTATTGTGCAGTCACTGTGGGCCTTTTTGTTTGATTTTCAGAATGCTTACTCAGACCTTTTAGAGATTCAACACAGTAATCCAGGCAGGCTTTCCCACGCTGAGGAAGAAGCTTGTCATTAGCTCCCACAAATTATAGCATTGTCCAGCTGATGGAGTCATCGTGGGCGAGATGGAGTCCTGTGAATGGGATGTACTCTGTTGTATGCTTTCTATATACTGTTTCATGCAAAACAGCTGAGACTTATCATATATGTGCACTATGAAAGCGCTTGACGTGCCAGCACAGCTGTGGATTCTTTGCTTTTAACAGTTTTTTGTATGCAGCGAGCTCCTGCACCCACGGTGGCTTGTGGTATTCTGTTGTCAGTTAGAAATGTAGCACAAACTGTAAATAATAATCTGACTGACTGACCGTGGGTGGGCCGCAGAGAAGTCTGGAGTCAGTTTGAAGTGTGAAGGGCTCCTGGTTCCTCTGAATGACCTCTGCGGTTGGTGCAATGAACACATTTGAATGTAATTTGTTGCAGCATTGCAGTGGGAATTATGAAACTGCAGTAATAGCTCAGAAAAAGTGGATTATAATAAACGTCATAGCTCTTCACTAAACCATTGAGTTTATAACTGGAGCTGGAATATCTAAAAATGAGACAAGTGATGAACAGATTTATTCGTATTGTATCCTGTAAAACATTCTAATTGGTCTTTAACAGTGTTTTTTATTTAGCTTGTGACCCATAAAAACAAAGCAGTATATTAAAAACTATTCGATTATTGGCTCACTTATTGGCCTCTTCCATCAGCTCCTGAAAAAAGTATTGCTTTCCCCAAAATCGGCTATCAGGTAGCGAGTGAAGTGTTGTTCCTGTGTATGAAAATCCTTTTGTATGTTTTCAGACATTCCTGTGTTATAATAGATGTTTTAGTTTTTTAACGCTCTGGTATCAGATCAAGTATTAACATCAATATTGGGTAGGAAAACATATCTACTTTCCATCCTACTCCTTTCTTCAAGGAGTTGGTTAGTTGTTGGATCGGCATTTATTTATTTTACTTGACTCATTGTTGCAGCTTTACCTTTGTACTTTCATTCTGTTTTCCAGAACCCTCACCTTGAATAAGGATTGGCCATCGGTCAGAGGTTCAAACGCATATTTATTCCACTAAATCCCTGCCCCACATCTAGCATGGGTACACGAGGCGTTCTGGGCTGCCTCCTCCTGACCTCTTTGCTCAGCTTGTCAAACGCCGGCCTCGTGAAGAAAATCCTACGGCATCGCCGACAGACTCTGGAACCCGCTAGAGAACACAACATCACGCTGCCGAGTGCGGACCATCCTGTGGTTTTCAGCCACGTCTACAACATCAACGTTCCCGCCAGTTCCCTGTGCTCGGTGGACCTGGACGCTCCAGACGGCACGCAGCTCCGGCATAAAGATGTGGCGGCTTCTTCGGGCGAGCACTTCACCGAGCACACGGTCGATGGGGAGAACCAAATCGTCTTCACCCACCGCATCAACGTACCTCGGCAGGCCTGTGGTTGCGCCGAAGACCTGACGGGCCTGAAAGCCCTCATGAGCCGACTGGAGATGCTGGAGGGAGAAGTTTCAGCACTGAGGGATCAGTGCAACGGTGACGGGGCCTGCTGCGGCTCACAGGTCACGGGTAGGTGTCATTTGTCTGCCGTGCTTTGTCTGGTATGTAGCTTACAGCAAGTAAAATAATCCTTTGTTTCTCTAAAACGGCATTGGAAAGTCCGACACTAAGAATACCACACAGCACATCTGTTCCATTCATCTGTTGAGGAGTTCAAGAATCCAGTGTGGGGGTTTAATACTCCCAAAACCTCTCCAGTTTGAAAGGACCTTTATTTGGCTCAAATGCCATGAGATACAGTTTCTGCATAACAATGAACGTAAAAGGTCTGCACTTCTAATAGCTGCTGAAATGAGCTTCGGACCGTTTCTGAGTGATGCACTCTTAAAGAAAGAGATTCACATTCGGGAGATATTGGCTTTCTTGCTGAGAGGACATCGATACCATTTGATATATAAACCAGCTGCTGCTTAGCTTAGCATAACATCTGGGGGAAAAAACAACCAAGAAATATTCCTGCTGGTAACCCCCCATAAAATACACTTAAGTTAAACAAACACGATATCACATTAGTGAGTCTGAGCGGGTATAATGCAAGTGTAGTTCCCCGAAACAGTTCGGGGTTTCAGTTGGATGCAATCTGCATACTCACCACTAGATGGCAATTAGTGTGGTATCAATCTCTCAAGAAATAAAATAAGCTATTGCAAGTTGATTTGCATAAAAAAGTAATACCACAGAAGATGATATTCAGCAAAACTTTCTAATTGAATTGGTCAAATTGACTTTCTTATCAAAGGTGCGGTGGGAACTAAACCTTACTGCCACGGCCATGGAAACTACAGCGCTGAAACCTGTGGCTGCATATGTGAGCCGGGCTGGAAGGGACCCAACTGCACTGAACCCGAGTGTCCCGGTAACTGCCAGAACCGGGGCCGCTGCGTTGACGGGACGTGTGAGTGCTTCAAGGGCTTCGCCGGAGCGAACTGCACGCTCGAGGTCTGCCCTGCGGACTGCGGAGCACACGGCCAGTGTGTCGGTGGTGTTTGCATCTGCTCGGACGGTTTCCTCGGAGATGACTGCTCGCGAACCAAGTGCCTCAACAACTGCCGAGGCCGCGGCCGCTGCGCAGACGGAGACTGCGTGTGTGACGAACCCTGGGCCGGTGGCGACTGCTCTGAGCTCATCTGCCCCAAAGACTGCTACGACCGCGGCCGCTGCCAGAACGGCACCTGCTACTGCGACGAGGGGTACGCTGGGGAGGACTGCGGCGAACGCACCTGCACCAACAACTGCCACGGTAACGGCTTCTGCGTGAATGGCCAGTGCGTCTGCGCCGCCGGCTTCAAGGGAGACGACTGCTCTCGGCTCACCTGCCTCAACGACTGTAACGACAGAGGTACCTGCTTCAACGGGATGTGCATCTGCGACATCGGCTATCAAGGTGGCGACTGCAGCCAGTTGGCGTGTCTGAACAACTGCAACAACCGAGGCCAGTGCGTAAACGGACAGTGCGCCTGCGACGTTGGCTTCCAGGGAGACGATTGCGCCGAGCTTTCCTGCCCAAAGAACTGCCACCAGAGGGGGCGCTGTGTCAACGGCCAGTGCGTCTGCGAGGAGGGCTTTGCCGGAGAGGACTGCAGCATCAGGTCCTGCCCCTCGAACTGCTACGGCCGCGGCGAGTGTGTTAAGGGTCGTTGTGTGTGTCACGCGGGCTTCACCAGCGAGGACTGCGGCGAGCTGAGCTGCCCCAGCAACTGCCGAAACCGCGGCCGATGCGTTGACGGGCAGTGCGTCTGCGACGAGGGCTTCTCCGGAGAGGACTGCGGTCAGAAAGCGTGTCCCAACGACTGCCTGGCCCGGGGCAACTGCGTGGACGGCAAGTGCGTCTGTCGGGAAGGCTTGTCGGGAGAGGACTGCTCGGTGCACGCCTGTCCGGGTAACTGCAACAACAGGGGGCGCTGCGTCGGCGGATCGTGCATTTGTGAGAGTGGATATGGCGGAGAGAGCTGCGGGGAGCTGAGCTGCCTCAACAACTGCCGGAACAATGGCCGCTGCGTGGGCGGTCAGTGCATGTGTGACGAGGGACACACCGGAGAAGACTGCTCAGAAGGTATGAAGCTGTTTTAATTCACCCCAGAAATGCATACACACCAAAAAAGTATCTGGCAGTTCAGAAATTTTGAAACTTTCCATGTGTTAACTAGATGTACCGTAAAATCAAATCCAGGGTGATGTAATTTCCCCCCCTATTCTCAAAATGCACTCATCTTGAGAGAAACTATTTCTGTGAATATAAAAGAGGTGTTTCTTCATGTATTGCTGTGTTTTGGCAGTTCTTTACACCACAGCCAGATGTGGCTCTGGAGTTTGCATTAGCCGTGTGTGGTGATTGAGGGCATGAGGAACCGTCCAAGACAAAACACCAATGCTATTTGTGTGTGTCCCCAGTGTCTCCTCCAATAGACCTGACTGTTGGCGAGGTCACCTCTGACACGGTGCACCTGTCCTGGGCCAACGAAGCGCTGGTGACGGAGTACCTTGTGACGTACGTGCCCACCAGTCCTGGTGGTCTTCCCATGGAGTTCACTGTGACGGGAGACAAAACGGCGGCCACCGTCAAAGAGCTCGAACCCGGCATAGAGTACCTGATCAATGTCTACGCCGTTCTGAGCAACAAGAAGAGCGTCCCCATCAGCGCGAGGGTGGCCACAGGTACGTCACAGGCGTCCTCCTGCTAGTTTCATGTGAGTAACTATTGATGCGGCTGAGCTAACGATGACTATTTTTTTTTTGTTTCCGACCCTCCAGATCTTCCAAAGCCAGAGGGTGTAATATTCAAATCAGTGAGAGAGACCTCAGTGGAGGTGATGTGGGACCAGTTGGACATCTCCTTTGATGGCTGGGAGATCTATTTCCGCAACACGGTCAGTCTGCCCATCTCTTTTGAAGGCTCGCCCGGGATTTTATTAAGCGACAGGGGAAAAAGTGAGAGGTTATAAATCTATGCCAGCTTATTGGAAGTCGCAGCGAAACATGGCTTTATTTCAGTGCTAACCGTTTGAAATTGCTTTGACATGTGGGGGGAAAAAAACCTCAGTTAGGGCGAGGTCTGGATGTCACTGCGGGTAAATCCGAGGCAGTAATGCTTTGGAAATATATTACTGTGCCAGCTGATAAGTCGCAGGCCCTTTTAAATTATGCTGCAGAGTTTTCATCCATGTTTAAATACGCCTGTCCTTTCCTGACCTTCGTGTTAATTATGATAACGGGCTGTGTGATGTAGTTCTGTCCCCTCACACACTTCCTGTGAACTGACAGCTGCTGCGTCATGCAGACATAAACGTGTCAGCAGAGCTCAATTTATGGCACGCAGTGTCGTTCTATTTTTGGTAGTCTGAGTTATGAAGTAAACACTTTTACCATATCGGAAGCAAAAACTGGTTACTGGCAGGAGAATAAAGGTAGATGTCTGCTGGAGAAACCTGATTGTTTACACATTTCCCAGGAAAATACAGAATAATAATAATAATAATGAAAAAAAACTGCAATTTAAACAAAACTGTAATTAATGTGTGATTTTAACCAAAATGTTCTCAAAAATACATAAATCCTGCACCGTCCTGAACGGGAGATTTTACATTTGTTTATGTGTCCTTGCAGAAAGAAGAAAACGGAAAAGTGGTGAGCACCCTTCCACCAACTCAAAACCAGTTTCTCCAGTCAGGCCTTGGACCGGGACAGGAGTATGAGGTCTCTGTTAACATCATCAAGAACAACACCAGAGGTCCCCAAATATCCAAAAAAATCACTACCAGTAAGTCTCACGGTTGTAAACAAACATTTTCTCAGCACTTTGGATCATTTAGACTGAGCCGGTGAGATAATAGCTCAGAGAAGATGCTACCATTATGTCATTTTCCTTTCTGCTCTGTCTGGCACCTTTTAGCAGTTTGGGACTTCAGTTGAGCAGTGAGTTAAAAAAAAAACATTAATGTCAAAGAGTGAAATTCCATAATGAAAAGAAGAGTGATAACAGGAAATCCCAGCTGGCTCTCCATAGTTCCATTTCACAGATTTTAGCTGAAGAGTAATGACACATTTAATCTCACCCTAGCATGACCACATACGTATTTTTTTTCACTTTCACTAAATCTTGCTCTTAGCTCTTGTCCTCTCGCCTGCTGAAGCTTTTACTGCAGCGCTACTCCATACGTTACATTCTTGAATGCCCCCCCGCTGCTCCTGCAGTCTATATGACACGCCCTCGTGCATGGGAAAGCCGTTAAGCCGTTTTCATTTCCAATGTCATATATTTGTGTAGGTTGAAAACTAGACGTGGCTTCCAGAAAAGAATGATAGATGGGAAGTCAAACCTTTCGGACCCTTTTTACCCCCAGGGGTCCCTTTTTTAACACGGAGAAAAGTAGAGTGAAAGGGAACCACATTATATTTCATGGTAACCTTTTCCCTTGTTGATCCAAGTTATTGCTTTGTATTATGAGAGAGCCAAGTGGAGTCTTATAAGCACTGTTTTTATGTATAAAGGTTAAAAAAAAACATGTCAGGAGTGTTAATGTTTGGTGTAGACTGAGACGTAGTCTTGATTTGATTTGTGAACATCACTATTAGAAGTTAAATCATTCCTTCACTGACAGAATATAATAAAGAGAGTTGAGAACAACTTTGCAGACTTTTCTCTGCTGAAGAACCGTAAAGTGATAGCACAACGTTTTAGTTAGTTTACTTAGTTGCTTTCTGATAATTAGCTCAATACCGGTCTTAAGTCTGTATGCTAAATATGAAGCTTATATTAGCTTAGCTTAGTTTAGCTTTAAGACTGGAAGCAGAGGGAAACATATACTTTTTAAGTCTACCAGCATCTTTAAAGAATACAATTTAACATGTTAACTATCTAAATATCTTGTTTGTTTATGCCACACAAAAATCAAGGTGTAAAAGCAGTATGTTGTGTTTTCAGAGGAGGTTTTGTGCCGGACTAATTTCTTCATATTGACGACAAGACAGAGCTAGCAGAGACAGCAAATACGTGTTTTTCCAAAACTTCATTTAATCATTAGTATACTTTTTAATGGTGGGCATAAAACTCATTAACGGAAAAAAGAATCAAGAGCTATTTTTTAAATCGATTAACGTAATTTATCATGGAACTAAACTGGAAGTCTGCAGCTATGCTAGCATGCTGTTTTTTTTTAACCTGGTCTAATGTTTATTGTGGTCCCCATCGTGGTTTAGCATGTTAGCATGCAGACATTTGCTAAAGATCAGAAAACAAAAAGCGCAGTACAACTGAGGCTGATGAAAAGTGTTGGATAACATCGTATTGGATAACATAGAACAATGTGGACCTGAAGTCAGCAGATTATCAGAGTTATCACAATTCATCCTCAGGTGCAATAAAGGTCTGTGCCAAATCCCAATAAAAATAGTAATTAGTTATGCCCCTAATGGCTCACAACCTTTTATTTCTGAAAGACACTCTCCCTTTTTTCTTCATCCATACATCACCATCTTAATGCTGGATATCATGTCCTCTGCGCTTTAAAGATGGGTGTTTGTCAGCCTGTAATGACAAGAGTCCACTATACCGCTCAATTATTTATCATGTTTATAGTGAGTCAGCTCTTCAGTTAAAAAAAATTACAAATGGAGGGAAATGTAAGGACTGAGTCCTTACATTTCCCTCCATTTGTAATTTTCCATGCATCTGTTCTCTCCTTCGATGTCTGACTCACCCTTCACTCCCACCCCAGAGATCGAAGGCCCCCGGCAGGTGGAGGTGAAGGACGTGACGGACTCCTCCGCCCTGGTGGGCTGGTCTCAGCCGGTGGCGCCCACGGACAGACTCAGCATGTTTTTCGGGCCCAGCTCGGACCCCTCGGAGGAAACCAGAGTGGAGATTTCCCCCCAGGACAAGCAGCACAGCATCGACGGTCTGAAGCCCGACACCGAGTACAAGGTGTCGCTCGTCTCCAGGAGAGGAAAGCTCGACAGTGACCCTTCCATCGCCACTTTCACTACAGGTAGGCTTGTGGTGGCTTATTTATATTTTACAAATGCACTATTTCCTCCTTTTTGAGTGACATTGTATTGAAACTACGGGGACCAACTGTTTAAGTAAACTACTGATCTTTTTAAATAAAATTATTATCACAGAGATTTACTACTTCGGTTGGAACCAATGGATTTTTGATTCTTTTCATGGGAATAGAATATTCTATTTATTTCTAATACAGAAAGCCTTGTGCTTTAATTCTATGTGAAACCATGATGTGTTGCAGAACATAATAGTGTGGATATATTATCCATTTTGGGATACTTTGGTATATCTCAAATTGTTATTAATAATATAGTATTTGATAATTTTTTTTGCTTTATCATTTGTTTTCTTGGTCCACACTTGCTTCCTTGGTCCACACATCTGTAAAGCCATTTGAACTGCACTCACCTGTATGAAAGGTGCAACCCAACTAAAGTTTGATCTGTTTGCACTGGAGTGCCCCCATTTCCAATAATAGGTCAACTAATAAATGAAATGTCTGTGAATCTAAAGTTTGTGAGAAATGATTCTCCTGATGTGTCCATGAATGCATTTGCTACCGTCAGCCCTGGACGCCCCCGTGGACCTGCAGCCCGTGTCCCAGACGGACGACAGCATCACTCTGGAGTGGACCAACAGTCAAGCTGACGTCGGCGACTATCTGGTGAAATACAGTCCCATCTCCGGGGCGACTCACGGTGAGGAACTGTTCCCGCGAGGACCTGGAGACACCACAAAAGCCACAATCACTGGTAAGGCTCAAACGTATACTGAGTACGAGCACACATGGCTTGTGTTATATATGCTACGTGGTCATTTTCCTTCTATCCCTCTGTGTTGCAGGGCTGAACCCGGGGACAGAGTACGGGATTGGTGTGACTGCTGTGAAGAACGAGAGGGAGAGCCTCCCTGCTACTACGAATGCTGCTACTGGTGAGCGCCGCTGCCCGAGCAGCCGTCCCTCGCTTCGTAAACACACAGGCGGACGTGTTTGTTGATGCAAATTGGGTGACACAATGTGATTTATGATTTGTGTTGAGCACGCAACTTTTACACACTTTCACATTTTCCCTTTTCGTCAGATATCGATCCGCCCAGAGATTTGGAGGAAACCGATTCCACAGAGAATTCCCTCACCTTGAGGTGGCGGAAACCCCGGGCCAAGGTCGGCGCCTACAGGCTGGAGTACGTCTCCAAGGACGGCCAGGTCGGGGAGACGGAGATCCCGCCCACAGCGGTGAGCTACGTCGTGTCCAACCTGAGCCCCGGGATGGGATATACCTTCACTCTGGCTGCGGAGCGGGGCCTCAAGAGGAGCACGCCGGTCACCTTGTCTGCATCCACAGGTGGGTGGGGAACTATTTCACCACAACATAATATTGGAAAGAATAACACTAGATGAAAAACACTTTTTTTTTTAGATATTGTTTCATATTCTAAATTGTAAGTCGACCAGTATTCAGTTGGTATATTAAAAATGGATGAACACCAGAGATTTAAAGACTTTGCTGCCAACAAACACCAAGAAAATGAGATGCTTTCTTGATTTGTGCCTTTTTGTTTTTTCTTGTAGCCTCTTTCACGTTTTATTTAGCTGACTCAGACGACCGCGAGCTAACGACTCCTACAGGCTCGGAGGACAATGTCATTAGCTTTGCGTATTTAGAGCCCTCCGACTCTCCGTCCTCAGTTGGAACTGAGGATGAGGAGGAGCTCGGGGAGCTGACAGTGTCGGGCGTCACGCCTGATGGATTTGACCTCACGTGGAAACTAAAGGCTCACGGCGTCTATGATAGTCTGACAGTAGAATATAAAGACACTCGGCGATTATGGGATGCGAGAGAGGCCCAACTTCCTGGAGATGCCACTGGCTCTCGAATCCAGGGCCTGAATGCATCGACAGAATATCAAATAAAACTTTATGGAATTACCAGTAGCCAAAGATCTGCGCTACTTGAAGCGGTTGCAGTCACAGGTATAAGCTTCTCTTTCAGTTTATTAGAGACACTTTGACCTGTTTTTTTTCTTTTGCATAGTAGACAAATAGTTGTTTAGCGGTATGATTTGCATGCTGGTATTTTACTCATTGAGATCATACCTCTTGGCATGACCTAACGGACAAAACTCATTTGACCTCATCCCACCAGTCATCTCAATGTTGCTTCCATCTGCAGATTTCTTCTTGTATTTGACATTTTTCAAATACAAGAAGAAATCTAAAGATGGATTTCCTCCTGCATTTGACATTTTTTGCTCCCTGAAAGCTAATTCCATCTGCATCATTCATCGTCCCCATTTACACAATCGAAGGATTCTCCGGCAGTCGGAGAAAATTACAACATAGGTCACTCGCATGACAAAGGAAAGTGACTCTTTAGAGCAGCAGGCTGTGCATGGCTTTACCGTCTATTTGAAGGCAGCTGTGTACTTCCACTCTGGTGGACTACTCAAAAGGCTTCAAAAATTAATGGCGCCGCCTCGAGTGCCATTAATGCCCTCGCTGCCGCTTGATGATAAAGCCTGCGGCCCTGGAAAAGCTGGGATAATAAGAAAGAGAAAGAAAATAAGAGAATGAGGTTATCATGGACAGAATTATTTGAATTTAACTGTACAATATGTTCTTATTTTAACCCAGTTTCTTCTTCACAGGTTGGTTTTTCAGTCATCAACAGATCTGGTGACAAATTCATTCATTAACCTGCTTTTATTCCCTGTAGCACTTAAGCCTACCTCTCCAGATGTTCTCATGCTGAGCATCAAAGATGCCCCGACCACTGCTCGGGATACTGGAGCAGCTCAAAGCCCAGATCCCCTCCGTCCTCTAAACACTCCTGATAATAATGTGGTGAGCTCCGGTGCCGAGCCCGCAGGCTCGAGCCCGGACGCACTGGGGGACCTCACGGTCCACGTCACCGCCACCAGCGTGAGCCTGGCTTGGTCGGCGCCCGACGAGGCGTTCGATAGCTTTTTGGTGGAGCTCAAGGCTCCAGCGTCAGGGGCGACGCAAGCTCATGTGACCACACTACCAGGAAGTGTGAGGAACACTGAAATAGAGGGGTTGTCCCCCGCCACACAATATGATATCACATTGCGAGGGCTGGTGGAAGGGAAGCGATCTTTACCTCTGAACGTTTTTGCTACGACAGGTACATGGAGCAAATGTTTTCTTTTTTTTTTTTTAGGCATTCATCACAACCCATCATCATCTTCACATCCATTTACTTTGTATGCTATAAATACTTCATGGCTGTTGATGTGAGCGAGATATTTATATGATTCATATTCCCAGTCATATTATTTCGTGAAAAAAAGTTGTAACATTTCATAATTTAAGTCAAAATAATTTGATAGAGTCTAATTTCTTCAAGATTAATAAGGATGTACAATTTCAAGATTAAAGTCATAATATTTCAAGATTAAAATTATTAAAATCATTTTTTGAAAAACCTTTTACGTTTAAATCAAAATATTTCAAGACCAAACAAGAGTAGTTCTAGCAAAACATTTTTTATTTTGTCAAATTTCAAGATTTTAGTCACAGATTTGAGATCTTTTTCTTCAATTTAATTTAAGTCTTAAATCATGATTTTATTTTTAAAGTATTTAAAGTCATCTCTTTTCCCCTTCAAAATATTATGACTTTTTCTTTTAAATTCCAAATGAATTCCTGAAATATTACAACCTTTTTTTCTGGTACTTTTTTTCAGAATAATGATTTAAACTTGAATCCTGAATTATGAGATAATGTCTTTCTCTCGCTGTGGCCCAACTTCTCAGCCGTACTCATTGTGAGATGAATATTGTGAAAAGTTATGCGAGAGTAAATTTGTTTACAGTCCAGCTTGCCATTCAGTTGACCCCCACTTTGATCTGTCTATCTCCCAGAGGAGCTGAAGCCCATGGTGCACCTCACCACCTCTGACATTACATGGGACGGCTTCACTGCGTCCTGGATCCCCACTGGTGGGGAGTTTGACAGCTTTGTCATTGAGGTCACAAACTTGGACAATTACGAGGAGAGCCAGAACCTCAGTCTGTCCGGAGACGCCCTGAGCCTGGGCATCTCCGGACTGAACCCCAACACCAGCTACATGGTTGGCCTGTTTGGGATGTATCAGGGCTCCTTCCTTGAACCCGTGTACACTGAAGCCACCACAGGTACCTGCAACTTGCACCGTTGCAGCGTTTGTTTGGTTCTTTTTGAACCTCTTAACTCTTTAACTTTCCCTTTTTTTATTTTTAACTTTCCATTTCAGTCGGTGTCTGTGAATCATACACAGACACTAGAACCTCTGTTGTGTGTGTGTGTGTCTCCCTCCCCTCACTCACAGTGGAGCGTCCACACTTCGCTGCATGAAACGAGAACGACATAATAACCTCATTTCTGTTTTGTCATCACTGTCCAGCTTAACCGACATGCCATGATCCATTCTTTACCCTCCAGCCACTGTTTCTGTCCAGCTGAGAGAGGGCAGGGTGATGGGGACTCGTGCCGCATCACTGAACAAAAGCAAACGCCCCTCAAATGTTCACCCTTACCCCCGAACCGCTCCCTCCATCCCAGTTACCCAAAGTGCATGAAGCCCCGCCTCCTCCCCCTCCCCCTCTACCATCCCCTGCATCGTGGTTGAGGTTTGACGCTGATGTGCTGCAATGATTGCAAAAGCAAAACCAATAACTTTCACCCACTTTCACGCCCGTCGCCCCGCGACAGCGTGGCCATCTCATTTCATCCCATCAACACTCATTCAGTGTGTAATTGATTAACCTTGAGGGATCATTTGCTCATGAGCGTGCCCACGCGTTTGAGGTTTTTTTTGTGACATTTGAGCTTTGCTAGTTTGTGTGAAATCAGTTTGACGATTCTGATTCAGAACCTCAAAGTAAATATCCTCGTTTCCTTTTGAACTACTAGGTGGCAAATGATTAAATCTTCTTGTCGTTGTCAAAGGTAAAAAGCTAATAATACGATCTGAGGTTTAAAGTAATGCCACCTTGTTTTACATCTGAATGATGCCTAATTTATCTGCTGCATGTTTGCAAGCAACTGACTTGGTCATCGCATGGAGAACATATGTTTTTATGAGTTTGTTTGTCCTATTCTGCTTTGAATCGCTCCGGTGCAACAGTTTGCAGGATTTATCTCAGAGCAGCTGCACGATCAGATCTCCCTCCGCATGCATGAAAGACATATTTTATACGATTATATTTCTTCCTTCGCCACATTTTCACTTTAGAATAAACACTTGCAGGCCAGTATTCTTCAGCTATTTCCACCTTTTTGTTTCATTTTTTTAATAGCAATGGGCATAATTTGTTTAAAAGTCAAACTGCCAAGTACAACTTTATGCAAAAATATATGCATGCATTTAATCTTTAATCAGAAATTGCAAGTGGGCGAGTGACCTGTCACACATTTTAATGTGATAAATCAAACCAATGAGCTACCAGTAAATTAGTACCTCTGTCAGTATGTGTTCTGCAAAATGTTTTTCTTTAATGAAAATCTAATAATGATTTCTCTCTTTAGTGATTCAATCAGTGGTTGGCAAACTATATATCTCAAACTTAACGTCAGAGAGCTTTTCAATCTCCTGGAACGCCACTGAAGGAGAATTTGATGGTTTTATCCTGGAGATAATTGATTCCGATTGGCTGACGGAGCAAAAGGAATATAACATATCCCGCAGTGTAGCGTCCCACGACGTAAATGGGCTCAGGCCCAGCACTGACTATATAGCCTACTTCTACGGGACGTACAAGGGATCCCGAACGAGCGCTATCAGTATTGTCGCATCAACAGGTATTTCGATTTTGTGTATTACAAAGAATAGGGTCATCTATTAGTTGTTTTTATGTCAATGTCAACGTATTTTATATTTTTCTCTCCCCCTTGTAGCCGAAGAGCCTGATTTGTCCAGGCTAGTTGTTTCTAACATTACCTCAGACAGATTGTATCTGTCGTGGCGGACAGGAGAGAAGGCGTTTGATAACTTTATAGTAGAAGTCAGAGAGTCTGCTTTGCCCTCGCAGGCAATGGGGCGCTCTCTGGCGGGAGACGTGCGCTCCACGGTCATGGCCGGGCTCAAAGCGCGCACAAGCTACAACATAAAGCTGTACGCCAGCGCCGGTGGCCAGAAAACACAGCCCCTGTTTGATGTAGCTACAACAGGTATCGCATTACATGCATTTTTTTTTTGGCACTGCAACCACATTGTGATTTAACCAGCACAACATAACTGAAAAAGCCGTGTTCTTCTTTCTGTTCAGAGGATGTCCCCCAGTTGGGGCCCATAGCCGCTTCATCTGTGAGCCCACATAACCTCAGCTTGTCCTGGAGCACTGTGTCGGGCCACTTTGATGGCTTTGTTGTCCGGGTCAGTGACCCCGAGCAGCAGTCTGACACGCTGGAGTTCAGACTGCCCGGTGAAGTGCGTAACTTTACCATCTCTAACCTGATGGATGCCACGGGCTATGATATTGAACTGTACGGCATCTCTCATGGGCGCCACACTCCCTCTGTGTTGGCCCACGCCGTCACAGGTACTACGTATTTTACTCATGTCTTTAACTCACAATTCTTAAAAAGTTTAGCATCAAAACCTAGTACCGTAAAAGTCGGGTTACGAGCCGCTACTACCTTTGGTCAGTGTCCCCGTTAGCTCCCCGCTGTAGCTCTGTTACTTCCCCGCTAACTTCCGCTAGCTCCCCGAAAACCACCGAAGGTAGCGGGACCAGGCTCGACACCCGACTTGGGCAGAGGGGACGCGGGCAGTAGCAGCAGCAGCAGCCGGTAGCAGCAGCAGCGGGGAGCTAGCAGCAGCTAGCTAGCGCTGCTCCTAGCTTGGGGGGACACTGACCGGAGGAAGGAGCGGCTTGTAACCCGACTTTTACAGTAGCTTTTTGGGAAATGTCTCCTGCTATCAGCTTAAAATACCAGAATAACTCTCTTAATGCATTTCAAGCTTTAGACCCGCAGATAAGAAACGCTATAAGAACACATTTTACATGCATCATGAGAACTTATTGTTATTAATATAATACAGTTAATTATTGGATTATAATTATTGATGCATATGAAGGAGCGGTATTTTTATGTACAAGCTTGAGCTACTTCCTCTTTACTTGAATATTTCCACTTTCGGCTTCTTTATACTTACCAAAATTGTGCTTTTTATTCCACTGGATTTATTTGACAGCTTTAGTTACTTTGCAGATTACGAATATATTTTCACAAAATATATTGGCATTATAACTGAAGCTATCCAGCAGTGTATAGAGTACTTAAGTACAGTACATGAGGTCATGTTCTTCGTTAATTTCCACCACTGGATAAACTTAACTTAACACCTGTAGAAGACATCAGGTGAGAATTAGGTCTAAAAGCGAAAGCCAAAATTGTGTCAAGATACAGTTCCACTAATGGCCACTAGATCCCAGTTGAACTTATTTTTGCCTCCTGATAACCCTCACAGGAAGAACAGACTTTATGATATGCTTTTGCAATCTTTGCACACATTATCCTTCTGACGGAATCTTGTTCCCCTCCCACACGAACACACAACACACAAAACTCTACTCCTCTCCAGCTCCTTTGCCTAAAGTGGAAAACTTGATCATTTCCAACATAACCCCCTATGGCTTCCGTGTGTCGTGGGAGGTGAAGCAGCAGCAGCAGCAGCAGCAGCAGGAGGAGGAATTAGCCCCCTCTAGTGGCGGCTTCAGCCATTTTCACATAGTGGTGACTGACTCTGGCTGGCTGCTGGAGCCTCAGAAGTTCACTGTGCCAGGAAACCAAAGTCACCTGGACATCTGGGGCCTCATCACCGGCATAGGCTATGAGGTCAGGCTGACCGGGGTGTCAGAGTCGGGGCTCCTCTCTCGGCCTCTGACGACAGTGGCTGTGACAGGTACCACTCACAGAGCACCGCAAGGCCCGTCTCTTACTAAAACGTGTCGACTACTGTACATATGTGATCCATAAACTGAAGCTTCACCATCACAACCTGGCTAGTTTATTATTAAAAAGCTTTGACATTCAAATGATCTATACTATAGTATGGATAAAGTTTGCTCCCTGCCATGTTTTGATGGTGAGGCTGCAGCTCGGCTCTGATACCTAACCCTAACCCTAACTCGGATGCATAACACGACTCTTTTCCAGAACGATCTTTCTTTTCTTCTAAGCATTTTCTTCGTCAGTGGGAGGTTGAGATGTGACGCTCCCGCCTGTTTCTTCTGTACCTCCCCAAAATATGAGCAAGCAACTTTGTTTGTTTTCATATTTTAAAATGTGTTTTCCTTCAGTTTTGTGATTGGCGATTAGTTACTTTCATGATGCTACCTTTTCTTTTTCTTTACCTTTTCTGGTTCCCAAAAAATAAATCAGATGCAGGAAAACACTGATAAATCAACTAGACATTCTGAGCATGAAATGTCAGTTGATTTAACTTCTAATGTAATTTGTTTCATTGTCTTTGAATGCACTGAATGCATCGAGGCCGGCCTTGAAGACGCATGGGGACCTCGTCTCAACCGGCGTTTGACGAAATCCGTCCCAGGCGGTCCCTTAGAGCCTTTTAATTAAGGAATGTGACCCCCGGTTAACTGGCGTAAATAAACATGTACCAAATAAAAAAGCATCTTGAATTTTTAATCCATCCAAGCCTTTGTTGCCTTGAACTGATTTACACTAACGGACGCCTCAGCATGTCCGACGCGGAGGCGGCTGGAACGTAACCCCGTCTGCCGCCTGGAAACCTTTCATGCACCCGATTGCTGACTTCTTCCGTACCTCTTCAGAAAGTTCATGAATATTGACGGGGGAAAAAAAAACGTTGTGTCTTCCTTGTCCAACCAGAGGCTGAAGCGGAGGTGGAGCATCTCTTCATCTCGGACGTCACGCATGACGGGTTCCGTCTGTCGTGGACGGCCGACGAAGACTTGTTCGACCGATACGTGATCAAAATAAGAGACGGCAAAAGATTCGCTCACCCTCGAGAGTACAGTGTCGGTGGTGCTGAGCGAACCAAAGTTTTAACCGGACTCATGAGCGGCACCGAGTACGAAATCGAGCTTTATGGCGTCACATTGGACCAACGCTCCCAACCTATTACTGGGGTTGCTCAGACAGGTATCTATATGCAGTATATATGTGTGAAGTTTTAAACTAACAACTAAACTTCTGGGTGTGACGTCTGCGGAGAACTCTAGAACTTAAGTCCCACTAATCATCTTTGGCCCTCTGGTTTAGGCTTCACTCCTTGTCTTGACTTCTGATGAAAAATCTTTTCGGCTCCTCCAAGCGTCTTGTCCTCTTGCGATGTTATTGGACATGTTTTCTTCACTTTAATTCACCTGTTTTTCCCCTGTGCATATCCACTTATACTTTACCAGGCCTAAGCACTCCAAGAGGACTTATCTTCTCCGAGGTGACGGACTCCTCGGCTGTAGTTCACTGGTCCATGCCGCGCTCCCCAGTGGATAACTATCGCATCACCTATGCGCCCTTTGAAGGAGGTAGGAGCTCAATCAGTTGCTGTGTTGCCACAGACCTTTCAATTGAGTTACATAGTTCAGCTGGAGTTGGATTTGATAAAGATGATTTAGTTTCATCAAACTGAAATGGCACAATAACTATTGGCTGGATTTTAATGACATGTTTGCGTCGGCATTCGTGATCCCCAGAGGATGAATCCTCTTGACTTTGTTGATCCTCGAGCGCCACAATGAGGATGACTTTTAGTTTTTCTTGACAACTATTGAACTGATTGCCGTGGAATTTAGTTCAAGCATGCATATTAACCTCCTATTACTAATAATACATAGTCACCAAAGGTAAAATGTATCGCTACAAACCACAATACAAATATAAAGTACCAAAGAGCTACAATAGAGCTTTATTATGGAGTGCACTTTCAGATACATCATCAAATATATTGTGTTTCATTTAGTTTGTTTAGTGCAGGACCCATATTTTACTCTGTACTCTTCCACAGGAAGCCCCCTGGTGGTGACTGTGGACGGCGACGTGTTTGAGGCTTCGCTGCCCGACATGATCCCGGGGAAAGTGTACCAAGTGACTGTGAGTGCTGTGAAGGGTCTTGAGGAAAGTGACCCCAGCACCGACACTGTAATCACAGGTTGGTTTTCTTCTTCTTCTGTGTCAGTCCTCCCTGACTTGTACTGACGTTGGCGTCGGTTCCTAGAGAATGTAATTGTTCCCGTGTGTGTCCTGCAGCTTTGGACAAACCTCAGGGTCTAACTGCAGCTAATGTCACCGACACCTCAGCCCGGCTGGTGTGGCAGCCGTCTGTGGCCACTGTTGATGGCTACGTCATTACTTACAGCGCGGATTCAGGTGTGTTTCTGTTCTGTGTAAAGTGGCACTCCTTAAGACGTCAATCCTGGTTCATTTTGAATGGACCGATACTGACGTGTGTGTACTGTACATACATATTCTGGGTTCAACCTGCTTACTTTCTGTTCACATAAGTATAGTTCAAGTATGGCAGTAGTATAGTATTAGTATTAGTACAATCTCACAAATGGAAATGTTTCTATTGGTGACCCTGTTTTTCTTCCAAAGTGTGTGTGATTGATATATGTTGCATTACTTTGACCATGTGAACATTTGGTTAATTGATGTCCCGCCTGACAGTGTCCCATGTGGTGGAGCGTGTGTCTGGGAACACGGTGGAGTTTGAGATGGACTCCTTGGTTCCAGGAGCCCACTACACAGTTGGAGTACATGCTCTGAAGGAAGCTGAGAAGAGTGACTCTGCTGTTACTGAATTCACCACCGGTAGGCTTATATATATCATTTTTGGTATATATGTATGATGATGATTCTTGTGTATTTTAATGAAGCGTGTTGTATCTTTCAGATGTGGACCCCCCTCGTGATCTGAAGGCTATAAACATTCAAACTGACAGTGCGACTCTCACATGGAAACCTCCGCAGGCCGCTGTGACCGGTTACACACTCACCTTCTCCTCACCGGCTGACGGTGCAATCAGGGTACGTGCATGCGTTCAATCAATTAATCAATCAATCAATTCAATAGTCGTTTTCTTGTTTAAACCCCAAATACCACAGACTATGTCAATTCAACGTTACTGACTATCAGACAAATGTAGTGAAGTAAAAAGTACAATATTACCTCTGAGAAGTATAAATCATAAATGAAAATACTTGAGTAAATGTACTTAGGCACATACCACTGTTATTGTTATTATTAGTAGTATTAACAAATACATAAACAAAAGTAGACAATATTTTTACTGGGTCTTTTTTTAGTAGTTTTTCTTATGAAAAAGGTATGAAAAGTCATGCAAAAAGTGCAAATTTTGTCGCCCTCCAGTGTGGTTTTCCTCTCTGTAAATGTGCTGTGGTCTTGTTGTGTGTGCGTGTGCACGGATGCAGGAAGTGGTGCTCAGCCCGACGGCGTCCTCTTACATCATGGCTCCTCTGACGGGCTCCACGGAGTACGACGTGAGACTTCAGGCCATCGCTGGACCCCAGAGGAGCCGTCACGTGACCACCGCCTTCACTACCGGTAAGGAGGAAAACACATGCGAGCACACAACTTTATTTTTAGTGTTAACTGGCTGGTACTTTTTTTTTATTTTTTTAGCATTGAAAGAGCCGGTGATTCATCATGCAGCAGTCCAGATGCATGACAGAAATATTGTACTTCTTCCAATGCAAATTCCTTTCCTTTGATGTGATACTCCACCTGTGCTTATTTTTCCTTCGGTCTGAGCTGCTCGTTTCTTTTTCACATTTTCTCCTTTCTTTACTTTTCTTTCCAAGGTCCTCCCTCTCACAAAATGACACTGTGCACTGTCTTGAAGATTGAGGTCTCTGAGATGATGTGTTTTTAATCTGTGCTTCCAGTTGGACAGTTGTACCGGCGGCCTCGGGACTGCGCTCAGATCTTCCTGAACGGAGAGACGAGCTCCGGTCTGTACACCGTGTACGTGGCCGGGGAGGAGAGGCAGTCCATCCAGGTCTACTGTGACATGACCACTGATGGTGGAGGATGGCTGGTGAGTGACTCAACCTGCTGGGGTCTGATTTTAAATTAGAAACATGAATCACGTTTAATAATTGGTATAGACGACCGTCCGTCTTCTCAAATGCCGTTGTGACACTCGGCCATCTTCAGGTTCTCCTCAGGCGCCAGAACGGAAAGTTGGAATTCTTCAGGAATTGGAAGAACTACACCGCTGGCTTCGGTAACATGAACGATGAGTTCTGGCTGGGTGAGAGCTTTTATCATTCACCTCCCCTCTCTGTCTCCTTAGCTCAGCCCCTCTGCCAACTCACACATATTAAACTATTTCAGGTCTCTCCAACCTCCATAAAATCACAAACTCTGGCCACTACGAGCTGCGAGTGGACTTGAGGGACAACGGGGAGTCGGCCTACGCTCATTACGACAAGCTCACCATCGCAGAGCCAAAAACACGCTATAAAGTCTACGTAGGGGCGTACAGTGGAACAGCAGGTATGTCTCACTTTAAAGGATCCGGTTGACCTTTTTGGGGCCTTATATCGTATTTGTTTAAAACATTTTGGTCCTGGTTGATTTGATGACCAATTTACGAAGCGATGTCCTTTGTTGCATCTATGTTTGGTCTGGAATGGTGGTAGAAATATGTTAGCTTACAATGGATTCATCTTCTTTAGCTTCCTACCTTTCAAAGGAGATCATAAATATGCATAAACGCCTTGTGGTCACAGAGCTACTCCTCATTTATTTTTAGGCATATTTTCTGAGCGATGAGGCTGTTATTGAGCTTTAGTAGGTGGATTTTGTTACTTTTAGACCAGGATAGCTATTCATGCTAAGCTAAGCTAATTATCTCCTGACTTTAGCTTTACACTAAAAGCTGCTATGACACTACTTATTCATCTAAAAATTGATCACCCGTTGACGTGAGCTGTGTTTTTCTGACCAGGCGACTCCATGACGTACCACCAGGGTCGACCCTTCTCCACCTACGACAACGATAATGACATCGCGGTCACCAACTGCGCCTTGTCGTACAAAGGTGCCTTTTGGTATAAAAACTGTCATCGGGTCAACCTCATGGGAAAATATGGTGACATCAGTCACAGTAAGGTACGTGCATTTAATGTTGGATTATTCCTTTTTATCGTTGATGCTTTAATCCAACATTCATTGAACTGTAGAATTCCCTCCAAGTCTATGACTTGTTGGACGTAACGTTTAAGGGAAGACGACTCTGACATGTGTGATGTCTCACGGTTTATATCTGCATTTTCTTTCTTTTTGCAGGGGATCAACTGGTTCCACTGGAAGGGCCACGAACACTCAATTGAATTTGCAGAGATGAAGATCAGGCCGGCCAACTTCAGAAATTTTGAGAGCAGAAAAAAGCGATCGTAGATGCGCGAGCCCCCCATCCTCGTCTACACCTCATCTCCACCCCCACCTCTCTCTCTCTCTCTCTCTCTCTCTCGCCCTCGAGCCTCGCCGGCAGTCATGAACCTCCGTGTTCCCCTCATCATCACATCATTCTGTAAAATACACACAAGACAAAAGACAATCACGCTGAATGTAATTAAGAAACACGGAATGAACATGGTAACGTTCACACCAAAGAATGGAGCCGTTTTTGTGTCGCCATCCCAATTTTGGCACCGTTGCATATGTGTGATTATATATGTGAAAGCAATGATGACTTTGATGAGCGTCAATGGACACAGTACATGTGTTATTGGGAGCAAACATCTGTTATCATGTGAGGAACTCATTGTAAAATTGTGTAAATGGATCCACTGAATCAGTAACATGTCAAAGGGCACATAGTCAGAAGGCGTCACACCCCCTAAAATAACAGAAAGTTAATTAAATGTTCACTGTACAACCAATAGACCATTTAAATTAATATGAATATGTTGATTTCCTTATTCTAATAGAAAGATGCTCTGTAACCTTCAGTACAAATAAAACTATTAGTTTGATAAAAGTGTGTGTGAGCTCTTTAAAGAAATAACAGGTAGACGTTTGAATGATTTCCACCTGCAGGCCACTAGATGGCAGTGTTTACTCGCTATGCAAAACTGTAAGATGTGCTTCATGTGGTTGTTGAGCTACTTAGGATGATGTTTTACAGAGCTATCCAAAATATTAATTATTTATGAGCTTAAAAAGAATTGAATTCAGTACTTAGTTTTAAAAAAGACCTCAATTCAATTAGCAAAACAAAAAATATGTTATTATTCTTTAATAGGTTAATCCATCCATCATTTTTTTGCTGCTTGTCTCGGTCCAGGTCATGTTATATAAAGCTTGGAAATACAGACAAAAAATGTGGCATAAATGTAAATTAATTCATGTGGTTATTGGCCTTATTGGCCCTGTTTTACTTTGTCATTCTATGACTTGTGTGACAGTGTGAAAATGTGGGATGTGGTGTTAAAAAGTCTTCATTTTAGTTTGTTTAACTTTGCAGAAAACCTTTCATTAGTTGTTTGATATCAGAAAACCTTCTCCAGTTGAAATAAAAATTCAATTTCAGTCAATTCTATATCCGGAGTGGGGCTTTTTACTCTAAAAAACTCTTAATACTGACTTTGGTTTCTGGGGACTTTTATGAACACACATCAAAACCAAGCCTTGGTTTGAAAGTGCTCTTTGATTATTAGACAACCGGTTAAAATCAGTGTTATCTTTCTTTCTGGAGCCCTTTGGAGTCTTTTTTTGTGCAAGCAGCACAAGGTTTACGAAATCAATATCTTTGCTCATCAAATCCATAGTTTAGTTTCCAGATCTGAAGCCATCCCCGATAACAAGGGGAGACTTTGGTGTCGGAAGACCCCCCCCCACTCCACTTCTTGGAAATAGCACGAGTGCTTTAAATGAGAGGTGATTGCATTATATGTGACCGATCTGCATGTCCTACTTCTCTCCTACCGCACGCAGTATTGGTTCTTCTCAGTCTTTCAACATCCTGCAGGCGATCTAGTGATCCTCATCGACCGTTCATGTTGCGCTGCAGCCCGCTCGGTGTCCTCTCCGCACCCACTGTGTGTTTTGTTTTGAAGCCCACTTTAACGGGGACACTTTGGCCTCTTCAGAGAGACGCCCGACACTCAGCTGTCGAGGGTCTAGTGTGTTGGAACATTTTGTTAGAATTTGACTATGAGGAATGAGGAGATACTAGATGTCGGCTGGCACAGAGCTGGGAGTTTTCCATATGAAGTTAAGGATTTAGAAATAACCGTTGACCTGGATTTCTACGTATGCAAATTGCTGAGCTCAAATTTCATCCGGAGATGTTTCTAAATGGGGACTTAGAGGTCATGACTCAAGTGCCCTTGTAATAAAGCTCCAAAGAGTAACTGTATAATCTTACCCCTCAATGTTTAGGTGGAGATTAGATTATACAATTGTCTGGCGCTTGTGTTTGTCAAAATCAGCAGCAGCATATTTCCCATGACCCCGATTACTTCCTGTCGCCAGATAAGAGCAGATAACGGCCCTGTTCAGAGACGATGTGCGTTTCGGGGGTTTGTCTCGATGAAATACCCCCAAAATCTAGCAGATTTTCTCAAAAACTAACCAAGGAAATAACTTTTAGATTGCTATTGTGTATAGTGGCGTGGCTCTAGAGATGGCGATGTCTGCCTATTTAGTTGTTCGGTCCAGAAATAAATATCTCAACATCGACATGATGGACTGAATGTTGCCCAGAGGACGAATCCCAACGACGTTGGTGATCCTCTGGATTTCTTCCTGGCGCGCCACCACGAGGTTCACATGTGTTGTTTCAGAGGGAAATAGCCAGTCAACTGTAGGAGGGATGATTGTGAAATTTGGTACGACATTCGTGGTCCCCAGAGGGTGAATTGTAACACCTTTTGGTGGTCAGGTGGAAACTATGTTTGTTTAATTTGGTTCGTGACGAAATACCTGCAAATGAAAGCATGGTAACACGCTAAAAATCGACATGTTAGCATTCTGATGCTAGCATTTAGCGGCTAGCGTGACCAAGTGTTTACCAAAGTGAAATGAGGATTTGACTACTTCAAGCTCAATTCAAGCAGATGCTGAGAAAAACACTAATGTAGTTTTTATGTGGCCGTTTAAAACAAAGTCCATGTAAGTTGTAGCCCCTTCACACAACACACACACACACACACACACACACACACACACACACACACACACACACACACACACACACACACACACACACACACACTATACAGACACAGACAGAGGATATTTACAAATACTTCTATTGGAAAAGAATACAATAAAACTATATATACTATATACACAGAAAGAATGTACATTGTGTACTGCATGATATGAGTATTTACTTTAAAAAGAAATACGCTAATTCATAAAGTCCATGCTTGTGTTTGCATTCAGCTCAAAGCCTAAAGGTGCCTGAAAACAATGCCTCTCCACTAGAAAGTCTATCTAACTGTAGAAACCTGCTGTACAGCTGCGCCTCAATACATGTGAACCAAAATTAGCCAACAGTTCTCAGAACTGTCACGGTGTTGCTACACATTGTGATACTCTGAGTGTTTGCACAGTGTTATATCATTGTTTGCTCAAAGAGCTGCCTCAAATTTGCACAGCCAACTCTCTCCTGCTGATGCAACGACCTAACGACAAGTCTGACTTCAACATAGGCTGGTTTATATTCAGTTAAATCACATTTTATTGGGTAATAATATATGTATTATTAGTGTTTGTCAACATGCAGAAAAGGGGCTCTGGTTGTGACATATATTCTGCTGTGCTTGAGTTTCATAAAGATCAAATAGGAGCCAAATAAATGAGATTTGCGTATGTGCTAGTTGAGCAAAGGTTAGTCTGTTACCTAAAAAAACCAAAAAAAACCTGTTTGCATTAGTCACGCCATGCCGCCTCGCAGAAACACGCTGGACTGCCATTAATCATGCTTTTCAAGGAAACTTCTTCCCAAGAGCCTGTGCTATATTTGAATTGGCTGTGCTCTCAGGTGCAGAGTCCTTGGCACGTATCTAAATCATCTGCTCGCGGCCTCGTCGGTGCACTTCCAACACTACTTTCCACTCCACTGTTACACATGTGTAGCTGAAAACTAGGGTAATGTTACGCTCGGTGTGATTATTCTCTCTGCCGAGTGCGTTCCTCATGCATGTGCTGCAGATTGAAGATGACTGGGGCATAAAGAACATGCTTTAATATTGTATTTAAGCCCGCAGATATGCTGTGAATCATTTAAATGATCTTTTTGGCTGCTGTAAAATCTAGGTTGTGGTACTGTTCATTGTCACCCCTAAAATAATATGGAAAAAGCCAGGATTTTAAGATTTTATGATTTGATATGCTAAAGAAAAACACGTCAACGTACATGCTCAATGCAACACAACTGGTATGCAATGCACACAGGGTATACATCAAACATTATAGGCCATTGATTAATACTGCATATACTACAATGAGCTGCATTCAACAGCAGCAATGTAATGCAAATTAATACTGTGTATTCACTGTGTAATAACTAATACAGCATTGTTTTGTAATGGAAATCCCACGAAAAGTGTTGGGCCTGTGTTTGGTACAATGGCCCAACATGCCATTTAATTTTTCCCAAAAAGTAAAAAATAAACAGCAAAAACCTGTTATTGAGGGATGGATTAATGTAAAATATTGGGAAAATGTTACCATGTTGCTCAGTTTGTTTTATTAGCAACAGGTCGCTAAAGACAGATCATGTTAAAGGGTCATAAAATAATAACCTATTGTAGGCTAATACTACTAAAAAGTACAATCTTGGCTTTCAAAATATACCTCAAAATACCTCAAAATGTCCTATATTATCTTCCACCTAAAAACTCCACTGTCTACCAGGAATGTCAACCTCACGATGGTGCAACAGGAAAGGTCAGCGAATTAATAAAAGTCAGTAGGAATTATCCTCCGGGCATCAGGAATGTCTGCAGAAAATTCCAATGCAATCAATCTAATAGTTGCTGAGAGGTTTCGGTCTGGAGCCCATGCTGTGAACATTCAGATGAAGGGTAGACAACCAATGCCTTTCGGACATTTTGGACACCAGACGGGGTGTAAAATCAATATTACTCCAATAATCCAGAACTTGATTACGAGGCAATGTCGTCTTTTCCCCGTGAAATGATGCACAGCTATTTTTTCTTTGTGCATGATCCTGCGGAGTCACATACATTCACATAATTATATCCCATTATATAGTAATTAATCGTTGTGATCATCCCTTGACATCTGTGGGCTTCAACAATGGGTGCAGCCAAGCGGCGCGTCATCAAAATTAAAGCGTGAAAAATGCGGGAGGATCAGTGACCTCCCCATGTACATGCATACAACATGCATGGAGGGGGTTTATGACCTATCAAGATGGCGAGTAATCTCCTCTAATGGATCCCTATTTCATAAAGAGCTCATTTAGTTAATCACTGAGGATTTGATCAAAATGTATAGATTTGATGCTATTGTCCACTTTCAGAAAAGCAGAGCAATTACATGAAAAGCCCCGAGGCCAGATGTCTGACCTCCAAATAAGGGACAAGAAAGCAAAGCCGACAGCTATTATAGTGAATCATTTGAGCATCACAGCTAGTTTTGATCTCTTTTGTTCTCTAAACAGTAGCTTTGCTTCCTTTTCAGCCCAAATGAAGTGGTTGTGTAATCCCTCGCATGGCGGCGCATGTTCATTCCTCCTTATAGCTCTACATTGAGAGCATTAAGGCGAAATACATTTCATTACATCGCTGCAGATGTACGTCGAGTTGGACCTGAGCCTAAGAGGATTGTAGCTGTGTTTATAGCATGAACGTCGATCCTCACATATGACGGCTCAAGCTGCTTTATTGCAGTCCTATATACTACAGAGCTCACAACCCCAATTTCTTTACCTCATCAAGTTGCCATCTGGGCTTTGTGGGCATTTTGTGTCCAAAGCTCCTTAGGAAAAACTCTCACAAATTCCATCAGCCTATACATTTGGGAACGTATAGTAAAAAGTCTTCTACGTGCATAGATTTGCGAAGGGTAATCCTGAGTAAAGAGCTTGTAACGAAAAGACATGTTGATTTATTGCCTTTTCGAAATAGACTTGAAGTCTAAAAACTTGCATTTAGTTTTTATTGTATTTGTATGAACTACTTCCTTAAAGGAACAGATTGACATATTGGTAAGAAAAAATGCTCATTGGCTTTTTTGCAGAGAGTTTGATAATTTGAAGATCTAATGTCTGTTAAATAAGAAGCTACAGCCAGTTAGCTTAGCATAGCATAGAGACTGGAAATGGAGGTAAACTTTTGGCCTCATTCTTTCAAAAGTCGTCAGAAATTGAATATTTCTTGGCCAGTGGCCAGTGACCAAAATCAAAAATTGGCCTTTTTTACACTTTGTTTTTGCACGGATTAAACAAACAAGACATAGGATGTTAATAAAATGGATTTAAAGGTGCGGGTAGATGGATTTTATGTGACATTTGGCCCGAGCCAGGCAAGCTGTTTGCCCCCTTGTCTCCGGTCTTTATGCTAAGCTACAAACATGAGTGTTGTAACTCTGTGAGAAAGTGAATAACCATGTATCCCAAAATGTTACACCCTTCCTTTCAATTTACAACCTTTAAATTGCTCTCACATTCAAAGGGGATGATCCGTGTGTGTGTGTGTGTGTGTGTGTGTGTGTGTGTGTGTGTGTGTGTGTGTGTGTGTGTGTGTGTGTGTGTGTGTGTGTGTTCCACATCCCAGCTCCCGTGGGTTTGTGTGCACACAGCTGTATTGTTTATATGTTGCGTAAAACATTTCAAATCCCGTCGGGAAAATCCCTTTATGATATCCGTTGTACCTGCTCATATCCCCACCCTCATTTCATGATTGTTTTAGCTCCGCAGCACCGAATGTGACATAACATCCCGGCTCAGAACAGGAGCACACATGGGCTCGGTGATGGGGATTACGGCTCATTCTTCAGAGCGCTCGGTTTATTTTAGGGTCCGACTGGATGAAACAGGATTAGCATCACAATGAATCCCCTGGCATTCAAACCCAGAGGTCAGCTCCTCCGCGGCCTTTGACATTTGAAATGTCCATAAATCCCCATCTGTGTTGTGATAGCTAAACATAGATTTGATCAGCTGTCGTTCCAGTGAGGTGTCCGCTTTTGATAAGTGCCTTGCTGTTCCAGAGGCTCCTTCCAGTGCGTTTTAACCGCATTCTCATGCTTTTCTTTGGTGTTCTGGTCCTCGGTTGGTTAATCATTATTTAAGGTTATTTTTCTTTGCAATGCAACAGGTGATGTAGAGAAGAGAGAAAAAGATGCCATTTGCAGTTTGTAACCACTGATCTCTGTCTCTGCTGGACCTGGACATCAATATCAAATAAATAACAAAAACGTATAATAATAATATGATAACTTTATTGACTGAATAGAGTTACAAAGTGTACAAACACTAAATTATACAAAACGTTATGAGACTACAAGAACATAATTTAAGTAAAACATTGATTATTATCAGTTTTATTGGTATGCTTAATCCGTTAGTTTGTGTATTTATTTACAAACCAGAAAGAATTCCAGTTTCAAACACAAAAAGTAAAGTCCCAGAGTTTATTGGATTGATTTATGGTTTAGGCTGAAGTAAAGAGAGTGACAGTAATCCAGATGAGAGGAACACAAGCCTGGATTTTAAATTTAGTTATCATCCTCAACTGATGGAAACATAAATACCCTGAACGAGATTTCAATCCGACTCCTTTTATATTGAATGAAGGACGAGCTCGGGTTTACTGAGGAACTGTGGAGAAAGAAGGTCAGACAGAGGTCAAATGGAACAGGGCAGAACACAGTACACTCCTTAGGAGTAGTTTATATATTTAATACATAATATTGAACTTAAAATGAATAAATAAAGCACGTTTCTGTTGCACAAACCTAATTAACCTGTAAGTTCAAGGGCCTGCAGTGCCTCTACCACGAGTTAAAATGTATTAGATCTAAATAGACTAAAAGCCTTCATATCTGCAAAGCCGCAAATTGCTCGTCCTCAAATCTTTGATTCAAAACGGCTTTAAATGAGGCCTGAAATTGTTGAGAATCAAGAGGTCAAAGGTCAGCCGAGGCTGACGATGACAATGGAAAGCACATTTTAAGTGGATGCACAATGTAAAGAGCATGATGAGGATTTCATAAAGTGCAAAAGAACAAATGACAAAAAGAATGAAGGCGCAGTGAACCCAAAGCAATAAAAACCAGACGATGAGAAAAAGAAGGAAGAGGATGAAACTGGAGGGAAAGAGTCCTCTGTGTCCGCAGGTTTCCTCTTTGAAACTGCACAAACCACAGTTTCTTAACCGTGATGGTTAAGTTACAACACAACGAGACATTTCCTCCACGTGGACTGAACCCTGAGAACGGGCGGCTCAAACCTTGTTTTGGAAAAGCGTCCTGTATTAATAGTAGAAAATAAAATGAACACATAATGATGATTTATTGTTATGGATAAAGAGAAGACTTTATGGATCCCTTTGGGAAATAGTAGCAGTAAACGAAGAAGCCCGGGGTAACATTAACGTGATGAGCTCATCAATGCATCAATAATATATCATATCACTCAGGAATGGGCCTTTCTACGTAATGAGTACTTTGTATTTTAATATTATATGTTGATGCTATAGTAACATTTTGAATGCATGACTTTTACTTGTATGTTTGTGAATTGTTTCTTATTCTTCTGACTTCTTCCACCACTGACTACATGTTATATGTAGCTTATGTTAATTTGTTATTGAGATCATATCTTTTGTTCATTTATTATGTAAACGTCTAACTCACTCATATTGATATGTAGGAGGGTAAGGATTGAAAGTAACTCATTCTTTAGCTTTGGGCGCAGCTTTGAAGAGCGAGCCAGCTCTATAGGACAATAAAACTATACAATAAAAATGCCATCGTCTTTAACGGACCTGTTAATATCTTACCGTGAAGTCAAAGCTTGTTTTTTTTTAAGGGACAGCAGAGACTCTGTTGTTCTTGCTGTTTGTGTTGAGACCTGACGGAGTTATAAATTAGGCCGCACTGTAATGGAATCACAGTTTATGGCGTGGCCTTCTCTCAGCACTTTGACTTCCATCCACACACTTCTGCTAATCAGGGCTGATGTCATCGCGGGCCGGGTGGACCCGGCCTCTTCAATTATTGAGAGGCCCATATACCATCGGCAATTAGATTAGCGCCCCAAACATGATCCTTGAACACGGTCCGCAGACAGCGTCATATATTTATTTACCTTCTTGGGTTTAAATCCACAGAAAAAAAGTATCAAATGTTATGATTAAATAGGCAACAAAGAGAAATATGAGCGTTTAATCCTCAACAACTCCTCTATTAATCGCGGCTGTGATCGGATTGTATTGACATTGACCAAACAACCCACCAACTGCCATCAGATTATGATGTACATGAAGGAAGTTAATGATTGATTTAGTCACTCCCATAGTCGTGTTTAGGCTTACTTCTTTTTTGGCGGGTGGCTAATCATCATCACCTGTTACATATTTTGGAACCATAAAAATATGTTGAATAAGCCGTTACTGCAAAACCCCTAAAGTCCTAAAAAAGAGTGTCTTTTTTTTCTTCTTTCTAATCGGATGTATGGACTTTTATTTACGATTGATATGAGTTAATATAATGAGAAAAATATTAGTCAACACGAATCTCCATATATTTTTTATTCATGTGTTCAGATTTGAATCGTGACTCCGAGAAGAAGATGAAGACGATTTTTGACGCAAATTGCGACAGTCAGGTGTTCAATGGCCCTTAGTCACCCCTATGACCAGTTTAAATGATTATGAAGGCACGCCGTCTATCTCGATTGCAGACGCCACATATAGCGCCTGCAAGAGTTGCTGAGTCAAGATAATGACCTGGATTATTGATTAACAATCTGAGTATTTACAGTGTCCACACTTGTGCGGGGCAGCAGGTGCGATGCACTCGGCAGCATGTGACCGCAGGTACTAAAGACGTCTTGCTTGATTTGAGACATCCTGTAAGTGTGGAGGTTGAGGTTGTTGATGGTTATTTTTCTTCTCAGGGGTCAGATTTGTGCACATCTGGAGGTCTCGCTGCGATCACATGTTGGACATTGGGACAATCGACAGGAAGCACTATGTCCGAGGCGACCCTATATGTACTTTTGGAACATTCCTTGTTTTCCCAGTATTGGCCTTAAGGCTTCTCTTAAAAAGGTTACTTGATCCCTATTCTGGGAAGCAGGTTTCCAGAGCTTGTCTCTTTGCACATCAGCTCGTGTCCCATATTTTAGGCGGGTCCCGTTTTGTTACTCATCAAAGTTATCTGGATCACTCGGTAAACCTTCTTCCTGGAACACGTCAGTTTAAAAAAAAATAAACAGGTTTGATTGCATCTAATCTCAAAGGAATCGACAATGGAACTTTTTTGTTTTGTTACATGTCTGAATGTCTTGGTATGCGAATCAAACGTCCACATCAAGGTCACGCGCTCGAGAATGAAAGCGTTATTGTTCTTTATTGTTCTCGCTTTTTGAGAAATATCATCATGGCTGTCACCAAGAGAGGAAATAGTTCACACACAGCAGGCATGAGGGCCTTTAATTTCTGTAAATGCAGCAGCCCATTGCTGAAATATTCCAGATACAAAATGACTAACTGATTATGTCAATACTTTGTCGGGCAACGATTGATGGACTTTGTTCCCCAATTACATCCCTGAGATCTCTTTCTGAGAGGTGCTCATCAATGCTTCAGATATACCTGTTAAACATTAACAGGGTGCTGTACATTGCCAGAGCCTGCGCTGCCTCTATCAGGGGTTTTTTCTTCTTCTTTTTAAAGATAAGCCGTCTGAACCCGTTGCCTTATCTCCATACCTCATCCTTTACAGCTCTCTAACCGGTCTGACTGCATTCAACTCTGAGGATCTGACCTAAGAGAGGAAGAATTCCTCTTCTTAAAGGACCACACAAAAAAGAAAGTAAAGTCAAAAGTACATTTACCATAATGTGAATTTTCAGTATGATGACTTGCTTTGGCTGGCAGACGACTGACAGAAAAATAGCGGTATTTCACTGTAATTGCTTAAAGCAAGCTGGCTTATATAAGACGAAGCACCCTATCAGTTTCATGTATGATTCACATTAAATATCTCCATCCATTGGCTCTGTCCTTATTTAAACTCTAAGCTATTACAAACCCCTGTCATTAAATAGTCCCTGCAGATTGTGACCATTAATCACAGTTATAGGAGCCGTAAAAATCACCACCCCATACTCTTAACAGTGAAGTAGCCCGTAATGATATCACATGAATGAAAGTGCCACTTGCACTAGCATGATAATGCTCTACTTTTTCTTGAAATATTGATGGTGGTGGTAATGCTACGTGTTATTTATTGATCCACGCTGAGAGTCACCTTTCACCAGAAACGAGTCCAGAGCTGATGTGGTTTGCTCAAGACGGGTTTTTCTTCTTCTTCTTCTTTTTTGCCTTGCACAACTTGCATTGCTTCATTAACCCAGTGGAAATGCAGAGGATGCACTGCCATTAGTATCTTTACTCTCGTACTTGGTCAAAGTGGAGCTAATGCATGTGTATTTGACTGTATTTTATGATTCCGTTTACACAAGAGATGTTCTTTACATTAAAACTCACAAGCTCAGTCCTCAGAATACAGGCTACTTCCAAGCATTGACACTTCCAGCAATTGCTAGTTACATAAAAATACACTATGATAAGCTCATATGTTATGGTGAGGCACTATACTACCAATCTATATGTTTATACAGTATTTAAAATGGGCTCCACATTGATGAACTACAGTGATTCAAACGGTGATAATATCATATTCTATATTAATATAACACGATAGAAGGAACCATTCAGTAACGTTAACTTTTCATACTTTTAGTACATTTTACTGATGACACTGTACTTTTGCTACTTGTAATGTTTTTGGACTATACTATTTCCACTTTTTCCACCTCTGGTTACAGCAATTTAAATGAAGGTTTCATGTCTTATGCTTCCTAGCATTACAATATAGTATTTGCTCGCAGTATTTTAGATAATTACCTTGAAATGGGATTTAAATATATTTGGTTTGGTGTCTTGAATAGAAACTGATAAATGTTCATTGTCTGATTTATAACCTAATGTAATACAGATATTTTCTTTATTTGCCCTAACTAAGTGGCCGCAATACATTCAGAGCAGTTGTGTAAGTATGCGGTTCTTTACTTAAGTAAAAAGTAGCAATACCACAGTGTACAAATACATACAATTTCATAATACTTGCTATTGCCAGATGTAAAATAATCACCATGCAGTGAGTTTTGCAGGACTTTTTATTGACGCATAAGTGTGTAAGCAGCATTTTATTAGTTGCTGGAGTAAATGTTAACTGATTTATAAGACTATTAATAGCTTAATCTATAAAAAATGAGGGTCAAATTTGAGATGCAAAAGGTTCCTTAAGATGAACTGAGAAAGCTATTTATAGCTGTTAAATATAAACTTTCCACCACTTTCCCATGAAAGACATGAAACCCGGAGAGAGAGAACATTGGTAACATTGTCTTCTGGTTTTGTTGCTTATCTGGTATGAAGTTATGTTCAGCGAGTTCGCAGTTTAAAAACATCAAAGATGTTTCACTACACAAGGTGAGGGCTTCCAGCTGTCAATCAAAAAACAGGTTTTGCATGACAGTTAGCATCTGTTATACCCTCCAGTAAGGAGGTAGCAGGAGTTAAACTTCATGATTAAATCTAAGAGGCTGGAAGAACGGTTGGTTTTTTTCAATCGTTTGAAAAGCAAAAACAGATTCAAAGTTCTGTTCACATGCAATGCAAAACAAGACTTAATACTCCCTTCACACCGTGCATTAAAATGAGTCCCGTTTCCAGATTGCATCTAGATAGGATTCACCTGAATAAGTGTACACCTTTAATATGTCTCTCCAGTGTCCACATTCAGATCGGATCACTGTCTGAGAGGAGACATCTGCCTCCGTTGAGGGGCAGAGGGGCCCACACACACATGTGACTTGCTGCTCAAGGCGGTCCGGTGACTGGAGCGCTGGGAGCGTACTGCATGTGAAGCCCTGCCTCACCTTCCCTCTGTCCTTTCATGTGGGCGAGCACGACGCGATTGCAATTCCACAACCAAAAACACATTTTAATGCAAGGTGTAAAGGGGTCTACCGGCCATGCCAGCAGCTCTGGGAGGCCCATAGGCCGTAAGGTCGAGGGCTATAATTTACTAAATAAACCTCATGATGTATTGAAGACTTGGAACTAGCGATTGAGACATAAACTCATGTTCACAATGTTTACCTGTGTATAAAGTAGGGTATTTTTCTCATGCACTTGCATATAATCAGACATCTTTTCGCAACCAGAGATGCCTCCGAAAGTGTTTGTCAGTTGGTCCAAAAAAAAAAAAAAGTCACAGTATAGCATGTTGAAAGAAGTCCTAGTATGGTATGTTGTAAAAAGTCATAGTATAGCATGTTGATAGAAGTAACAGTATGGTATGTCATAGAAAGTAATACAATAGCATGTCATTAAGTCATAAAGTATAATACATTGACGTAGAAGTCATTGTATAGTAGGTCATACAAAAAGACAGCGTTGTATGGCCAAAGAGTCATAGTATAGCATGTTGAGAGTAAAAAAGCATTAATAGTTGCATGAACGTCAAATAACAAGACATAAACAAGAACAGTTTCTTAAAAAGAAGTGTTTTATTTCCTTTTTAACAAAGCCCAATACAGATTTGAAGCATAACTTGGGGAACACTGGTAAATCTCAATCTAATCATTATGTCTCAGACACCCACAAAAAGATGAGCTTAAAGAAAAAAAAGAAAGGAGACACCTAAAATAACCATACAACCCAGACTTGGGCCAAAGAAAATAATGGTGCATGTTGTCCAAGAACTAGAGAAAAAAAACATTTTTGACAATAAGAATAAAAGGTTGTTGGGGCGGTAAATAAAGTCTTCTAGTAAAATAAATGTTATATATGACAGATCGAGCATCCGTGACAACGGCTTTGGGAGAACCAATCCTGGATTAGTAATCTGGTCAAATACATCTAAAAAAATAACATTTTAGTAGCTTGTTCAAGCTGTACAACATTTCTGCCATGAGGGGAATAATATGCACTAAGCTAAAAATGATCAAATGTTTCTATGTTGACACATCTCTTCATGTCCAGTGATATCAAATGCATCATTCGTTGTCTGCATCTCTTGAGAGGAAGTTGCACGCTTTGCTGTTGATACGTTTCCTTTTACCACGAATAGAAGTCGTGCCAAAGATGGAGAGTCAAATAACTTTTTTTTTTCTTTTGTTTTTACAACTAAATTTGTTACGCAAAGATATATTCAACAGTTTAACTCGACAGCTGTGCCGAGCACGATTACATTTTAGGGCTAAATAATGTTTGACAGGATGATCTATGATCGCAATATATAAATTATTATTATTATTATTATTATTAATGGCAGACGCTGTCATTTGAGTGATTTAAGTTGTCACATGGGTTAGACTTAAGAATGATGCGTGGCTTCATTTAAAATACCGTTGGATTCATTATTAAACGCGTACCGCTCACTTGGAACTTTTAAAAAGCGAGAATAAAAAGACGTGGGGAAAGAAAATGAAAGTTGAGAGCTGTGGTTAAATTTTTTCTTGTCAAGGATGCCACTGGCACACGTTGTCCTCGTTGAAAATATGAAATTAAAGACTATCTGAAATGAGCCGATCCACTTATGTAAACACAGTGATTTTCTGATACAGAAAAATACTAAGTGGACAATGTATGTGTTTTAATAACAATATCCGGTCTGCTTTGATATATTCTCGTGTGGGAACATATATATTTTATAACAAAATAAATCTATACCTGTCGTGTTTTCACGGTGATGGTTATCTCGTCCTCTGAGTGCTTTCTTTGTCCATCTCCACAAAGAACTGCATGTAAGAAATAGTACTTGTGACTGAAGCAGCTCAAATACTCAAAAGGCTCTGCCTGAGAAGAACATTAGTTTGAAGCCCCGAAAAAAAAAAAAAAAGGACTAATAAAATACTCATCTTTTCCATCTTTATACCAGTTGTTTAAAGGAATCTATAATAAAGTGTATGTTGCTATTATTATCATCTTTAAAAAAAAAAAAAAAATCATAAGCAGTTTTTTTTAATTATTATTTCTTTTACTGTATCTTGGTATTTTGACTCAAAATATCTTTTGGGGATATTTGCACAGGAAAAGATACCTTTCAAGCGATAAAACAAGCTTATATTGTGGGTTTGCGACAGAATGAAACACAATTCTGAAGAAATAATGGAGAAAGAATTGCATAGCAGATCAGAATATAACTAAACAGGAACGGATCCTTTTTGGTATGGTGCACTTTAGATTCATGACGTTGCACATTTTCACATATGTACATGAAATAGTTAAGTCCATTCATAGTTTCACCCGCCCACAGTAAAGATCAAGTTCACGTCTGTACTATAATGCTCAACAGTATGAAGGCAGGATGCGGAAGTCTCGTCTCCTCTGCTCTTCTCATAAAAAGTCCATACGAGTCTTTCTCAACAACAAAAAAAAAAAATTAAAACTTTGTTTAAAAAGTGCCATTTTGCTACATTTATCAGCTGATCCATGGTCTGCTACTGAACAGTTAACACAAGCAAATGTGTTACACAGCCTGCCCCGACATCACACATTTACCTGATTCTATGGGTTTTGGTCACATGGACAATCACACACTCACACACACACACACTCTCGCAAACACACGCACACACAAACACTTGTGCAGAAAACACAGACGCACAAAGATGAAAAAAAAAAAAAAAAAAAAAAGTGTGGGGGGAAAAACAGCGGTGTGGCCGGTGAGTACAGTTCCATTTGAAGATTTTTATCTGGTGCGATTCAACATTCCCCGGCTGGTAAAGCTTTGAAAAAGAACAAGCACCGTTAGGAAAAGGCCTCAAACGTCCTCCACGGCGGCAGAGTTCAGCAGTTTTCCGCCGGATTCTCCGCTCGAGAGAAATAAATCTACATTCAGACTCGCCTCGGGCTCGCGGTCGGGCAAAGTCACTGAAATGCTTCAGGCTTTATTGCGTCTTTTCTTCCGATTTCAAGTCTGAGTCAGGCAAACAGAGCCCTCCTTTTGTGTGTGTGTGTGTGTGTGTGGCTGTCTGTGTTATAAATCATGGAGTCCGAGGACACGTATCTCCAACTCATTGTGAGGCCTTTTCTTTGTGTCCGTGTGGGAAAACAGCTGAGTCCTCACCGCCTCTGCTGGGTGTACACCGGGTACGCTAGCGTCACATTCAGAGAGTCATTGTGCTGGACCAAAGACGTGTGCTGGTAGTGAAGTACGAGTTCTTTCAAGGAGCTGTACAGGTTGTACGGCTCGGCGAAGCCGAAACCTGAGGGGGTCTTATTGATGACGCAGTGCTTCACCTCGCCTTCCACACTGCAAAGAGAGGAGAGAACGGTCACAATGTGTTCGGTGGCTGCAGGCAATAAAAATGTTCTTTCCGACCACTTGCTTCTTTATAGAAAAAAACCACACGCTATTTTTAAAAACGTCTACTAACAATTTATCTGAAAACAATCATCAGGTGCCCAGATGTACGTCATGCTGAACAACTACAGATCACTCTCGATGTTAAGGGAGTCGTTGTTTTGTAATCTATCTGAAGATAGTACGAGGCGACGGCAGTCTTAGACGAGTCGATATCTTGTCGTCTAAGGGATCTTAACGACACAATTGGAACCAGAGGAACGAGCCCTGACTACCCAGCTTTAATCTTAAATAACTACAGACTACATCGTCTGTGATTCTCTAACAGTTTGATAAGATACATACACAACGCTGCAGGCGTAGCATCCCGCTTTGCTGCTGTCTCGAACCAGGAATGTTCCGTCTCTCTTGCCCTGGAGGAGAGCCTCCGCCTGTAGTCGATTGATGTTGCCCAGTTTCCAGGCCCGCTCGTCGTGATGAGGAAGGTCTTCGTCGTCGTCCACCATAGAATATTGACTGGAACAAACAAAGCGACGCGTGTAAGCTGCGAGGGAACGGAGCTTTTTTTTCCCCGGTCACTATTTGGTTTAAAAAAAACAGGTACTCACTCTTCTGTGTTCTCGTTCTTGATTCCGAGCCACTCGTTGAGCTTCTTCTGTCTGACTCCCTTCTGGGTCAACCACCTGCAAGAAGAGAGGAAACATTAGAAACCAGGGCAGATCCAACGTGACTTCCTCCGGAGGGAAGCTTAACGTTTTTCAGGAGCGGCCGAGGCTCCGACCGAGCGCCGTACTCACATGAGATACTGGTCTCTGGTCTTGCGGACCTGGATGAGGTCGGGCTTGATGCTGTTCATCCTCTTGTCGATCTCTCTGTAGTCTGCCGCCTGTTTTTTCAGATCTTCCTCCAGTCTGCGCTTGCTGTCTACGATTTCACTAATCCGGGACTTCAACTTCTCGTAGTTGCCCATAATCCTGAAAGCAACAATGACGTTTTTTTTTAAAAACACAATTCAACTTTTATTATCATCTGCTAATGGGGTGATATGGTTAAAGTGTGGTGTATTCTCACCTCTGGATCTCCTTGTCGTTGCCTTCTCTCCTGAACTTCTCGATATACTCCTTGCTGTACCGCTCTTGTGTTTGGCATTGCTCTTCAAATATCTTTATGGTTTCGTTAAAAGCCTCGATGGCCGTCCTTTTCATTTGGATTTCCTGGAAGCGGAGGCACAGTATGAGCGCGTGTGTCGCGCAAACATGGCGGGAAAGTTCTCGACCGTAGTTTGACTCTGGACGGTACTCACTTGTGATGTTCTGGTGTATTCTTCATACAGGCGGTCGTACTCCTTGTTCTTCTCCTGGTACTGCTGGTGGTACTCGCAGAGCTTCCTCCCCACAGCTTCTATGTTGTCTTCTTTCACCACCTGGTCCTAAGAAAAGAATCGTAGCAAAAAAGACAAAAAAGTTGCAGTAAAATTGCTTGAATTTAAAGCAATGCTAGGCTCGCTAGTTGAGGCTATAAACTGGCGTCTTACCTGCTGGTGTTTGGAGACCGGATACAGCAGCTTGACGTCTAGCTTGGGGTTGTACTGGGCCAGTGACTCGTTGCGATAGTGGTTGATGAGCTCAACGACTGAGCTGAAGGTCAGTGGGTCTGAGAAGCCGTATTTCCCATCCCGATGGAATATTTTAATGAGCTTGTTGTTTCCTCCTTTCCTGTAGACGGAACACACACACAGACAAAAAAAAAGAAGCAAAACCTGTTAATCTACCTTCCATGAATAAATAAGAGATGCTTGATAAGGGGAAGGGATTTAAAAATGTACCTCAGAGTCAGAGTGTAGTCTCCGTGCATCTTCGTAGAGGCGTCTCGCACCAGGAAAGTACCGTCCGCAGTGTCCCTCAGTTTCTCGTTGACCTCCTCCCTTGAGATGTCTCCCCAGTACCATTCGGCGTCTTGTAGCGCCATGTTGTTGTTCATACCGTTGTTAGTCACAGGTGTGGGCTTGGGTGGCTTTGGAGGTAGAGCTGTGAGGGGAAAAAAGAGGAGCGAATACAGAATGTAAATCAGTGAAGTGGATCCCCGTTTGTGTCAACGTTTACATTAAAACGGCTCCTCAACTTGAATGGAGCGATTGATTTTCTGGCGCTCGTTTCGACGCCGTTAACGAGGCTCTTGATCTGCGGCGAACGCATTCATTTGCTCATCTTTAAAATAGTGGCAGAGACCAAATTTGAGATCCACTACATTGAATTTAAAAAAAACCAGCATTCGGCAGGTGCCGGGAATCACGCACACGCTCTGTGGCTCCCTCCCTCTTTTTTTTTCTTCCTTTCCTTCCCCCCCATTGATTAAATAGGGATGAAAAATTGCCGCCCTTCTCCAGCAGAGAGGCGGCAACAGCGAGGCGGTGGGAGGGGAGATGAAGCATGAGTCAGGGAGAATGAATTTCATTCAGGAAAAGGAGATTTCTGTGTGTCAGAATATATAGATTTTTTTGATGCCCGTCATGAATACTGATTCAAAAAAGGGTTCAAAATGGATGTAGCAATGCAACCATGAAACCGAACGCAAATACGCCGTTTTAATCTTAAATAACCAGATGCTGTTAGATAATTAACATCAACTCTGTACTTAGGAACCAGACCGTTAGAGCTCCTTTCCTAAGGCAGCACTTAGAGGCAGATGCATTGTATCTTTATGAGTTTTCATGTGATAATCAAGTGATGGAATATTTTAATGACGCCGATCTAAAATAGACGTCCTGAATCTGCAGCGGCTGATCACAAGCCGGCGGCTTCACGGTGACGCTAGCTGTAGCGGAGCAAAAGGTAGCGAGCTATTTTTAACCCACAAATCTGCACTGCCTTTGTTCACTCCCTCTGCATAACCACCCTTTCTGCTACAATGGACCTTGCAGGACTCGGCTCATTGAGACTGCAGGCACCGTGGCACTTGCCAGACGGCTGCCGTCGCTGCATGGCAGAAAGCACAAAGCTTTACAATCTGTGCAAAATGCAGCAGACCAGCTCGACCGCAGCTCGTCGTTTCCGCTGCACTTCTCGGCACCTTTTGCTTTCCAGTCTCGTTGCATTTCCTCTTCAGGTTACACAAGAAATGTATGATTCTTAACCCCCACATATGTGGACAATCCAGTCTAAAACAGGAGCTTAAACAGCTCCACAGACACACGTCTACAGACGCACAGCTTGCATACTCGATTGACTGCAAAATATCTTTGCAAAGACACAAAAACTAAAAAGTTCCAAACACAACCACCTAAATATCCATTTGAAAAGCCATTACGGGCAGCCTGCTCAGTAACGCGTTACATCACTTACCACGGCCAATCACAAGGGGGGTTTGTCACCAACCACTCCTGCATCTTTCATTTCCTTAGAGTGATGAGGTCATTCTGAAAGTCCATTGGCTTTTTACCTCTCTGTTTCAATTCTTAAAAACACTGCAGCTTAACGGTAAAACAAAATCATTATTCTCTCCGCAGCATCCAACGTCAGGTCCTAGTATGCATCCGTTCAGCCTGTCTCCACGAGCAGAGAAGAAGAAGAAGAAGAAGAAAAAAGGACCGGCAGCCTGTTTCCATGCTTTTCCTCTGTCATCCTCTCGCTCTGTGTCGAGCTTGGCTGCTCTCTCTCCCCTGCAGGTTGCTCAGCCCCGCCTCTCGGCGCGTGTCGTGCGGAGGTTTAGTCCGGCCCACTGCTGGCACTCAGACAAAGCAAGCTCTGCTGCAGCAGCACGTACGCAGCTAAATTATAATGCCTGGTCCGGTCAGCGGCACCCAGAGCTCCAAAATACGCCTGTAATCCCACAGCGTGACACTCGCCGTGGCAGAGATAACTCTCTTGATTTCCTGAGTGAAATTAAAATAGACCTAGTTCTTGGTAAGGTATAAGGATTTAAGTGAGACGCGCCGGCCCTGCTAGGTTCACCTAAGGACCAGTTGACGGGCCTCTACGTGCTCAATTTAAGAAGTAACAAAACTGAGCAGATTAACAACAAATCAGTGTGTTTAAAAAAAAGGTTTAAATGTCAAAGTCTGTGACCTAAATGCCCCTTTCTTTAAAGAAACTCCAGCATATGAACATCGTTATTATCTGTCGGGTTGAAACACGCATTTGACACTGTGTTGATACGCATTCCTGTTGGAATATTAAGTCCGAACTGAAAATCTTTATTGAACTCTTAAAACTTGCCTCAGAGCAAAGCACAGTTTTATGTGCAGTCTGCGAGACTAGAATATATACGGCGTTAGCAGCAGCCCAGGGCAAAACTGTTGGCTGGCATCTATGACTGGAGGCTTTAAGGAAACAAAAAAACTATTATTCTTGTTCTGTGAGCTCTGGTATGTGTGTCTTATTCTTCCAGCAGACTCATTTTGCTATAAAAAAAGAAAAAAAAAAGAACAGAAGACAGAAGCAGTAGTAACACACTGCTCTGCTTTTGTATGACAATAAAAAAAAAAAAAGGAAAGATGCAGAACATCAAACTTACGTTGCAAGCTGTGCATGTTGTGTGGAGTCAACAATCTCTTCTTTGTATCGTCTCTTTTATTCCCAAACGGTAAATTAAATCCAACAGAGTTACTTTCAAGTCCTCCAGTTAAGCTCCATTTCATAGTTGATAGGCGACTTTTTTTTTTTTTTTTTAATTCATAAAAAAAGGCAACAGCATTATAGGCTTCTTAAAGAAATCCAGGTAATCCGCTCGGCGTGAGGCAGGTGTCTAGCTGACTGAATGAGTTCCTGCTGCGACTGTGGTAAAGGTCTGAGTCTCTCTCTCCTTCGCTCACATGGAGGCAGGTAGTTAATGATTAGCGGTAGCTGCCCTGGTGTCAGTGCTGCCTGTTCTGAAAGCAGCCACTCGTGCCAGCTATGCATGTGTGTGTGTCTCTCTCTCTCTCTCTCTTTGGTTGGTCACTCCCTCCCTCCCTCCCTCCCTCTCGCTCGCTCTGTTTGTAAAGGAGGAGGCAGGGGGAGTTCAGTCTTATGATTAACTTGCAAAGTTTCAAATATTTGCTGAGCTGGGCACTTTGAGGCAGGGAGGACATGTGGAGATCCAGGCGCAGGGAGGAGGGGGGGGGGGGGGGGGAGGAGTGGCCCTAGAAACTAGAAGCAGCCCTCACTTAACAAGAAGCGCTCTGTGGAGCAGGCCGACTTTCCAGCCAACCAAATCTAAGTGGGCCTTTTGTCGCTTACTTAAAATAGGCACGCAGTAACTGGGAGGAGGCACGCAGACACTCGTGCACGCACACACACACACACACACACACACACACACACACACACAGGGGTCATTCACAGAAACACATGTCCCAAATGTACATGTGTACTGACAAAGTAGGCTATTCTTCCCCTCTTCTTGTGACCCAGTTGTTGTCTGTAGAAGACAGGTGACTGAAACCAGCTCGGCACACTTGAACTTTGTCGTATGTTTGACTGGGTCCTGTGTTTATATAAATGTGTGTCTGAACTGAAAAAGTGTTTCAGGGTTTGTGTCCTGCCCGCCTGCCTGGCCGCCCTTCAATCCATCCATCCATCCGAGTGCCAAAGTGCTCCCGCAGGTGCAAATTACTGACAGCTGAGAGTGGCCCATGCACGGGAACATTATAAATAGACCTAACAGGTAATAAAATGTTTAAACAGCCACAGCCAGTCCAGGGCCAGCCAATGACCGTGCTTTTAACTAGCGCTGTGAAAACATAACCGTGCCACGCAATGCTCTGCACTCACACAAACCACCAGACTAGCTTCATCTATGGCAGACCACCACTGCACCGGCCATGAAACCTGACTTTGTGCAAGCTCTGCGTTTGACATATTACCGACTAACAAAAAAAAAAAAAAAAAAGGTCCTGAAGAAGAAAACCCGAAATGCTCAGAAGATTTTATCAATCTTCTCACACCTATACGCTTATTTGTGAGATGGAAATTCACAGGCAACCACATTCAGCACGCTCAGTAAAAAAAAATAAAAAATTGGTTGCACTTTGTATGCAACCAATTTTCATGGAAACCCTTTTGTAAACTTTAAAAAATGAATGCAATATTTATTTCTAACAAGGTAATTTGCAAGTTCAAAAAAAAAGAAGAATTCTCTGCAGGTAAACCTTTCGGAACATTGTGGCACTTTTCTGCAACAAAGATAATCAGGGAATGTTTTTCTGTGAAAACACTTGTATCCACTGACCCATACATAATATAGGAGAGTTAAGCTTGTTACCGCCACCGTGTACTTCATGGCCCTCTACAACTGCAGCAGTTGCAAGTCTCAACATCTTTCTTCAAGCTATTAATAGTTCAGGTCTGAGGGCGTTTAGTTCTGCAGTGTTTTAGCCCCTGCGGAACATACAACCAAGCGCTGCACCCACTAACAAATGCTACATATCAAACAGCAGCAATGTAATGCTCATTATATTATTAAATAAACAATGTTCTACCAACAGCATTTCAAACTCAAGTCAAAATGAAGCTCTTAAATACCTGGAGCTGCCTGATTTTCACTCATCACCAGAACCTCAATGATCTTGATGTGAGCATCCAAGCTGGGTTCACAACTGTGGGAGGGGTAAGAAAAAACAAACAAGTTACATAAAGTGTATGTTTTCCAGCCCAGGTGAAAGTCTGTGCTGGCTTCAATCTGATGGTAATTCAGGCTTAGCTACTTTAATTGCGCAGCACAGCTGGTAAGTAGAAAAACTCCAACCTATATAAATCGTGTGCAGCTAAAAAAAAAGTGCCTGACAGACTGCGCTCTGACTGCGTGTACATGGCTGAGCCTAAATGTGTGTTTCAGCGTCTGCGTCTGTGTCTGTAGGCTGCCGTGCGTGTCGATCTTTGACACGGTGCTCGGAGCCGACACCCACCTGGTGACCTGTTTGAAAAGCACCGGGCTGAAGATCTCGCCCAGGGCTCTGGCACTGAGCAGGTTCTTGGAGCCGTTTTGGCACACTCTGGAGAAATGCCTCAGCAGACAGTGGAGGGTTAGCCAGTATTGGGGCGGCAGGCTCGGGGTGCTGCCGATGCGGCGTAGTAGCTGGGCACATTCCTCAGGATTCACCGCCTCTGTTGAAACGGATGAGAGCGGCCGAGAGGTCAGCAAGACAGATGTGAAAAACTGATCATGTCTGAGCCGCCGAAGAGTGTGAAATGAAAGATGTTTCTTTACAAAAAAAAAAAAAAAAAAATGGATGGATGGAAAAAAGCACGTCATGTGCAGTTGGGTTATGAAACCGCAGCGAGATTGTGTGGTTGACAATGAGCGTAAGGTACACTGAAAGGTGATTGGCTGCTCAGAGATGCTAGAGATAAACTCTCAGGCTTGTTTTAGTTCCTATTAACCACAGATATCCTGTTTCTGGCCATGTGACAGCAAGAGAATGCAGCGCTACAGAACAGTGCGTGTGGTCGGAGAAGTTTGTCTGTGCAGAGAAAAGCGAGATAAGTGACAGAATTCTTACTGAGAGTGACAAAATAACTACATATTTTATGGTTTTACAAAAAGCGAATACAGTTGCATTTTAAAAGTCTTCTTTGAGGGCGTAACAGTAGTGACTATGTTTTGTGGCTTTGTGTTTAAAGTACTGCATGTTCCTTTGCAGAGGGTGCAGTACGTCAGCACTTCTGTTTTCCTGTACAGTAAGAAAATGATCAGTGCACCTGTGCTCGGGTCATCTGGTCTCACCTTTGGCAGTGTGGACCAACTGAGCATATATTGCAGTGGGGATGACGGGCTGGGGGAGATCCTGCAGGTACCGGCGCAGACCGTCACACAGGACGGGAAGTTCCACCTGATCCAGGTCTGGTGAGGGAGGGTCTGAAGCACAAAACAAGATACGTTGGAAAACGTATATACTCTGAAAAACTATTTCATGCATGATTGCAATAGAGCCTTCAGAAACCCTTGTACATTGATTTATTTTTAACATACTGTAAATATACACACACACTCTTCTTTTTCAGTCACTTCGCCCACAACTCTTACGTCAGTTAATTTTCGTTCTATATGAGACTTCCTCTTTTTAGCACCCGTCTTCCTCCCACTCAACGATTGGGAACATACTACCCTCACAGCGCGATGCAAGTAACAACTTACCACAATCAAAATACTGTCTGATTTCCAGTCCACCACCAGCAGTAAATGTTCGATATAAAGTGGGGTTATCCAGACCTGCCAAAAAAAAAAAAAAAACAGCGAAACACAAATCATTACATGTATTGAATGAGAAAATGTTCAACATTCGGTTTGTGTGGTTCTGTGCAACATGTCGACAAACGCGAGTCGCGCGTCACGGTGAGCGTTTCCTGTGTCAAGTTCACCTTTTATCTCAATAGCTTCCAGCAGTCGGGCCAGCATGGGTGGACTGGTCTCTGGGAGGGAGAACTGCTCCGTCAAGTCCAGCAGACAGAAGCCTGGAGGTAAAAACAACAGATTGTCAAAAAGGAGTACAGGGTTCTTTATAAGGAGTCCTTGTGGATCGGTGCTTAATCTTGTGATGTATTTTCCTGACACGTGATGAATATGTTCATGCCATTGCAGGTGTAGAGCCAGCACACACCAAGTATTAGCAGATTTCATTGAACAAAAGTAGTTACAAGCAGTTGGCTTTTTTAATTATTTCTTCTATAAAATGTCCCAAAGCAGCAAAGTAATTACAGTTGAGAATTTGAACTGTGCTTGTTTGTTAATATAACAAAAGAAAAGCCAGTAAGTACACAATGGCTTCACACCTTTGATGATGTGATCGCCAGAGAGCTCTGTTACACAATAGGCTGATGATGAGTATGAGACGGTGAACGAGCTTCTGAAATGAGGGGGTTGTCCGATTCCATCTGTCGGATGCTGTAATGTTTCGTGCACTGGGTTAGATGTCTTGCTCTCCTTTGAGATAAAGGAAAATGTCACTTGGCCTATTTATGTGGTGACAATGTATTATTTTGTACATAGTTTGTCAATTTTAAGTCGTGTCAGGGAAATTCAGGAAATGGAAATTAAAGCAGAAAACTAAAAAGGAGTAAATGTGGCCCCATGCACAAATACAATGGTCTGCTACTTACTCATCAGAAGTTTCAGAAGTTGAGATGAATGTTTATGTGACATTTAATGCGCCGATGGCAGAAATTCATCTGAAATTCATCTGAACCAGCGAAGGCCGATTAGGTGCACGACTTTCAAAACAAGTCAGAACGTCGAGAAAGGAAGCAGGTACGAAAACCAGAGGACCGCCTCCAGAAGTTAAAAAGTGAATATCTACAACAGACCGATTCAGGAACAGGAGGTGCTGAGCACTGAAGTTAGGGTTTGGTGGAAATAAGCAAATACCCGGTGATATGAGGTAAGCCAGGTCTCAGTTTTTTCCAAATTTTCTCTTCAGAACTTTTGCACCCAGGTGTGGACATGAAAGGATGAAGGGGTTGGCACGGGTTTTATTTGGATTTGCAAAGGCGTATTTTGAAAGGGCACTTTTCTGAAAGGTCCGCCTGTTCAACACAGAGTCTGCAGTTTCAAAATGCTCAACTAACTATGAATGGAACCCTTTCTAGTGACCATATTTTTCTTTCTTTCTACCGAAAAAATTATTACGATTTTCTTTTTGAAAAAAAATAAAAAATCGGGCATCTACTGGATGCGTGCATGCTACTCATTACCAAGGAGTTACTCTCTTCCACCGCAGAGTGTTCAATCAAGCAAATAATGAACCGCTTCATCCAAATCCACATCCTCTTTGGCCAGCGCAGCACACAGGCTGGCATGTTGCGTGTGAAGAAACTGGATTACCAAAGTCCCTCTAACCACAGCACACACAAAACTCCATGTAGGACAACTGGTCATCTGGAAGACATTATTGGAACCACAAAGCGGGAGGGGAGCGGGGAGGAGGGGCGTTTCTCAGAAGCAGTGAACTCTGAGATGGAACACCAGAGTTTCCCTAAATAGAGATCAAGACACGCAGTGCTGCCATCGCACACCTTGGAAGTTTAACCTTTCTCCCAGACGAGATATCCAACACGGCTGCCATTCCACCGCCAACCTTTTTCTGAGAATTCACAAGTTAAATTTACCCCCAATACACACAATATTCATATCGACTGCAACAGCCAGAGGCTAGTTTCATAAAAGATAACATTTCTGATAAACTTAAAGGGTTTAAATATGGCGATTGTTGAATAGTAAACCCCCTTTAAAAACACAACATATTCAACAGTAGGTTTAAAAGACATCCACCTTGCATGTCTCTAGATAAGTGATGATCCGTATAACAAGAAGACCCGTCAAAGTGATCCAACGTGTTTTTTTTGTGTTATTTACTCATCCTGCCGTTGTCCTCCGAGTGACACGGGTCGGGTCTGAAGATAGACGCGCTTCGCGGTACTGTCAACGATGTGATAGTTATGGCACCGATGGAATTGTATCAAGTGGCAGACGAAATATGGCAGAAATGTTTCGAGCCATCAGCGCTGATGTCTGAGGTGCTTTGGCGTGGTATCAAGCGGTGAACATGCCCCTACTGGCTGGAGTAAATAACCATGGAAACACATACAAAAATACATATACGAATAACTTGGAAACATTTGTAAAGCTAATTTGAGCAACGATGACAATGATGGCAATAACTGGGTAGTGATGCTGCTGTCGTGCAGACGGGTATAGCTGATTTTACTACAGCTTACATAAGCGTTTACACATACACACTAAAGCATAGTGTGCATATGATGGATGCACTTTCTGCAAGTACCCGAGTGCAAGTGAAAATTAGAATACCCGTCAGTATAATCAATGGCACGAACACACTAATTGTATTCCTAATACTGCAGTGTTACTACATTAATACCACAATGCGTTACTGTTGCCTTGCTTTGTTTAGAACAGCTGATCGTGACACTTTCTCAACTGAAGTTGGACTTTGTGGCGACTCGGGGGAAGGAGAGCGAGGAGACGGGGGCCCCTTGGACACGTCTATACAAGCCTGCGTTTTTTTGGCAGACCTTCTCATGATATCCCAAAAGGCCTCCGCCAGTCAGTAGTCAGTTAGTCAACCACAAGTTGAGGCAGTCGATGCAGCTGGCACTGGTGCTGCTGTGTGTGTGTGTCTGTGTCTGTGTGTGTGTGTGTGTGTGTGTGGGGGGGGGGGGGGGGAGACAATCTCCCCGGCTGAAACGGTATGTCTGAACCGAACAGACTGCAGACTGTGGGTAGGACAGGCGTGGGGCACCACCGACACACTAAAGATAGCACACACTTTGGATAAATTTAGAGGGTCTACTCAAGTAACCATCATTTTCAGGTTGCACCGTTTTTCCTCGTCTGAAAAAGGTCTAGCCGAGCCCCCGCCAGTAAAAACTAATAACCCAGGAGGGTGTATTACATATTGCAATGTAAAAGTGGATTTGTCCGTTCAGTGGAATTCATGAAAATGGGTGCAGCTGATGCAAAGCGTGACTCAGACTTTGAACGTGCAAAAAGTAGAGAATTTTTCACGAACCCATTTCCAATCGGAGCTCAAACGTGCTTTAACATGCTTATACTTTCAATCAACGTCTGATACCAGCTTTGAGCTGAAGCATGTTAAAATGTATAAAAAAAGGGCAGGCAATGTCTCCTCCTGCAGGGTGGAAGATGCAGTGCAGCAGCTGAGCAACAGCCAATGAGGAGACTGTTGCTACAGCCTGACAATTAACCCTATAAAGCTCAGACCATCGAGGAACACCTACACAAATAAGCAGTTTCCTGATCAGGCCCCATAGCAACACGTGTCCTAAGCAACTACTACTTACAGAGGCAATGCCTGAAATACTGTCTGGAAGCCTGGATCTATAAGTACATACTCAGACACCTGGACCACATTCAGGATGAAGTGTTGTCAACTTTTAAAGTCGCATATCTCTTTGAATTTATAGGTGCAGGTCTCTTCAAATTATCTTTTTTCCCCCCAGCAAATTGGTCCCATTAAAATGAGATATGCCTTTAGCCAGTTGGGCAATTCTTCATGACATGTAACTTTATAGAAATTGCATACTATACAATTGTTTGCAATGATGAGATCCTTTGATTTACGACATACAAAATTCACATTAAATGTACAAGTAGAGCATGTGGAAAAGTCTTGCCGGGTCCAATAGTTCTCTTGCAAATGGTGCATCATCACAAATAGACATGTCAGAGAATCCGATGTGAGGGGTTCAAGATGTGTCAAACCAAAACCTCATCTTTGATGGGAACAATAACTTCTGTCATCTGCTAAATAGAAGCAGAATCTAGTTTATATGTGACCATAAGTCGTATCATCTTGATACTGCACTGTTGTGCAAATGATGTGTAGCTGCAATGCGAGTTGTGCACTAAAGGGGTGTGCTGGAACTGCACGTTGAGAGATGTACAAGGAGGCCCTAAAAGTGCTTCTATTTATAATACTTCTTACCTGCATTATGACCCCGACGAGGAGAAATAAGTTCCCCGGTCTAAAATAATGAGGCTATCTATCTTGTTGAAGGAATCAAGCAACGCCAGTCCTCCGGAGCACGAGCTCGTCCACCTCGGCTCTCTCGCTGTCAAATACATGACATATTTGAAATACCTTTTTCTGGTCCCCTCGACTTTGTGCTTCTCTCTTATCTCACCTCGTCTCGTTGCACCACTTTTTCAAGTCTATTGAACGGCGCCTCTCTCTCTCCTCCCCCCTCTCCCCGCCTCTCTCTCTTAATCCTGCTAGCAGACATGCTCCGACTCTAGTAAAGAAGATTTGCCACTTCAGTCTCTGCACACAATCAAGTAATGAAACGCGCTTTCGTGCACACGAGTCACGGTTTCATCCACTCGCGCAGTTTGGAGCAGAAATCTAATTGCAATGTTGATTTTATTGAGCCCTGAAATTACATTACTTATCTTTTCTCTGTCACGTCACAGAACGGCAACACGTATACAAAATAAATAAATGGTATAATTACAGCAGTTGAGAAGGTGTCATTCTTTTCACAATTTTTCTTCGGAAAATTTAAGTGACACTCGCTCAAACTAGTTCTGCGTAGGTAATTTACGTTTAAATTCAGATCTATATTCGGCCGTGTTATATCTTTTTCAGATAGAGAAAAGAATCAATGAGTCAAACTTTTTTAAGCATTAAATGGCAAACATTCTTTGGATCCAGCTTGTCGAAAAGGGAAGATTTGCCATTTTTCCATCGTCTTATTTGATAGTTAACTCAATATTTTTACATTTTGGACTGCTGGTCAAGACAAAACAAGCAATGTAACAATGTGTAGAATCACAAGAGAAGGACGAGTCTGCACTGGAAGGTTTCAAACACTGTGCGACAACCACAGAAAGAAAAGCAACAACTCATTATGCAAGAGCTTCCGAAAACATGACAGACATTTGATGAACAATCCTCTCTGTGACAATCCGATGTCGGAAACTATGACAAGCACAAAATATATTTAAATCCTGCTCCGGTCGGACGGCCGCAGGTGGTGGATTCGCCGCCGCCGCTCTCCTCAAGCGAATATTAAGCGATGAAAATAGAGAAATTGTTCACCGCAGCAGAAATAAAAACACAACCTGGTAATTATAATATACTAATAAATAAACCTAAGTTAGCTTCACACCAGCTACATTGAACACTGACGGTGTAAAACAGCAACCGCTGGGGTCCTATTCAGTGTGCAAACCTTTTATTGTCCAGATGCATTGTGCACCAAGTCACTGCAATCAGCATTTAGCACAATACTGATTCATCACAAAGCTACAAATCAGTCTACCATGCAGTCTGAGCGCAGCCCTCCACCAAAGAAGCGCCAACACATTCCGGGCCCCAGCTGCCTTAAGCCCCCCGCACAGAAAACATCAGAGCGAATAAAAGATAATTATTAAAACACTGTTCATGCTTCCACTGACTTGGACGGATTGAGAGATACGAGACTGTCCCGTCTGGGGAAAAGAATGAACAAAGTTTGTGTTGTAGTAAGTAGAGGGTGTCGCGATTCTCCAAATCCACAATTGGATTTTCGACTTTCGATTTCAAAAAGGTTGATTCTCGATTTTAAAATGTTTTCCCGCACTGGCGCTCTTGTCAGTTCTAAGACTATGACGTAGCCACGTGGTAAAATCAGTTAATTGGGAACAAACAAAAAAAGAGGCTCCACTAGATGGCAGGAGGGTACTGTAAAACTGTATTTCTCAGCGTTTACGAGGTACCCCTGAATGCACCATGAAAAAAAAATTGAAATCGTCCGAAATCAGTTTGCTGAGCGCCGTTTGGTTCGTGTGCGGCTTTAAAAATGGAAAGCTCAAAAATGGAATCTAAATCGTGACACCCCTGGTCGTAAGTGTGTGTGTATGCATACCAATCTTAAACTTAAACATATGTTGTGAAATGACAAATACAAGAGAAGGTCATTCTTATCAGAGAAAATCAACAGCGCTGTTAGAAGGATAAAAATAAACTACATTATGTAAACCTCTTGCGATGCAATCCTCGGTTTCCTTTGTATAGGCTGCTCTCTTCCTTACAGAAGCCCTTTTCAAAACGCCCGACTCCTACTTCAACCCAAATGTTTCGTATAGTTGGTAAATATATGATCCTAAAAAAAAAAAAAAGAAATCTACATTTTGCCTTTACACAAAATTGAAGAATGAAATGTACTCCAGTCATATTCAACAGGAAGCTTTAAACTGTGTTTTTTGTTGGTAATGTACTTTATTGTTGCGTGAAAACTGAAAACGCGATGAGCTTCAGACGAAGGTGAAGCCTGATGGCATCAAATATTCTTCAACAAGACTGAGCATGTAAGGCTGAACCTTGTGAGAGCACGTAGAGCAACAATCGGTTATTCACACCTTCATCTTGAACATTTGGAAGAATGTTCACGCAGACTGGCTGTTGGAAGATAACAATTACGAACAGAGAACATTTAACCATTTAGAGACGTCGTCTAAATATCCGACGTGGCCACGGAAACTCTCCACCGAGATTGAGGAAAAGTATCACCTTCCATCTGTGAATTTCTGTCTTTGTTACTTTGATTAAACAAAAGCGGCTTAAAACGCTTTTAAAAGATTGCTGTACGCAATCAAAGAAGAAGAATGGGGCTTTTAGGGGGGCTTCGTTCTCTGGGTTTTAATCTCACGAGTTCCTTTCTCTTGGCGGGCCCCAACACATGTATGTCCTCTCAACTGAGAGGCCCAGAAAGGGAGCAACACTTTAATGTTTAAAAAAAAAAAAAAAAGGGCTGAGAGCTGGAATGAGGCGGAATAGTTTCCCAGCCCAGTCCTCTTCTCTTCTTCTCCACATCTGCTGCACTCATGTAAACCCCCGTGGCTCAGAGAGGAGAGGCCCCTCCATTCTCCACCTCTTTCCCCCCTACCAAAGTTGACTGTAGGAACTATCAAAACATTAAAAATAAATAAAAAAAGAGGAGGAGGGGAGGTGGAAGAAAAAAAAAGGAGTAGGAGGAAGGGAGTGAGATCCCTTGGTAGTGGGCAATAAATCACAAACACTCTGGAAGCAACAAGAGCCCTGCCTTCATCCCAGAGCCCCTCTTCAAAGCCCCCTTGAGCATGCAGAGCCCGAGTCCCTCCCAATGCCTCCCCCCAGAGCCCCACGCCTACATCTGCCCTCTACCAAGCCCCCAGCTCTGCTCCAGTCCTGATCCTTTTGCACACTACCCCTTGCACAGACCCTTTTAGCAAGCACGGGGTCTCTCCCTCTCTCTTTCCCTTACCCACAACCAGGGGGCCCCTTCTCTCTCTCTCTCAGCCCAGGACACAGAGACTTTTCTTCTCTCGGTGCTACATTCACACTCGCTCCAGGCTCAGCGCTGCCACTCAACCACAACACAGCCATTCAACACATGCCCCCTTCATGCAGCTCCTCGCTCGCCCTGCAAAACCACTGCAAAGAATTTCACAATCGCACACCACAAAGGGCAGAAACTAGAAACCTGGCAGCTACAGCTGCTCTTTAGGTGAGCAGAAAGCCTTGAGCGCACATCGGAGCAAGCCGCAGTGTCTTTAAAAAGATGCAAGTTTTAATTGCAGTTCGAAGTTGTGGCTTTGAACAGTTAAATTGATTCAGATTTCAAAAAGGGGGATTTTTTTTTTTTTTTTACGCAGCCATCTTGAAAATCACAGAACTTGAGCAAACCATGCTAAATACATCTTACTTGCTATAAAAAAAAAAACGGTATACTCCAACAAGGCACTACTTTTATCGTTTCTAGATGCCACGTAAACCACTTTTAGCTAATTATCTAACTCCCAAAGGAACTGTCCGACTTAGGACTTGTTTACCATCTCGCACAAAGTGAATAAAAAGATGAATTTCATGTCTTTGTGTTTGTTAAATTATGCACTAAAATTGGGTTACAGTGCTCGCCTACATATGTCAGAACTGTTCAAATAGAAATATATTGAAAAAAAAGAGCTTCTTATTAACTAGTTTTATTTTCAGTGTGTTCATATTGTCGAATTGATGTAAAAGGGATGGCAAAGGGAGGCACTGTAGCTTTAGGAGCAGTACTGTTTTTGAGCCAATGTGATGTTGCTAACAGTATCATGAACATATATATATTTTTTTTTTTAAGAGGTGACCCGAGGATTCTGATGGCCAGCGATCAAACTGAAACAAGATAGTTTTGAGGATGTGGGATGCTTTTTTTTTCCAGTTTTGATGGAGCTTTCCTAACTGTTCCCCAAAGGCTTACAGAGCAATTTGCCTTAATCACCAGTATATAGAGATCTAATCATCTTTCTCAACGCTGGTGAAGGAAACACGTTCCCTTAAAATGTGCCTTTGCGGAGGAACACAGATGATATCCACTGCCAACATATGGCGGGCCCGATATGCTCTGGTGCACTATAGCCTGGATGAACGCCAGCATTGTCCTCTGGGACTGAGCTGGTTCACATCCAGTGCAGCTGTACAGCTCAGGGCAGAGCCACTTGTTGCCAGAGACCGCAACTGTTCTGCACAATCAGCATCTCTCTCACGCTGAATCCAAATCTGCGAGTTGTTTACGTTTCCCACTCAACAATGAATTTGTCGTAGCGTTGACAACGGCTGAAAGCTGCAGGTGAAACCAAGTGAGAAAAAAATATATGTAACCATTTGAACGTTTGAATGTCACATCCGGTAGGCACAGCTGTTTCTTTCCTTTATCTTTCACTGCCTTGACGATAATATTTTGATCTTCAGGCAAGATGACTTCTCAGTTGTACTCCAAAAAAAAAAAGTGTCCGTTACAGGTCATCTTTACAAGCGCAAAGCTGAAATGTGACAAATTAAGAACAATGAAATGTAAAGATTTTAAGCTATAGTTTTTTTTTTTTTTTAGGAAGTCTAATGTCTGCCACAATGACATGAACACCAGAGTGTTGTATCCCACTACCACGCAAGTAGTCCTTGGAGTGTTTGGATGCTTCCTTTGCATCTTTAATTTAGAAAAATTCTAACAAACTCAATCATCTTGAATTTAAAGATTTTTTTTTTTTTAAACCCCAGCTTGACCAATAACAGCTGAAACCAAATTAAAGTGTTTTTCTGCACCTGAATACTTTTTATTAGAGCAAAAATGATAAATAAAATGATCTAATTATCCTACTTGCTCACATTATATTAAACCAAACCACTAATCAAGAAAGTAATTGTCAGATTACTCAATATTTTTTGGTTTGAGTTTGTTATTTGTTGAGTGGTGTGAAGCTCACCTTGCTCCGAGTCCGAGTCCGCCCTGAAGCAACCTGGAGCTTCAGGTAAGGGTCTGAGGGGCCTCGGCTTGGGGGTGGGGGGAGAGATCTTCTTCTTCCCAATGAACTCTACGTATGTCCCAGGGAAATCCCCCTTTTCCTGAGTGGTTTCATTGAAGCCTGGGAGCCAGCCAATCTCATCTGGCCTCTGTTCTAGGCCATCGGTGTACCCAAGTGCCACTAGCGCTCCTTTGCTCACCAGCAGTATATCCCCCACATGCAGGTTGATGTCCTCCTCCCTCTCCTTCTTGTAGTCATAAAGCGCTCTGTACTGATAGCCTTCAGCACTCATATTGATCACTGTGTGTCAAGGTGCCTTTTTGAAGAATCAATAAGCAAAGTTAGTCTTCAGGTTTCTCTGAACTTGTGTTTTTAGTCCAGCTAAACATTTGCTAGTTCAAATAGCTGCGTTCGAATACTTCCAAGAAAACCTCCTGCATTTCTTTGGAGACCACACTATCTAGCGCGTCTTCATTCTTTCACAGTTCCTGTCACGTCCGAATGATTTGCCGTTCTCCCGGTGTGTTGCCTCCCATCAGAAAATGGCCTGCAGCTGCAGACTCGAGATTGCTATCCAGACCTGTAAAATGAGAGCAGAGGCCATTGGAAACAGATTACATAAGACAATTACAGCACAAGTCACACTCGAGGCTGGGATGTACACTGACATCTGCTAAATAAGACTGTGATGATTCTGCAGATGTGATACTGCAAGGGCAGAACATATATTTAGATACTAATAATACTTGGCTTTACCTAGTTATTTACTGCCTATACACACACACACACACACACACACACACAACTACAAATGTTTTACTTTTCAACTCTACTATGCCACATGGCAAGTTGGTGGCAGATCACATGCATGCATTTGCAAAGTGTTTGATGAAATGCACCATTAAGCCTTTTATTTATTTAATGGTTTATGATCCAATTGCACTACTATATCTCCTGGTGAAAATGTTCACCTGGGTACAAAACCAATTTCACAATAGCAGAGGATGTGTTGATGGAAACTCAATTAGTGATTAGCTGGTACATTCAACAGGCTCTGACACACTCTGGGTCAACCTCAGTGCCATTCAGCCAGCACGCGATTGCTAACATTAGCTTCACTTCACAACGTTAATTGTTGCATATAAATACACAGAAACCTCTTTTGGTAAGTTTGCAAAACGTGTCGAGAAGAAACGTGTGGCTTTAGTACACGTTTGCAAGACATTCTCCAGAGAGGTTTAAAAAAAAACACGACGCTTAAGTCGTCCAAGTACATGGCATGGTTAAGTAAAAAAAAAAAAAAAAGAAGCTATGCAAGTCGACGAAAAGCTAGAAGTTAACTTAAGTTTAAACATGTCGAGACCCAACACCAGCACATATTCTGACATTAGTACTTTAAAAAATATACATATTAACGTGTGCTGGCTTCGTGAGTGATTAAGAACGGAACATACCGAGTCCACAAGGCGAATCCGACGGCTCCTCTTCTCGCTGCAACTTTGGTAAAAACTTAAAAGTTCCGGGTACTTTGAACACACCACGACCCTCAACGTGTCCTTTACCGGAACGATAAGAAAGCAACGGAAATAAATGTGCGTTTGTGCGGGTTTAACGTGGAGTATAAACTGTTACAACCCGCAGTCCGTCGGACATAACGGCACGGTTTCCCGTCCTGAGAAAAAAAAAAAAAAACCTACACTGAAACGTCGCCTCTGTGGCCAACGGGGGGTAGGGGGGGGGGGGGGGACAAAGCAAGGACGCTCATTGGCCCGTGGCGCTGTCAGTCATATGACGTCACGTGATCGGACCAATTAGCGTCTCACTAGTGGCGTACACGCCCCCCGTGCTTGTACTCTCGCACGCAACGCGCAACACATATCAAAATTACATAACTTTCGCAATGTAAACCGAAGTCCTTTTGGTTTATGTTATCAGGATAAGGAGGATTATTTTCCCGGCATGCAAAGTAATGAGGGCAATGTAAAGATATCGCTTCACACTATGTGTGAACCAAAGAGGACTGCAGAGGATATCTGAAGAACAAACACTAGTATAGAATAGCCTCGTGTCTCATGTTCAGTACTAAAAACAACATGTGCTGTTTTAAATTATGTGAGAAATAGCTTAATATCCATAACAGAACACAGCAGGAAATGAAACATTAAAAAGGAGTTTTCTTTAACAGCCAGGAAAGCACATATCCATGTTTGAGGTTATTTATTCAGCCCATAGTTTTCAGTTTGGGTTTTCTTTTTTTTATAAATCATTCCATGTTCTCAGTGTGGAAGGTCCCAAAATCTTCGCGTCACCATCTGAGGCGCATGACTGTGAATGTGGGTGGCCTAATTATGGTCGGGAAAGAGGGCTGGCTGCTGGCAGAAATCCCCTATCGTATAAACCCTACTGTCTCGGCTATGCTAAAAGAGGCTGTAAGCAGCTTTGTAGGCCGGTCTGAGTGTTCAGCAGTTAGATAGGCATCAGTGTTCATCACCATCCAGAAAAGAGGAAGGAGTATAGAAAACAGGAGAATATGTGGTGTGCAATCAATAGGAACCAGGAACTTCCAACTGTGCTGCGGGGAAGCTTAAATAAAAAGGCCCTGTTGACGTCTTTCTTTGAGTCACATTAGCTTTTGCTTCCCCTACAAAATTGCACAAGACAAGTGTAATAGTAATGCTGCTGATCATTGAAATTGATATTTGAACCACCAGACCATATAATCCTCTCCCCACTCTGCCAGCACCACACCTCACCCTCCTGAATTAAATAGCCAGGCTCTGGTGACCCATCTGCTGCCTGAACTACACCTCTGAAAGGATCTCTCGCCCCACACACACAGCATTTATTGGATCGGACTTTGTTCCTATTTTCTAGCAGACACTTCAGGGTGAGACATGAAACAAACGTACATATACTTTGTTTGCACTGTGGGGTATTGCACAAACAAGCAAGTAAAAAGAAAAGAAAAGGTGGTTATTCTTTTATCAGAAAGTTACTCATTAAGTGTTTTTTTAAAAATATATAACAAGTCCAAGTCTAAATTTAGCACCTGTGTTTTGGTGAAGTCTTAACATTAATAATTTGTCTTTGTGCTGCACATCCAGTACATATAAAAATAGCTTGACCCATTAACTCAATAAATGTTTGCATATTTCATACAAAGCTAAGAAGCGTTCTAACCGGTATCGAGCCGTAGTGCTCTTTCACTGCACTGGATTTGTATATTGCTAAAAAATATGTTGTGCTTTAGTATTAGCTTTTCTCAATATAAAGGACTGTATTCTACTGATGACTTTTGGGGATCTTGTCATCTGATCGTGATTGAACATTCAGTGTGTTGTTGTAAGAAGCCTTTTTACTGATTTATCTGACTAAAAACTGACCTTGAAGTAATAGTTTTAGACTATGAGGAAATATGCTTCTATACTTTCTTGCTGAGAGTAGCAAGATCGAAACCACTTTCATGTCTGTCTGCTTAATATACAGTCAGAAAGCCGGTTAGCTTGGTGGTGGTGGGGGTTACTCTTGTTTTGTACTGATTCCACAACGAGATATAACGTTTTCATTATTGAGCTTTTGTTACCTTTGGAGACAGCCAAGCTAGGAGTTTCCCTCGATTTCCCGTCTTAATGCTAAGCTAAGCTAACCAGCTACTGACTGTAGATTCATAGTTAGCTGACAGATATAAGTGTGATATTGATCCTGCGTGTAACTGTTGGCAAGAAAGAAATAAAGCTCTCTGATTTTACAGGTTCATTTTGTTTATTTTGTGCTGCAGTCTTACATCCTTTCCCTTGTAGAAATCAGATTTGATTTCATCCTAAATAACGATTCTGGAGCTATTTTAGGCTTCTTGAATAATTCACTAGATAAGCACTTTGAGTTGACATACATTCCATTGAACAGTACTTGAGAGGTCCACCATACTGTCAGACCTCCGCAGCTTTTATCATGGTAATTGTTAAAGTGTGGATCCCCTTAGACCACCTCCTGTGCTACATACAGCGTTCCAAAACAGTCGGAAATAGGTCAACAATGCAGAATGATATTGCAAATGTATTTAAAATATGGCCTCAAGTTAAATAACAGCATGTACAAACGTAAACGTCACAGAATTACATTTAAACGCAAATTAATTCCTGCATAAGCATGAGATAGTCTCGCGATTACAAGATGTTCATGTACGTCTCAGCACAACATTGCAAGTGAATTTGTAATATGTTGGAAAAAAGTGGAGTGGATGAAAAAACAAAACTGAATCTGTCAAAATGCTTTAGCTTTTGGGGAGTAGAGAGTTGTATCTGCTCTCAAACGCTGAGCTAAAGCTCCAGGTACACGGCAGAGGAATCCTTTCATGTTCCAGCGGGCCTTACTTTTTAAAGAATTAAGTGTGTGGATTGGGCCTCTTAATCTATGCAGTGTTTTCAAGGCTTTAATAATGGCTAACTTTAGTGTGTGGAGCTCTCAGTTTCAGTTTTTTTATCCCCCCCTCTCCCTGTTCTTTTACTTTTGTGAGCAAGCTGAGAATTCTCACATGCGTAGCCCCATAATGCTCACTAACATGAGATGAACTTGTGAAATGCATCACCCACCAACACTTATTTAACCCCCCCAAAACAAGGAGAGGAAGAAAAAAAAAGATACTTCCTCCTTGTGCTTTGGTTCCCCATCGCCATGACAATACTCTATAAACACAGTCCCCTTTCTGCTGTATTGGCACATTTGCCTGTTCAGTGGTTCATTGTGCTTTTATTTTTAAGTTCCCGTTAGACGATGAGAGGAATGTGACCAAAACATTGTCAATACAATCTTTGAGTTAACATAAAGGCAGACTTTGGCATCTCATCTCAACCTAGTGGGCGGAAACATGTATAATAATTAACAACTAACTGTTTAGCAGAGCATATTTTTCGTCAGCATTCATTAAATATGTACTATTTAGACATTAATAGGAGCTGTTCGGCTCCTCTATTGGTGCATTTACTTAGAAGTTTAGAAAATCCTCCTACTTCTTAAGATAAATAAACAAGTAAGATAATAAATAAATAAGTGAATTTAGCAGATAATACTATACTTTTACTCTAGTGTTTTCACAGCATGGTACTTTTACTTAATTAAAGGATCTGAATACTTCTTCCACCACGCATGCTTCATTAAATTAACTCCACAACATTGAATATCATGTATATTCTTTAAACATATTAGATATGATATTGTCAAATGATTCCAACTTAAAGATAATTTTTTTCTATCACTCTGAGGTTTTCCCCCCACCCTGACTCACAAAGAGTAATTCACATTTTGGGGATTTAGTCTTCATTAGTGCAACATTTCTCTCTACTTGATGATGTTCTGCCACTAATTCCACATCCTGCGATTCAAAGCATCCTCAACAGATTATATTCTGCAGGGCACAGACTTGCTTGTGTGCTTGTGAGAAACAGCATTCCTCTGGTATGAGAGAACCCTCGTCTCCATCCACTCGGACAATGACCTTCTTCTCTGAACTCGTCCATAAATCATTCATTTTCAATATTAGCCACAGTCCAAAGTGCTTTTCTGGCCTAAGAGTTCCGACATGCTTTAAAGAACACACAGACAGATCGGAGGAGAGTCAGGTTTTGCCCACAGCGGGAGCTGCGTGTGCTTGTGAATCGGTCAGAAGAGGATTTTTTTTACTGATGACGTGATTGCGTCTGAGGTCAGCACAAATGTGGAAAGCGCAAACATAATTATGTGACATGGCTTTGTCATTGTTTTAAATTTAAAACTTAATTGACAACCGGCCTTTCGCTGCGTCTGCTGGAAATGCTGATGAGAGGGAACCAAAACAGGAAAGTTGTATAAAAAAAAAGAAGAAAAAAAAGAAAGGGCTGAAAGGCACTAAAATGTTCTTTCACAACACACATAGTCATTTAATCCATATGAACATATTGATTATGGGAGCTTATATAAGTGATGAAGAAAACATGACCAATAAATCAAGTGCTTTTCACAAATGGTGCAGAAAACCCACGATAATGAAAAGATTTTCAAAGAATGTAAGTTTGCATTGAATCTCACTAGATGTCCAAATGTTTCTATTGATATGGATGAGCACATTTTGAAGGTACGACCCTATCGCAACACAGTTAGTCAAATATGGACACAGGGTATCAATACAGAGTGGAGTCTGCATGCTTTTCATTTCAAAACTTTCACTTCTTGTATCTTTGAAGCATGAAGACAGCGTGTGTGTGTGTGTGTGTGTGTGTGTGTGTGTGTGTGTGTGTGTGTGTGTGTGTGTGTGTGTGTGTAGATGTGAGCAGGTTATGTGTGTGGCTACGTGTGGACCTTTGTCCCTGTCAAAAAAGTTTGATGAAACGTCTCAGTAACGGAACACTTGAGATGTACGGTGACAGTAAGTAAAATACTACATGACGAGGCTGTAACTCTGGTCATGCGTTATTGTGCAGAGAATCCTTTAACGTTGCAGATCTCAAAATGACGGTGCATCATTTGTGAAATATGCTTATTTTTGGTTAATTTAGGTTATTTTTGCATTTGAAAGAGTTGTCAAGTACCGATCTTGTCTCGTCTAATCATCTGAAATAGCGAAAAGAAACGCAACTATTCAGTATTGAAGCTGTTGTAAACTTTTTTTTTTAAAGGAGCCAGGAAGAAAACAGGAGATTTGTATGCTGCTGAGCCATGATCCAAAATTCCAGTAACTTCTGCCTCGCATTAACAAGACGTTGGAACAAAGCTCTGTGAGGTGATTAATGAATAATGTTGGCCAGCTGTTGAGACTTCTGGGAAATCAGTGACACAGATAGAAACCTGACCTGTCGTCTGAAGTGAATGTTTATCTTAATCTGCCTTTCTTTCTGATTCCTCTTAAAAACTTTGCAGCATGGTGGCCTTCTGTTTAGAGACGTCCCTCTACAACACAAAAGATAAATTGATTAGTCCTTCATTTATTTATGTTGCTTAGCATCTCACAGTCTTTTTTTTGTGTCTGGATATTCTTCTGGTAAGTATACTTTTCATATTCAGACACCTTATTGCAGTTGGACGACACTCAGAGAGTACACACACACACCCACACACACACACACACACACACACACACACACTTCCTCTCTTCCTCTCTCAGTTCTTGCCTCTTCCCCCCTCCCTTGTTAACCCATGTCTTGTCTGTCTGGAGCGCTTGTGAGTCCACGTCTCCCCCATCCTTACTGCACGCCATGGAAGAAAGAGGCGGAGACATGTCACACAAAACAAAAGAGGCGAAAAAGAAAAAAAAAAAAGGGCCACATCATGTGGAGGTACATACAGCACAGAAAGAAGAAAAAAAAAAAAACGTGGCGGTGCCAGTGTAGTGTTGCACTGGAGGCCCCCGCCGTTTGATGTGCGCGCTCAGAGAGCGGTGACCTAGTTCGGCAGTGACATGTTTATGGCTGATGAGCACAGGCCAGTGATTTCCCCGGCAGAGATTGAAACCTTGCTCCAGGGCCCTCTCATTTGGAGCACTTGGGCTCCAAACCACCTCAAGAGACGAGACAGGATTCCCGTTGGGTGGAGCCTCAATGCTCAGCCTTCTTTCCAGCCCCCCCCGTGTCTTCTCTTGCTTTCTCTGCGTTTATGTCTGCCTTTTACCTCTCTTACATTCTTCAGTCGTGCTATAGCGGCACGACTCGTCTGTCTGTCTCTCTGTTACCGCCGTCATCAGCTCAAAACTTCACCCTGTCCGACACTTTGGTTTATGACCAAATACCAGTGAAGCTGACGTCATTCCCATCAGTCTCAGGCTGCTGTACTTTGTGTTTAGTGTTAACACGCTGACCTTTATAGACTGCGTCAGAAATTACACGGAAATTAGTCAGAATTTTTGCACCTCTGGTTCCCTCTTCTTTCGATGGGGTGTTTGGTTACATGTCTGAATTAAGGACGGTGGTTTGACACAAGCTGAAGAGGTTTTAACGTTGTGTTCTGCAACATAAAGGACGTCACCCACGTGTGAATTTGGAAGCTTTTGCGTGTCTCAAAAAGGGAGCTTGCTAACAAGCGGCTGAGTAACATGACTAAACGTCTCCTCGCTGACGAGTCCGCCTTCACGGCCTCGTTGTTTGTACTCGCACTCATGCGCCCGCGTTGTAGTTCGCTTGTAGCCTCAACGTTAGCTTTTATTTTTTACTTCAGACGATCGCATTCACGCTTCAAACATCATAAAAGGTGAAGTTTATTTTCTGCAGTAATCCCGTTAACTTTTTGTCGAGGGAACCAGTGTGATGCTAACTTCAAAATGTTGCCTTACAAAAATACGTCATGTTAGCATGACGTATTAGCATGTGTAAAATGTCCACAGAATTATTCTTTCTGGGAGGTCATTGACAAAACTTTTATCTATGAATTAGAATTGTTTCCGCTTATTATCTGTGGGTTCTTTCTTCATGGTGGTTTTCTTTTCTTGTGCAGGGAAGGCCTCCCTTGGCCTGAATTATTTATTTTCCCTTCAATATGAGACAAGTGCACTTGGCGAATACTCGCACGACCCAACGACCCTTCAGTTGCTTATTTTATTTTACCTTTCTCTTTGTATTAAACTACAGGAAAAAGTGACACCAATTTGTCCCGTCGCCCATTATTTTATAAATCATATTTAATGCTCAATTCACAAGTTCAAGAGTCCTTATTCCTCTGGCTGCTGTTTCCTGGTGTCCAAGGCCATGTGCTAGTTGCCACAGCCCGAGCGTATTCATTTTATTTCAGATTAAAGCCTCCGATGAAGAGGCCTGTTCTGTAATTACAGGCTACGCCACAGCCACTCTTTGTGAGATTCACGTTACCACGGCAACAGGGCAAATTAAATATGTCCCCCTCCCCCCCCCCCACGAGGAGAGTAAATACACCCTTGCTCTATAAGTGTAATCTTGTTTGATGTGCTCGCCACGACGCTCTCCCCGAGAGAGAGGAAATAATTCACAGAGATTGGATGAATAAAAAAGGCCGAGGAGAGCGAGCCCACTGCGTTGCCATCAGTCAGAGGTCGGCATGAGCTTTTCCTTCTGACATTAATAACACGGTTACAAAACCACACCGGATGATAATTTCATATGGTTGACTTGGCCTCGAGATCCATTTCCACTTTTTTGTTCCGTCGGGATTTATTTTTCCAGCAAATCGCAGGGTTTGAAATCCGTTCGCTGCCACGAGAAGACCGGCCGACGCAGTGAACCCAACTGTATTTATTCAGCCATGCCAGAGACACGTCAAGTCGGTTGGTCAGGACGGAAATCTACCAACTACATTGACATGAAGGTTTGAACAGACACAGACATTCATGGTCACCAGAGGTAGAAGCCTAAGACTTTGGTGATCTCACTTTTCCTCTAGAGGTTGATATTTTAAGATTTTCAGTCAGAAGTCATCCCGTTCACTTTAGTCCAGACAAAAATATCACAGCAACTACAGATGGACATGAATTATTAGTACAAAAGATGAATGAAACTGAAAATATTGGGATTTTTGATAATAAAAAGGCAACAATACGAGCCTGTGCACATAAAAAACGTAGAAGGCGTTAACTAAGACTCCAAAAGTGGGTCTCTGCGTGAACCGTTCAATCTCAGAACTTACATTTCTGTTAGATTCAAAATCATCGTCAGATCCGAGATTGCATTTCAGCCAAAGCCTGCTCGGACGCCAATGCTACTTGGACTACAGATTCTGCATCCATATGCATATTTATGGATTAATTCAGCAACTGTAGCAACAACTACCGCTTTGATTCGCGCCTCTGACTGACCTCTTCTCCAGCATGGCGTGGCGACTAGCATGTAGACCCCTTAATCAACATCTTTTACAATAGCTATATTCATTTCTTAATGACACAACTGGAAATATGTGGGGCGGATTTGACCCTTTTGCTTTGCTTCGGCTGATTTATTTGCTAGAGCAAAAGCCCGGAGTTAAATTGTGCATGACATGTGTCGCATGCTGTATTCCAGCAGCGCTAATAAACATGGCTCCCAGGACGTCAGCACAGGCAACGCATTGTTCTGCTCCTCTCTCCACACCGACACCAAGGACCCGTCCAGCTATTTCTCACCTACTTTTCAAATTCGTCATCAACACACGGCGAGGGTTTCAAAGTGTCGATTTGAATTACATGAGGGGGCCATAAGATCTGGCTGCAAATTGAATTTCCTGGTAGATACTCATCCATTACTCTGTCGCTGGCGCCGCAGGCCCGCTGTTACATTTTCAGTCAGATTGTGAGATACGTTGGTGGAACGACTCGGTGATCCAATCTTGTTGGCTCATTCTGCAGCTTTCCTATGTGCAAATAAACAGGTTCAGTTACGTAAATATTAAACACTGGGAGTTATAATGTAAATGAAATCAATGCGTGCTAGTCTAATATCTTGAATGATATAAAAAAATGGGACTTATGGGAGCAAAAGACACATTCATTGTAAGTGTAAGTGTTCAATGAAAATAGCACAATTGTGGTATTATCTTGTGCGTGGTTCTGTTTCATTGTCGTGTATAAGATTACTGGCTTAGTTTAAGGCTGTTGTAAGCACACATTTGCATCTAATAACGGATATATCCAACATGGAAATATCTGATGACACTCAGTGGTCTCAATATGATCTTATCGTGGCAGGTATGAACTTGTGTTGCTGCTTGAGCGGAGAGTTTCAGGAAACGAGGGGGGAAGGTACAAGATAGGCTGTTGAGTTAGATTCCTGCATGTGGGAACAAGCGCAGTGTTATGATTTGAGACCTCGGTCAGAGATAACCTCGACACTATCAACTGTGTCGCCTCTAATATCCTCTGTTTGAAGGAATACAACCTCCTTCACTTTTCGGTCCTACATTTTATGCCACAGGGAGGCAAACAAAAAGGGGCTCTAACATACATTTGGCACGGCAGATGGCAAGAGAATCAAAACACCTCGAGAAGATGGCAGAAGGAACGGCGACCGAACGGAGAAGCGAGGCTTTCAGTGCGGGCGCTGAAAGGGAGGTCCCGGGCTCTGGAGACCAGTTAAAGCAACGACCTGCTACTTTCATCTGGCCCACGCAGCCCGTTCCCACCACAAGGTATCAGTGTGCGGGCCATGACGACGGAGAGGGCGCTGCATTGTGTACGAGGCCGACCATCTGGCGTCATAAAAAAAGCCGGGAGCAGAGAGGCCCCACAGAGTGTCCATCACACGCTGAATAGTGGCTGTCAGGCTTGACTTGAGGGTTTGTTTCAACAGCAATTTCTGTCAGGAGAAGTATAAATTATTGAAATATTGGATTTTTATTTCCGTATTTTAGGGCTTGTTGACACGAACAGGTGCTTATTCGAGGTTGGATTTACTGACACACGGTATAAAATGAATTATCGCAACACTTTTTGTGTCCTCATGTGACCCCACATTTTATATAAAAAGTTTGGGAACAATATGGGAAGGACATAATGTTTTTTAGTGTAACAATGCAGCATAATCTTGTCTTTAGTCCATTCTATTTTAACATATATCCCTCATTTTATTTGCTTTGTGTGTGTTGCATGTGTTGTTAGTACTTGGCAATGTCTAAGAGTCTCCTGACTTATGATACTAAAAATAGTAATATTCTCACTCTATTCCTTATTTGTGCACGCATTGTAAAGCGTCAATATTGTATGACCTTGTATAATTAATCTTATTTCTGTTAGGTTTGTTTTGTAACATCTGCCTCTCGGGACAACAGATGAAAAATAGCCTCTTGGCTAACTCAGAAATGATTTTATTAATGTGCACTGTCCCCTTATTAAATAAACCATTATTAGACGAGAGGATTGATACCAGTCTCATGTTTGTCCCTTCAACATCGAGCCAGACAGTTAAATTAGCATTAACAGAGGGAAACGGCTAGCCTGGCTCTGTCCAAAAACAACAATAAAACATAATTCTCTAAATCCAGCTTTTAAAATATGAGAATATGTTGCTTTTCTCGATTCTATATTATTGTAAATGGAATGCATTTCATTATTATAATATCATGTTAAACATATTTGCAAAAAAGTTGGTTTGTTCCATTTGAAGTAGATTTTTTTATTGATCTGTTCTCGTAAAAGTAGTTCCTAGTAGGTTCTTAATTGTATGTGTAGAAAAAAACTGTAGTAGTTTTGAAAATGTTTTCTTCTGATGTACAGAACCATTGTGCTCTCTAGGAATGCCCTCCATCAAAGGTCCTCTGAAATAAGGAATGTCGTGGATGTCTAACTCTAGAAAGCTCCCTGGCTCCATGCAGGCCGGGACACGTCGCCGTGACTGGAGGCTCAGACTGAATGTGCAAACCCATAAAACTGGGTAGAGCGTTGTTTGACATGCAATATTAATTCAGAAGCGCGGCCCTCTGCCGGGGCATGACTGACATTTATGAACATCGCTCGGAGACATTTTATCACTCTAGGAAGTGATATAAAAAATATTGCAGCTCGCACTTCGACTTTCATCATGACACCAATTTCACATCTCCCCAGGAGAGCCTCCGGGACCGCTGCAGGGCAGGAAATATATGTGCCAATACCTTTAACGCAATGAAAGAGACGTCCATCATTTTGTCCACATTGGGATGAGAAAAAAAGATTAAGATCATATCAGATGTCTCTTTTCCGCTTGCAGTTGTTAAATAGCAACAGATACAGCTGGACATTTAAATTGGCAGGAAATGGCTTTAATACAACTGACTAAACTAAATATGAAATATACTTTCCCAGTCATTCTTTTGAACATCCAGATCATATTTAATCATTTTCCTCTAATTGATGACTTACATTACATGAGATTGAAGCGATGAAATGACTCAGGCCGACCTCAGTGTTTACAAACACATTTGGTTCTTGTGCTTTAAAAGACCCGTGGCGATAATGCCTGTGAGCTGGTCCTCTGCTGGGACCGTCCCATATCAGATCCAACGTGGTGAGGGTTCATTAGAGGGTTACAGTCCCTGTTTAGAATCAGACATCCTGTCTCTTCAACCCTCTGGCTGCCAAACGCATCAAGAAAATGTCCTTTCTAATAATACGACCTCTCGAACTTCTCTTCTCTCTCCTCAACATTCAGGACAATATACAGTGCACGTTGGAACCGCTCAGCTTTTTAGGAGGCGCTTGTTAACGTTAGTTAGTGTCTGTAAAAACACAAATAACAACTTTACTGTTTCGGTTCACTCTCACCGCTCTCGTCAGTGTCGTTTCCAGATGCTGCAGGCAGCTCTAAACACCGACTGCACACTGTCTGCTCAGCGCCTAACGACAGACACACAGTTACAGACCAGCTGGTGAGCATCGTGGAGCAGAAAGAGAGGGAATATTAATAACATATTGGACATTCATCAGATGATCAGAAACACAACGTCAAATGAATACGGCTTCTCCATAACTGCTGGATGTGTAAATATTAGCTAACAAGGTGATAATACGTCAGCGTCCGATGCTCCAAAAATCCATTTGTGCAGGTTGAACCTTCAAGATTGGGTTTTTACTATAATATCTGACATTTCCGTTGTCTAGTTTAAATGCATCATATTCCATGAGGTCATCATGTGTTTGTATAGCGTCTCTGAACAGAACTAACAGCCTGTTTTCAGCTTTGTGACGATGCTTTTTTTCAGCTGAGGCTTTTTAAAGAGTTTATTTAGCTAAAAAAGTAGAAGGATTTGCTCAACACATAAAAGGAACCACTTCATCCTTCAGTTGATCACAAACAATCAACATCAACACATCTGGAGATAAGCAAGGTTGCATGCTGCTGTCTATACTATTCACGATAACATCAGTGAAACATTGAACGATACCGCCATGTGAAATGTCATAACCACGTATCTGAATGAGTCAACATTTATATATTTATAGCGTGCAGGTTCCCAGATAACGTGTGTGGGCTTTGTATGCAGGCTTGGCCAAATATCTGCAAATTAACGAGGGAACCAAAAGAACATGTCTGCTGCAGGGTAAGTTTGGCATTTCAGTCATTTGATTAGCTTGTCCTTTATTGAACCGTAGGATGGTTAATGTGAGTGGGAGGCGTTTCAGTGCAACTCCTCTGGGAACATCGCAGCGTGTTCTTGTCAACAAGTAGCAGCATGAGTCATCCATTAAAAGAGAAGAGCTTCCTGGGATCTGAGGGAAAGTCGAAATTAGACTGTTGCGTTTACAGATGTGGGCTCTGCATTTTCATTAAAAGCGCGTTTAATAAATGGTTTAGCGCGTAAACAAACATATACGGTATATCGGCCGTAGATTAGCCGTCACTTCCTAAAAGACCGATGGATGTTGTGACCCTGCATGCGGTTTGTACGCAGCGAGGACGTCTTGGAGACCAGATGCTGCACACATCAGAATGAAAGGACTGAAATATGCTTTAACAGGCACAGTAATCTTTAGCTTCTGCTCCTGCCGTCTTTCTGTTCCACATAAAATCCCCCGATGTTATGCTTTCCCCCCTGCTCTCCAAAAGGAGATCAGGAAACCATAAAAAAAAAAAATCCAATAGCTACTGTACATTCTTCAAAGTAAAGGATTTGAAAACTTCTTTCAATATCTCATCATAGAGGAGTTTTTAGACATGGCGTGCGTCGAGAAGATTATAATCAAGAAGCCACTTAACGAACACCTACTCGACACAAATGTGACCTTTTAGGTTGACACGCACACACACACACACACACACACACACACACACACACACACACACACACACACACACACACACACACAGAACTGTGAACGGCTGCTGCTGTGACCTCATGTCACAAGTACTATACTTGATATATTTGTAGCAATGCATAGTGCACTTTATACACTCAGTGAAACTGATTGTGCAATACTGTTGTCATATTTGTGTGCCTTATTGTACATATTTTCTCATACCATTAGCATTTATAGCAATATTTTTTTGTATTCTTAATTCTAATTCAATTTTTTTAGCTTATTGTAATTCTGTGTGTAAGGAGGACCTAGCAAAATAAGCTTTTTCAATGTACGGAGTAACTGTCTGTTATCTGTGCATATGACAATAAAAATAACTTGAATCTTGAATATGGTGAACTTGTTGGCAAAGTTGCTTATTTGCACGTCCAGCAAATACAGAGCAACATGATCATTCACGAGGAGTCCTGTTTCTGGCCACCTGGTGGCTGTAAGGCTAATAGTCGCTCTCTTTTAGCTCTGGTTTTGGTCTCCTCCAACTCTTTAAGGGGACTATCCGACTCCTCCGCTGCTACATGCTCCACTTTGTTCGCCTGCTAGTCTCCAACTGTGTCCGTCTGCTGCCGAGCAGGTAGTGCACATTAAGCATTTAAATATGCTTCCATCTAATTTGGGTTATGCTCTGCTCCTATAGCGCAACCTCCAATAGTTGTTTTGGATGTATTCCAGCATTGGCATGCTAATTTAATAACGCACATGTAATGAATTCACCATCTGTCGTTGGTAATCGTCCTCTTGAGGGGCTTTAAAACTTCATGTTCAGGGGGATGGGAACTCTTTTACAGTGTCAGTCTCCACTAAACAGTGCAGCGCGTTGGTGAAGCTCAGTTTCTGTCGAGTCATGGTAGTTTTTAACGGCGTGGTTGTGTTGCACCTGTCTCCTGCGAACACCTGAGCCTGCACCTCGTGGTACAATATTGCCTTTTCAGGTTCTGCCCTGCAGATATGGCACCAGTGACCCACATGCACCAGCCGCTCCCTGGGAGGACTCCTCCAATACGAGGCCTTCGGTGTGCTTATTCTAACGGAGGTCTCCTCCGATCTTATCGAGATGCACAGAATGTGTCCGGCTCTCGCTCGTGACCAGCTTTGCCTTTGATTCTACAAGCATGAGCTCTATGCAAGGGATCCATTGGAAATGGCGACATGTTTGCTTTTCTCTGTGTGTTTACAAAACGTTACTCATATTCCTTGAATTTGCTTGGTCCCCCCCCCCACACATGATTTATAAAAAACAGACTTGCACAGTTTCCAAAGAATAAGGAGCAAGATCTGTGCGTCCGTGTCACAGTGGGCCACTTGTAATGAGAGAGCGTACACATCTCCACCAAGCTGATTAATGCCCAAGCCTGTAATCTGTGAGCATCTGCAGCTTGAATAGTCGGTCGCCACTGGTCTCCACAGTGTGAGAAATCTGCCAACAGCAGATTTGTCTACTTTCGCCTCAAAGAATTAGCTCAGCTTGGACTCAAACAAGGTTTTTTTTGCGGAATATCGGCGCACGGACAGAAAGCAATATTAACTCGGAATAATCTGTGACTCACAAAGCTAGTGTGATTATGTTTGGTATACATTCAGACATACATAAAGACTATTCATACACACATCATGCAAGATCTAGAATCATGGCAATTACGAGCCATAAAGATAAACTTGTGTGGCTGTAAGTAAACTTTAGAATCAGAATCATTTATTGGCCAAGTACTTTGCACATACTCAGAATTTGACTCTGTGAAAGTTGCATAACAATAAACACAGACAGAATAAAGCAATACAAATATAATAAAAACCAATAAACACAGTGCAATAATAGATATGGTAATCAACAAACAGATAACAGTACTGATAACAGTGTTTTCAAAAGGAATCTATTTTTTATGGCAGCTATACACGTTTCTTTGTCTACTGAGATTTGTCCCACAAAACATTGGATTACCTAATGAAATATGACGCATGAGAACAGACAGTTAAAGCAGTGTATAAAGTCAATATGAATAGCCGCCCCTCGAGCGGCTATAGGAATAGAATACTACAAACAACATGTCCCACATTGTGTGAAATGAGCATCGTGTGGTAAAGACTTATGCCAGAGGAGGGAAACAAAAGTTCAGCTCTCCAGCTTTAAGTACATTTTGCGGCTAATACTTTTCTTTAAAAAAAAAAAGCTACTGTACGTTCTTCAAAGTAAAGGATTTGAAAACTTCTTTCAATATCTCATCATAGAGGAGTTTTTAGACATGCCGTGCGTCGAGAAGATTATAATCCTAGAAGCCACTTAACGAACACCTACTCGACACAAATGTGACTGTAAATCACATAAATATGTTTAATATGCGGTTTCTTTTCAACAGAGGCTCGTTGTGGACTTGATTCCACCTCCAGAGTTGATGCAAGGAGCCGCTGTAAGCTACGTGTTCCTGTGACCCGTTAATATGTTGGCAGGCTAAGTGAGGCAAATCCAGACTATTCCATTTTTACCGTGGAGCGCTTTACACCACTTACTGAAGTAAGTGCATTACCCGCTAATCAGTGCCTGGCTGTACTTGTTAGTGCATGACCTTCCCTCATATTCAAGCCGAGGTAAGTGCTTCTGGTAAATTAGCTCTTATTTCTCCATCCCAGTGAATTCTCTCGTTCATATGCAAAGCAGTATTTACCTCCTTCTCTCCAGCAACCAGCCAACGTCAGCATATAAACGCTGCTGTAAAACAAACATATATGAATATGTTTAATGTTCCCTTGTAGGAGCAAAACACAGGGTACACAGTTTGTTTCCTTAAATCTGCAAGAACTGTTTTTTTTGGTGTGGAAACAAGTGGTGAAGACGACAATGACAAATCATCATCTTTTAGGTTGACACACACACACACACACACACACACACACACACACACACACACACACACACACACACACACAGAACTGTGAACGGCTGCTGCTGTGACCTCATGTCACAAGTACTATACTTGATATATTTGTAGCAATGCATAGTGCACTTTATACACTCAGTGAAACTGATTGTGCAATACTGTTGTCATATTTGTGTGCCTTATTGTACATATTTTCTCATACCATTAGCATTTATAGCAATATTTTTTTGTATTCTTAATTCTAATTCAATTTTTTTAGCTTATTGTAATTCTGTGTGTAAGGAGGACCTAGCAAAATAAGCTTTTTCAATGTACGGAGTAACTGTCTGTTATCTGTGCATATGACAATAAAAATAACTTGAATCTTGAATATGGTGAACTTGTTGGCAAAGTTGCTTATTTGCACATCCAGCAAATACAGAGCAACATGATCATTCACGAGGAGTCCTGTTTCTGGCCACCTGGTGGCTCTAAGGCTAATAGTCACTCTCTTTTAGCTCTGGTTTTGGTCTCCTCCAACTCTTTAAGGGGACTATCCGACTCCTCCGCTGCTACATGCTCCACTTTGTTCGCCTGCTAGTCTCCAACTGTGTCCGTCTGCTGCCGAGCAGGTAGTGCACAGCAGGTTTGGAGAGCTTTTACTCTGAAGACAGCCGTCTGCTGCGGCGGCCATGTGAGCGGTGAGAGAGTATCACAACAATAAAGTGGCTGGGCTGCATTTTCTGCCTGCATAAACATTTGCAACGCCTTATCTTGGGATGGTTTGAAAGCAGCATTGTTTATGTTCTGTGTCTGATTGACAGTCTTTGTGAGATAGAAGGTTATATATCTGACCTTGAATGTTATACAGGTCCGTTCTGTCGCGCGCTACGGCAACAAAGCCTGCCCGCTTTTTAACAGTCCAATTAAATCCGGAGGATTCGATTGAAATCCCTCTTTTATCTGTACAAGGCTCGAATATTCCATTTCACTGGGGGATACTCATACTACAGACGCTCTAACCTCCATGTCACTGAGACTGTAACGGCCCAGAGAAAGCACAAAAGACACCAAAACATAGCTGATGAAACAGGAAGTATGCTCTCCAGAACAGCAGCAATGTAAGTCACCCAGGTGTTCACATACAAACACGGTGACTCACTCACAAAAAAAATGGAGCCTGCAGCATATCGTTTCAGAAAGCACGATCAAACAAAAATAACTTCTAATAACTTCTAATTCTCTAAAAACAGCGAATGTGCAATTTGAAATGAAGAACTCCGACCCCTCCAACAAGTGGGCCGACTGCATTGCATCAGTTGTATTCTTGCTTCAACAGACTCATTGCAGATCGTATGACGCTGCAGAACATAACCTTTGCACGACCCCGGGAGAAAGTTTCACAACTGCTTTTCGAAAAACATTTGGGACAAAATGTCTCAGAGGACTCTGCAGCTATGTGGGACAACCTCAATCCTGCACTTATGATAATCCATCTGTCACCGTGCAGTTGGTGCCGGAACCAAAAGCGGTTGGCATATGCAGAGTCCGTGCCAGGTCCTCTTACGCAAAGTCAGCCAGCTGTGGCTGTTTTGGGTTGTGTGTGCTGGGAAGGTGTTTACATAACCCTCATTTGGGCTTCACACAGCAGCTCCTATAGAAAGTTGAACGTTGGAGGCAGTTGTTATTCATCTCACCCTTCATATGTATCTCCAATGTTATGGAAATGTAGAAATCATTGATTAGTGAAGCAGATACTTAAGCTGTAAAACATAAACGTAAGCAGATGTATTCATTATTGGCACATTTCTGTCTTTTAATACACACACGAATTGCCGGATGAGTGTAGATCTAACCCCAGAACCTATGGAAAAAATATTTTTTCTGTCCCTTCACTGACTTTGGAGTGGAACAGTTCAGTAACAATGTTCGATTTGAGCATGTACCCACAGTCAAACGGCTCATTGGGGAGTTCAAAGTCGAGTTTCGGTTAATATTTGAGCAGCAGGGCGGTTGCAGCGATGCGTGACAGCTCAAAACGTTTCGACAGACAAATTCTAAACCGACCCACCGCAGAGACATGACAACAAAGACAGCGTTTGTTTTGATTTGGCACTTGCAAGAGGAAATCATTTGAATTATTATAATTAGTGTTCGGAATGACAATGGATAATCACATCTCTATTTACTGCTCACTATAGAGGAGACGATGTGATGTCATTATACAGGCAGCAGTGAAAGAACAGAAATACTACGACGAATTTGAAAGAAAAAGTCTTGAATTTAAAATCTCGCTGGAGGTAAAATGCGTCGCAATGTAATTAGAGTATCAAAAGTAAAATGTATAGTTTGACAGAATGGTCCTTTTTAAGAGACGTGTGCATCATCAGATGATAAAACACTTTTTCGTGTCATTCTGGAGGCCAAAGACCAACAAACCTTTTGGAAGACTTGTTGAGCAATGCATTCTGGTTCTTGTAGGCTGTTCCTCCTTTACAGCGACATCGGGGACCACAACGGCCTCTTGCTCGGGTTTCTACAGTCACAGTTAATCAAAGAACTGCACCTTTCTACTGCTTACGCGCCCTAGTTTGAAGAAATGCTTCTGAAACGACTCTTTAAAGTTTAGCGTTTTGTCCGTTGTCCATATTTAAAATGAAGCTAATTTCAACAACTTTAAGTTGTACATTCTTAATCGTCTACATTTGTAAAATAGAAGCAGTGCAGTAAAAAGTACAATATTTCCGACTGAATACACAAAATTGCACTTTGTTGTACTTAACCAATACTTAAAATGTCACTTTAGTCGTCAGATGCGAGTTCCATTCAGGCTAAACACTTTAAGTATGTCTTCCTTTTAGACTGGCAATGTTTTAAGTGCTTTCATTGAAGACCACCTCAATGTATCGCTCCCTGTCTGTGCCACTGCCTCCATAATGGTGGTTTTCGGACTCCAGTCCCGTTTTCCCCAGGCGGAGAATCAGAAGCTGATCCGCGTTAAGCCCTGGAGCTTAAATCCCTCTCAGACGCTCATTAATGCTCTCGCTGTGGAACCACACCGGGCCCGTGTCACTCTCCTGAGCCCAGACCTTTGTCCTGAGTTTAACCGAGGGATCTTCTCCTCCTCTTCATCCTCTTTCATATCGTCCTCAACCAGTGCCCCTCCTCCTCTGGCCCCATCTTGGCCTCCTCATCCCCTCCACAGGTACCTACAGCAACATGAACTAATCATTCAGTTGTACGTTGACGTCTTTGCTCACGCGGACAAGCAGTTTTGATGTTGAAATGAACTTACAGTACACTCAGGACTGCATCCTATCCTGGTGATCTTTTTAGAATAAGGTTCTGGAAGAGAAAAGCACATATTTTATAGCAAACATGTTAATTATTGCATTTATAAACACCTCGTATTACTGAGAGCACCCCCAGGCCTCAAAGTGCAGTCAGAGTTTGCATGGCTGAAAAAAAAAAGAAACGGTTCTGTGGTCGGGCGAGCTCGGAACGAGACTGGAAACAGACGGACGTTTTTATCCATCCCTCCATTTACTATATCCGCTTGTCCTCGAGGGTCGCAGACAAGCGTGCAATTTGGACTTCTTTTTATTGGCAAACAGTCATTGCAGTAATTTGATGTTATTCAGCGCCTCGTTGACTCAAGATGTTTAGAAAAGTAATGAATCGACAAAACAGAACCAGCATATTCAAAAACGATTGCCATGTGTGTGTGTGTGTGTGTGTTTGTGCGCCTCGCTTCTTGCCACTTCAAACAGTGATGTCCTGGGACTGACACCGTGTTGTGCAAGAGGCAAAGTTCACTTCTCATCATGATGAATGAGTAACAGGACTAAAGCAGCAAGTGATGATTGGCAGAGATTAAAGCACAAGAGGAACTGTTGATCATCTGAGAGCCATATGTTGGCTTTCTGCTTTACTGAATGCTTATGAAATTTGATTAAGAACACTATTGTGTAGAATGGAATGTCAATTAAAAGGTGCAATTCCACAAAAAAACTGGGACAAAGTTATATGTAAAGTACTGTTACTCATCGAAACACATTCTTTGTATCCGAGTCCTGACAACCACTTAAGTCATTAAACATTTAAAAAGCAGATTTTTTTTATTTTTTATTTTTATGCAATGTTAACATCCTTGTCTTTGATGATGCATTACAGCGGAATGGTCCAACTAAAAGAAAACTTCAATATAGTGTAAAAGTATATACATGTGGGAAGGTATATATGGATAAGCTGTGCGGGTATGTATGTGGATGTAGACGGTTGTGTATATGTATAAGCATTTGCCGGTGTGCATGTTTATAAAGGTTAGCATTAATACTCACTATAAGCTAAACCATTGATACTAATATTACTGTTTTTATTATCTACTATTTATTTGATTATGTTTATTTAAATGTCAAGGACTTTTCTGTTGTGTTGAAAATGCTAAATTGAAAAAGTAAAAATAAAAATGCAAAAAAAAATGCAAAATAAAAAGTTAAAAATGCAAAAAAAAAATGTAAAAAAGAAGAAAAAAAGCCGCCAAGTCCGTGAGGACGGGTTGAAAGCTCTTGGGGGGGGGGAAAAAGCCAATAAGAGGACGTTGAGTTAAAGGGAAACAGCGATTTGACACGGTTTTGGGGAGAGGGCCTACTACTCAAACCGCCAATCTCTCGTCTTTCATTTGCTCTGACGAACTGGTCCGGTCTCCCTCCACTGAGGCGTGATTTCCAGCAGCTTGAGATCTGACGGCGCCAATCGCGACCGTTATGAGGCGACGGCGGAAAACAACCAAGATGGCCGGAGCTAATGTGGAACCAGAGAACACCTTTCGTCTTCAAAGTCTGACTGCAGAAGCGCTAACATTGGTTCCCAGACACAGCGATGCTATACTGTAGTCTCGTTGTTCTAGTCACATGTAGGTCCATCCGATTACCAATAAAAAGTCTTCATGTGTTCAAGTGTGTTACTTTATTCCTGCAGCTCCTTACAAAACAAACTGCAATATGTAAAACTGTCTGTTTAAAGAATAAAAGGAAGTCATTGCATCGTAATACAACCAGTGACACGAGCAGATTCACAGATAAACTAAACTCACAATGAGCAGTGACTTTGATGACGCAGCAGCATTCTGTATATACACTTTAGTCCACCCACCATTTAGCAGCCTTACACAAAAACCACAATATCATGCAGTCATACATCCTCATCCTCTCATTTCACTGTAACTACACAGGCCTCGAAGAAGGTTTTAATCCACGCGCTCTTTGTTTTCTTTTTGCCACACAAGGAGATTCTAAAGACGCTTTTCAAGTCCCAGGATCTATTTAAAAAACTGGACATTTCATCATGGCCGCATGCGATTCAGTCATAATCCAGTGTTTGTTTATTCTCCGTGTTGCAACGCAAGCATTTCCATGAATTCTCAAAATAATATTCTGTTCTCGGTGTTCCGCACTGTTTACAATCTCCATGTTGTGTACTTTGAGCCTTCAGTCGCCCGCACAAAAAAACACCGCCACCCACCAAGACAAACACACACTTTTACTTGTGTTAATGTTGCATCATTTGTATGACTTTGCAGGAAGGACTTTGTCCACGCAGCGATACATGTGCTACATGACGGACAGGTCGGTTGGTTACACAGCACACGCATGACAGTTGAACAGTTGCATAATCGTCAAGGATGTTTTCACTGCTGATCCGTTACTCCTACTGAACGGAGCAGCTGAAATACTTTAACAACAGGATTACTGCAGCTTTAAATGTGCGAGGCCAGTAAAAGGGGAATTCATGGAGGCAATAGTATCGGCACAAAAAAAAAAGAGGAAGTAAGAACACAGAAAGTGAACAACAAGAAACATAAAACTGCAGCAGACAGAAGTTTAGCAGAAGATTGAACCCTCGCCTACACAAGAGGGTGGCCTCTCCCTGTGTGCGTGACGGGCCTGTGGCTGAGGACTGGAGCTCGGCTCGGAGCCATTAGTTGCAACATGAGATATGAGCGCTGGGCTGGAGTTCTGGCTTCCCCCCAAGTCACAGAATGTACTTGAGCAAATTCCAGCAACAAGAGTTAATACAGGCCAGAGTGGATTTATCTAGCCGTGTCTCGGATTGCGTGTGCTTACAAGAACCAGCAATCCTCCTCCCACCACCGATTTCAACGTCCCTACTTGTTTATTTATAAGATCCACTTTTCTCTGCTGTTGTCTAAATGAACCTCAAACTCCTTAAAGACGCATAAAAGCGCAAAAGGTGGATGTTTTAAGAGAATTTACCACCGCTACAGGACATACTGTCAACATTGTTGACCTCCACACTTGAATGAAATGCAATATCTTAACCATTTGGTTGGTTGCCATGAAATTTGGTATACACATTCATGGTACCCAGATGATGCATCTTAATTCCTTTGGTGGTCCCTTCTTTTACCTTACAGTGCCACCTGCATGTCAGAATAGTAACTTTTACAATAAGTAATCTAAAACATAGATTTGGACACATTTTAATCATGGTCCCCAGATGAGGATTTATAAAGACCCGGCGGGTTCTTCCTACTTTTCCTCTAAAACGTTCGCTATCTCGAAAACCGTGGAAAATCAATAAACATTTTTTCTGAAGTTACTATTTTTAGTTTAGAGTTAAATATCTTGACATGGGAGACCTTCATGGTACCCAGAGGATGAAACTCAATTACTTTGGTGATCCCTTCTTTTCCCTTTTAGTGCCACCAGCATGTCAAAATAGCAACTTATGCAATTAAATAGCTCTACATTTACAACATAGACTCGGACAGGTTTAATCATGGTCCCCAGATGATGATGATGATGAAGATCCCTAATGTTTTCTCTACAGCTGCTTTGATGTTGGCTTAGGGAAATATGCACAATCGTGGAAATGCGTTGACATTTTGGACATACATTCGTGGTTTTCAGAGGATGATCCCTAGCTTTTTCTCTAGCACCAACTTGAAGTTAATCTTTTTTGGTTTAGAGTTATATAGCATTATCACCAGCATGTCAAAACAGTAACTTATAGAGTAAAGAATCTACTAGATAGATTGGGACACATTTTAGTCATGTTTCCCTGACGGTGATCAGGACATTTTGTACAGACATTCATGGTTTTCAGAGGATGATCCGTTGTGACTTTGGTGGTCCCCTAGCCTTTTTCTCTCGCACCACCTTGACCTGAGTAGGTTTGATTTAGAGTTAAATAATATGTGAAAAGTTGGTAAAGACGTTCATGGTACCCGGAGGATGAATCCTACCGACTTTGGTGAGCCCGTGACTTTTCATCTAGGGCCACCAGCAGGTTAAAGTTTTCACTTATACACCATAATATTTCAACAATTGTCTGTAAAAGATTTCAGATTGTCATGATATTTGGCGCAGAAATTCTTGTTCCCCACCAGGTGAATTGTACTAACTTTGGTGATCTCTTAACTTCTCATCTAGCGCCACCATCAGGTCAATGGTGTATTTGTATTTGTCCAATACCTGCAAAACTAATGGCATTCCCATCAGCCTCAGCTGTACTTTGCGCTCAGTAGCAAATATTAGCACATTAAGCTAATGAACATGATTCACAGTAAACCTGCTGAACATCAGATATACCCCCTTCTTTTTCTCTCTCTCGCCATTTCCCTCAACAATGTGCATGCGTGTGCGTGTGTGTGTGTAAACACACACCAGATTGATAACATTGCACACAGTCGGTCACATCATTAGTATTGATCAGTCTTTCTCAAATGGATTACAAAGCAGCCAGCCTCCACTCGCTGGAAGCAGTCAGATGGACAAAGAAGATACATTTTATTATCCTCTCAATCCATTATCTCTGTATGTCATACCATTTGTTTTATTTATGAGGTGAAATTAAAAGGGGATGGGGCTGTTCAAGTGGTGGACAACCTTCCACACGAGACCTTGATCCACAGCAGACTCACGGGATAGTTTGTACTGGGAGGATTTGGATTACCTTCCTTCTAAAACATAATAAAGGCATATGAGAAAGTGTTATTGGTATTTTAAATGATAATAAATGAGTCATCACAATGTTCTTTCTCTGGCCTGAGGGAGCTCGCTGCTGCAACAGACGGTTAACGACATTCCCAAAACCCTAAGAGGATTTTCTCCCCCCCCCCCCCTTTTTCTTTTAATTCTTCTATTGAATATTTGTGCTTAGTAAATCAGTCTGTGTGGACACTGATCCATCTGTGTCATTAACACTGTAATCCCATTTGAATCGACAGATATTGAACAGCAATTTATGTATTTATCTACTCAAACCAAACATATTGGAATCATTTTAGTTAGATTTTGTATTAACAGGAAGCCCCTGTAATGCATCCTACATTCATTATTACATGAATGTAAATTATAATCATGAATAACATCATGTCAAAATATTTAGAATTTCACTTTGAATTACAGATGAATGTCCTAGTGCTGTTTGGATGCGACAACTAGTAATCACTATACAAATATAGAATCTATATAGATATATGCGTCTTTATCAAATTCATTCTGATCCAGACACGACTCCACATCACATTTGTCCTCAGTCTCTCCTGAATGTTGCATTACAGAGGACCTATTTGAGCAATAACCACCGCGGCACACTGATGGAAGGATACTGCCCTCTGCTGGTGTTTGGTATAAATAACTGTTTATGAGAATATGTGTATTGGATCTGTGTATTGGACTTTAATATTTGTCATCTGCTGTTTGCAGAGGATTCATCATCTATTGGCCCTCTGGATCTTCTAGGACCTTCCATGTAAAGTCTATGCTGGAACTGAAGCAACTTTTACAAGTATATTATTTCATAATAACGTCAGAGGAAGTTTACCAAGTTTATACATTTAATATAAATTAACAAATGGATTTAATTTATTTACTAGTTATTATCGGAAACTGGATTGGATGAATTGTACACTGTCTAATTAGTTCAGTTCTAATGTAGCATATAATTAGTACCAAATGATTTTAGTATTTTCAGGAAACTTTTTAGGAAATTATTCTTATAATTTTGCGCCGTATTCAACGATTCAATTTGACTCTCAATCTATGAAATCCATCAAAAGAGGACTGAAGAGATTAATTTATAATTCCATTTTATTTTCAGTATTACGCAACATTAGAAGTATAAATATCTGTTTTAATATACAACATCTATGACATCCATAGAGCTTTCCTTGGGCAAAATACAAAACTCAAAACACTTTTATTGCACATATTCTAAAAGACAAACCATCGTAAGCAAGTTCATCTAATACTAGTTTTGCACAGAGGAAGAAAAACAAACAAAAAGAACAAAGGAAACCGAAAAGACAAGCAGAGAAAGAAGAACCTGACGTATGAAAAGACATTGATTACAGCACAAACAAATGTTCTTATTAAACATCCTGGTGGCAGGGGAGCGACGTCTCACACTACTACAAACAACATCTCCGACACAGAACATAGATTTGGCAAATCAACAATATACAAAATATACATCCATGATGCTTTGTAAACAAACATTGAATGTGCTTTGAGGATTTAAATGTCAGTCGTCACAGGAGAAGAAAAAAAAAAAAAAAAAAAACACGTTCGATTTGTTCAAATAAAAATCAGTGAGTCATTTAAATCTGACGGACGAGCGGGGAGTTCATGAACCAGTTTCGGTTCTAATGTCTTCTTCTTCTCACCCGTTGAACTGAATGTTGGCAAACATTAAGGTGCATTTGTTTCTCTCACACTACATTAGCAATATACATGAACAATATCTAATGCAAAGTACACATCAGATTCTTTTAACGTTAAAATCTCTGCAATCAATCTGGCGTGTTTCAGTGTGCCGTTAGGATATAAACTATATTCTGGGTCATGTCTGACTCCTCAAAATGAGAGCATACGCGGTGGACAAGATTATTGTTTCTACATAGCCGGCACAAGTACTGCGTGACAGTTAGTGTCCGAGGCTACGCTCTCGCTCTCGTTTCTAATTCACCTACTACAGTATAGAAACACGTGTGTGTGTGTGTGTGTGTGTGTGTGTGTGTGTGTGTGTGTGTGTGTGTGTGTGTGTGTGTGTGTGTGTGTGTGTGTGTGTGTGTGTGTGTGTGTGTGTGTGTGTGTGTGTGTGTGTACGTTGCAGAAAGTGAATGCGGATATATGACAGCCTATATGCGTCGTACCAAGTATTTAACATCGAATGCATGTGGTGGACATGAACGATGCGTATGAAATCTTTGCCCAGGTGAAGCTTTAATCCAGCTGCTGCTCAAAATGCAGAGTCCTTTAGAAACATCGAAACACTCACACTCACACACACACACACCTCAAACAACACAGACCCAAACCGGACATCGAAATCTCTTGAAACCCCGACAGTGACGCTCTCCCTGTACATGTGATCGGATCTCGATCACGTGATTGGTCTGAATATCATTCTGCACGGACGTGGACGCAACCGGAGACGACGGCCGAAGCCCTCAGAGACCAACTGCAGTAATTATTGGCGTCTTGGTTGCATCTCCTTAAATCGCACAACAATATTTCATATTTTACACTCATCATCATCATCATCATCATCAACAATAAAGAAATTCCTGGGAAATGCTGACAGCCCTCACAGTTTTGTTATTTAATGCTACATTTGTCAGAAATAGCCCATTTACCCCGTCCTGCCTCTTCCTCTCGCTCGTCAAGGTCATTTTGGAACATGTGAAAACATGTTGAAAGCCACACGGAGAGGATTGCCTTCGATGAGACACCACGGTAGCTTACTTTAGACCACAGAGATATCAAGCTCTTAATATCGAGCGTACAAACAAATGATACTGCGAAATCTATACATATAATACATAGACAATCATGTAAGCCCATGAATCCCAGTTTTACAGTGTTTTCATATTTACACCATATTGCATAAAAATCAAAAAGAAAAAATATGTACAGATGTCAGAGGAATGTGAATAAACACCACACCTTGCTAAGAACAGCAAGTTTTTTTTAAATTCCCATACTTCTAAGGCCCCTTCACTAATTTAGGATTTTCCAGAACCGCGAGATGACTCCGTGTTTTTAGTTTCAGGACATAGTGTGTACCACCGCACAAAAACCCAACACACAAAGAATCGGACTCCAGAGATAACAATCGTGACACAACTGCTAAATTGAGGAGCGTAAAACTGCGTGGTCTACTGCATTAAAAGAGTACAATTCAAAATCATTCATATGGCACGGACTCTACAGTACAGTACAGTACAACACACACACACACACACACACACACACACACACACACACACCTCTCTGTGAGGCCCCTCCCTGCGGCCCCCTGACACACTGATTGCACAAAACAGAAGAGAAAAAATTCCAAACATACAACCTGACATGAAAAATAGAACACCAGAAATTATCAGCGAGTGATTGCCTACAGTCAGACCTAGAAATGTGTTGTCATATGTCAACAGTAACACACACACACACACACACACACACACACCCCCACTACCTGTCTACCAGTGTGTAACAGCTTTCCCGGTCCTCAAACAAAACAAAAAATAAGAAGGCATGATGATGTTTGCACAAATCATTTTCTAATCTTACATCTGGGTTCTCCGACGTCGGCTGCTTTCTCTTCACTTCCCTCTTTTACTTTTTGTTGCCAGAACTACGTGGCGACTCCTTCTGCTGCTTCCTGCCAGTGTCTCTGTCTCTGTCGGCGGCGGCGGCGGCGGCTCTCGCTGCGTCTCTTTTAGTGTTTTTCTGTGCAGGCGTGACCTCCGGCGCGCTCTCTTTCTTCTTCCTCTCGGCCGGCTCCCTCTTGGACAGCTGTTTGTCGGGCGTGGTCGTCCGGGCGTCCGCGGCCCTGTGACTGTCCGGTTTGGGCGTTTCGGCCCGGGGGCCTTCCTTGGACACCTTGACCGCACTCTCCCGTGGCGCACCGCCGGAGATCCGGCCCGGGACGGCTTCGGCGCTCTGCGTTTCCTTCCTCGCGGCGGGTTTCGGCAGCACCGGCGGCGGCGGCGGCGGACCGGGCTGGGAGGCGACGTCCGACGGCGGCTGATGAGGCGAAGAGACTTCTTTTGGTTTGGAGCCGTGATGGTTCCTCGCGGCCGGGGCTTGGCTTCTGGGCGAGGGGTCTTTGTGTTTGAAATCGAGACCTTGTTTAATAACCGGCGTCGGAGCTGCGGAAGTCTTTAGAGCCGACGATGAAGGGGCGGTTTTAGGAGAGAGAGATTTGGGCTTCCACTCGTTTTCTTTCGCCGTGTGAGCCGACGTTGCTGCAGAGGTTCTGGGCTGGGTGGGAGAACGTGTCAGCAGAACAGATTCCTCCCGCTTGGAAGGAAATAAGGCTTCTTTCCGTTTGGGGTCGTATGCCGTTTGAATGTTTGACATGGAGAACACAAATTCTTTCGACAGATCTCTCTGTTTTGAGTTGGGACTGCCCTTCCCGGCAGGGACGGGAGGAGCCGCACCGTGAGCTTTCGCTTCAGGCGCTCTCGTCACGGCGGCGTGCGCTACAGGCGGCGGGTCGGGCCTCGACTTACTTTTGGCAACTAAAACATTTTCATTTGCAGTCGCTGGGGATGAACATTTGTGTTTCGCAGCGTTTTCCTTCACACCGATAACATTCTCTCCGTTTTTAGAGGCGAGGTGTTCGGAATCAGACGATTTGTTTTGTGCTTTTTCAGCTGGATAGATTTTTGATAGCTGCTCTGAATCTTTCCCGTTGACTAAGTTCTTTGTCTTTGGTGATGTGGGTTCCTCTTTTTCCTGCAGCAAAATGCTGCCCCTCTCTATTGCACCAACAGTGTTGCCCTTTTTATTAAAGTTCAGTGTAACATTATTCAATGAGGCGACCATGTTCACTTTAGAAACCTCTCTCTTTTGCTCCAATTTTGGGTTTGCCTCCACCTTTGTGACTGCAACACACCCGTTGACCTCCTTCTTCCAGCCTCCATCACCGACCGCTTCCACCGCTGATCTGCTAGATTGCTCCTTATCAACAGATCTTTCCGAACGGTCCCGACCGTCCGATTTCAAACTGCAGGTTTGATCTGCTTTCACAGAACCAGACGCTGACGTCGCGATAGAAACCCGCGGCTCCGCATTGGAAGAGCAGATGTTCAACAGCTGCTGCGTTGAAAGCACGTTCTCCGGAACGAGCACAGGCGAAGAGTTGTTCTGTACGGTCACCTCAGACGTAGAGGTCGTGTTTGAGCTCTGAGCAGGAGTTGTTATTTTCTCACAGCTCGGACGCGGACCTCTATCCAAACCACAGTTTATACTCCGCTTCAGCGACACAGCTAGTGGTTCACTGGCAGCTGCAGCCTCCGAAGTTTTTATGTTTACCTCCGGCTTTGCCGAAGTCAAAGGGCCCACTGTCTTGGAGCCGTCGGCAGCCTGTGATGTGGCGCGCGGGGTGACTTCCTCCTGCTCCGCTTCATCCTCCTGATCTTCATTGCTGACTTCCCGTATGGAGGGTGTTTTTCCACAGGAGAAGTGGGAGCTGTGTCGAGGGCCTCTGTGTTCATGAGCCAGTGAGGAACTGGACTTCAGAGCCGTCCTGCTCTCTTGTTTGACGCCAAAGCTCGACGCCTCCACTTTGCTGGTTTGAGCCTTTAATGAGTCGCTGTGTCTGTCCTGTGTTTTCTCACCACTTGTGCTTATTTTTAACTCTGCGGCTGCGTTATTTGACTGATCTTTGGCGGCAACGATGCTATTTAGAGAAGAAACCGCTTCAGGGGAACAAGTCAGCGGGCTCTTCAGCTTGTCTGTAGCTTTCACTTGGGGGATGGTTATTTGTCTCTCAGCAGGGGTCTGGAGCCAAATTGGAGGACTCAAAGAAACACTGTCGCTTGTGTTCTCCGCCATCTTGGATAAACAGGTTTCCGTTTTAGAAACTCTGGGCCCCGAGAGCAGACCGATGTCCAGAGTGCCCTCCAGGGGTTTGAGACAGGAGACGTGGCGTCCTTCAAGTTTATAGTCAGACGACGTCTTCCGAAGCGGAGACTCTGCGGAGGAGATCAGCTGGAGTTTTTCCACAGCGCTCTCTCCTCTGCCAGAGAAAAGCTTCGGGGAAAGACCCTCAGGGCTGGAGTGAACACTTCCCAGCCCCGCCTTCATGTGCTCATGACACATGGCCGTGTCCAGCTGGAGGCTCTTAGACCTGGTGGAGCCAAAGTGCAGGTTCTCGTGGAGGCCGGGGGACAAGCGACACATGCAGTCTTCTCGTTCTTCAAAAGACAGCCTCTTCCTGGTGAACTCGATGTTGGGAGCTTTGAAGTCCAGTCTGTCGGGCTTCATGTTATCTTTGCCCGGCCTGGAGTGCTGCCACTCGGGGTGAGCGGAGCAGAGAGTAGCTCTGAGTCCTCCGTCACCTTCACAGCAGCCGCCGGATGTTTCGCCCTCAGAGACGCGCGTGGTGAGTTTCTTATACAGCACATCTTTAAGGGTTGTGCTTGCAGCTTTGGCCTCCAGGGGGCCAGCGTCTGGGCCGCTGTGGGTTTTGTTTTGGCCGCGGACCAGAAAGCTTTCCTCCCTGTCGTCGCCGCACAAGTGGGACGACGAGTCAGCTTCCCGCAGGGCGTCTTGCTTCTGTAGCGACTCCCTCCTCTCCGACCAGTCCTGTCTCTTTGCAACCATCTTGGACTTCAGCTTCTCCCTGTCGAGCTCCTCAACGGACTCCTGGCGGCCCATCTTGCGACAGACGGGCCTCTTCAAGCAGCCCTGCTCAACAGGTCGAACGCGGGTGAATGCCAGCGACTCGCAGGCAGTTTCCTCCACACTTTGCAAGATGGTGTAATCCCGCTCACCGGGCCTCAGCTCCTCATCCTGCACCTCCTCTTGGGTCACCTCCAGGCTGTGTTTCCTGGTACACAGGTGCTTCTTATCTCCGGAGTAAGAGGGGGACAGCTTCTCCTCAGACTGGACTCGTTTTAGGAGGGGCGAGCGGGGAGGCTCAGCACTTTTGGGGCGCACGATATGGCGAACAATCGTGGGTGGGGAATGAATCTTGGCTGGGAAGGCTTGGCTCGTCTTGGAAAGGTTAACGGGATGCCCGCCGAGAAGGGGAGAGGGCGAGCGCTGAGGAGAGGTTGGCTGCGGGGTGGGCGAGGGTGTGCGAGCCAAAGGAGAAAGGGGAATGCTGCCGGCAGACTTGCGGCGTCCCTGTCGGAGCCGTTGACCCGGCAGTTTGGGGCCGAGGCCGTGGAGGGTGCTGGGACGGATGTGACCCGAGCCGGCAGGGGAGTTTGGAGCGCTGGAGCTGGGGGAGCTACTCTGGGACGAGTTGCCACCTGGAAGATGAAAGGACGACAAAAAAAAAGACATCAGTCATTTAACACATGTGAAATGAAAATAAACAGTGTGATTTCTTCGGCGAAATCTCCACCTGACTGGGTGAACTCTGGTGTGGGGCGGAACGTGGCGGTAGGGGAACGAGGGGAGAGACTGTGGGTGGGGGAGCCGGGGAGACTCTCACCAGAGGACAGAGATTGGTTGAGGGAGGAGAAACTGCGGCTTGTGTGCAGGAGAGGAGATGGCTGCATGGCAAAACGTCTGAAAATGGAGCGACGCCTGGAAAAAAGACAAAGTGAGACAAAGAAAAAAAGAAAATCAGTTCAGGATTCATTTGTCTATCTTTACAAGGTCTTAATAAAACAATGCCAACCACGCAGCTAGAGATGACAACAATAACTAACAACGTACAATAGTGGAATATACAATTATTCAAAACTAGAGAAAAGTCTACGGTCACATTCTGGGTCGTTACAGATAGATATTTCTTTTGGCAGTTTGCAAAAAGTCTACATACAAATAGATATGCAGTGATAAAAAAACTAAAATAGAGCTGCATTATGACGCAATATAGATATTTGCTTTTCTCACATCATCTTGCACATTTACACTCCTTTAAATCCTTTTTTAGATGCAAAATAATCCATTGATCCTGACGTCTAAACACTTCAGATCATTCACTCAGCCCTTTTCTGCTGAACTACTGAGCTGTGCACAGCATAGTTTTGGTAGACACTAATAACTGAAACAAACAAAACTTTCTCACAGTTTTGTTTTCAGAAATCTTATCTATGGTCCTCATCAACTTAAACATCAAGTAAAACATTCAAGATTAAAACCAAACATTACGGTAACATGTTCCGTATTGTTGGGCCATCTACAGTGATTCAAATGTAAAGTTTCAGTCGTAAGTTGGTACCTTTCTGGTGTTTTCTCCTTCTTGGGCTTCTTGGCACATCTCACCATCTTGCTCCGGTAGCTGTTCCTCCTGGCCGGACCGGTTTTTATCGAAGTATTTTCAAACGGGGTTGTGGAGATGGCCACTTTACTACCACTCTGAAAAGACAAAGAGACCAGACTTTAGAGGACATTTGTTATCGAAAGAATGTTTTGGGGTTAGATCAGCGTGTATGGTATACAAGCCTTATGCCTTCTGATTTTATATTAATACTATTACTGTAAGTTGAGGATGTTTACTGAAGATAATAATTGAATTATAGTAGTATAGTACAGTCATAAACTCAATCCAGATACAGTAAAAACATTGCATCCAGACATATTAAAAAGTTACGGATACTGCGAGCAGGAATATGAAAAGGAAACCGCCACAAGAATTTGATACGCTGTTATTTCTCATTATTATTTGTAATTGTTTCTACAGCTAATTTAAGTTGGACAATTTATTAAATTAGAAAACAACATTTTCATAAAGATAAACATACATTGTCCTTTACCTTGAGCAGGAGCTCCACCACTTCAGTGTGGACGAGACCGTGGACGGGTTCTCCGTTCACGTGAGTAATGAGGTCTCCGGCTTTGAGTCCGGCTTTATGTGCAGCCCCACCGTCTTCTACATTCTGATTGACAGACACAGAACAGACATATTATATTGATATTATTGTCTATTTGGAAGTTTAAGGTACATAAGCCAAGAGCTGTAAACTTTAAGTGATGTGGACGGACAGTTTGGAAATGAAGTGCTGCAGGGATGACTTATGTTTGGAGGCCAATCCGGAAGTTTGTGTGTTCCCTAAATAAATAACCAATGGGATTTTATTTCATTGGATTTAAGATTATTGCATAAAATAAACAACATACTTGAAAGTTTTGTTCAGCGAGCTAATCTTGACAACACCACTTTTATGATTCTCGTCAGCCAATGACGTTTCGTCGTCTCATTTAACATTTAAAGAACGTCTTCAAATACTTAAACTCATGAGAGACGTAATTACAGACGTATTTCATGTCATGAAATAAATTGTTAATATCTTTTTCAGTCATCTTACCAAAACACACATTCCAAAAACACACCGACTTAAAAAGGCAAGGATCCGGAACTACAAAAATGTTGACTCGTTTCCTGGTTTTGGGACTCATTCCTGCAGCACATTATTGATTTGACAGTTGCGATGTCTGTTATCTTGCATCGCTACGCGCACCTTGATGGGAAAAATCTAACTCTAGTGACTGGCAGCACTTTACTGAGTCTCATATGTTTATTTCTCTTCTCTGGTGTCATAAAGAGAGATAACAGATCATGAGCTTTATTAGTAGAGAATGCAACCAGACTTCTGTTTCTCAGTAAATAGTGACAAACAGGCAGAAAGAGGTATTTCCGGTCTTACTACGAGGATAGTTACAGGGAAAATCCCAACTCTCACATGGCATATGTACAAAATGATTGCTTATACAGACAGGTGGATTCAACAGAAGTTCAGCTTTTGGATTCATGCCAACATCACATATAAAAATGCTGCAGTTTGTCGGCTTTGCTTTCACACCACAAACAAAGAGAACCAGACCAGAATCCTCTTGGAAGCGTTCTGAAAGCTTCTCCACCGGTCCAAATCGACCACACTAAATGCTGTTCAAACATGTTCAGTGTGGAAGCACCCCCACAGTCTACAGACTTATAATTGATCACTATTTGTCTGCTGCAAGCTGATAAAGTCCTTCCTTACCCAGACCATGTGGTACACGGTGTAGACGTCACCGTCACAGGCGTACACGCGGATGGCCCTCAGCGTGAAGCCGAACTTCTTCCCCGAGCTGTGGATGACGATGGGCTGCCGCGGGATGGCGTTACAGAGGGAGGAGTCTCGGCTGGGGGAGGAGTCTCTGGAGGAAGGGTCCGAGGAGAGGGAGTACGGAGAGAGAGGGCTGGCCAGCGGAGACGCCCCGAACATATGATGATCACCACCTGAGAGCAGATTCTTTCATTTAGTCAGTCAGACTTTGGCCCCGGAGTCGGCCGCGAGGTGTTTCTGGAGAGCTCATGAGCCCGGTTCATTCTGCTCCTGCTGTGGGTGAAACTAATGCGATTTTCACTCTCCCAGCAGTGAAGACCTCTTGCTCCTGCCCCGCCTCCTTACTCTCCTTATTAGCGGCCTGCACTCGGCTACTTGCCCGCAGCCACACTGTTAAAATTGAACTCACATCAGGTGTCACGCTGGGCCAATTTCACAGAGATCTATACTGTGGGCTTTCATCTCTTTCACTCTATTTGTACAAAAAGTGCTCTGCTCTTATTGTAATTCTTGGCACGCTGCTCTGATATACTTCTAAAAACTGGTTGAGATCATGTTTTTGAGTCTGCTAGTGTGTCAATGCGCGTTCTTCATCTTACCCCCGGGGATCATGAGGGAAAGGGCACCGGTTGAGACGGACTTTGGGACTTTCGCCAGCACTCCGGTCCTCTCTGCAGCACTCTCCGGCCGCAGAGAGTTGGTGTGGGCGCTCTGGTCTGCGGAGGTATGACTGGTGCTGTCGGGGCTCTCCACCTCTTCACCTCTGGGTGTCAACTGGTCCAGATGTTCTGAGAAACTTCCTAATTATTGGAAAAGATGAGCATGGAGTGAGGCACACAACTACGCTGGGCAAATGCGGACATTATCAATGTCATTTTAATTTGTCTTCATTGTTTTTATCTGTGCAAAATACAAAAGTTGCGTGGCGTGATTTGTCAGGTGACTGAAGACACAACAATTTCAACAAACGCAGAACCTAAAAGAGAAACTTCTGAATAGCAATAACAACTGAAAACAGGAAAGTCATAATTACAAATAAATCATGGGGAAAATAAAAATGATTTCCTGAGTTTTGTAATTAAATTGTAGTGCTTGTAATTTTCATGCAAAATGAGGGATGTGTCGGATGCTTTTCTACTAGGATACATACATTTTTCTTGATACGGTTGTAGACTAAAACTTGAGAGGTATCAATCTTATCATCTATCCTTCTGCAAGAAAGCAAATTATGATATTTCCCAAAATGTCAAACTATTCGTTTAACCAGTCCAGGGCTGTCAAACAAGTAGCTTGGCTTAAAAACGGCAAGTTATTAGGATAAACCTTATCATCTATACTTGTCCTACAGAAAAAGCTTGGATACCGTAGTTTAATTGAATGGACTTTACAACGTATGGATAAAAAAAAATTTCATATAAAGTTGTACACTATGAAACTCGAGTAATTTCCCACCAGAGAGCGTGGCTCCACTGTGCGTGCTGCCTGGGGTTGTAGCGTCATGCTCATCCTGCAGGAGCTCTCCTGTGGAGAAGGAGGTCTTGCTGGGGTCACCGAGGCCAGAGGTCTCGTCTCCTTCACTCTCTGCCGAGATGGCAAACTTTGGCAACAAGCTGGAGCGCTGGCCCTGATTTGTTCTATCCGTGTCTGACGAGTGGGACAGCGAGGGCCTAGTGGAAGAAGAGAAGAGACTCTCGTGAGGGATTATTGGATTATTATATTTTTGAACTTTGATTTAAAGGGATAGTTTTGACTATTTTTGATGTTGAGTTGTATGAGTTACTTGTCTAGAGTATAGATAAGCAATAGTATTGCTGTTGACTGGGGCAGCAACAAAACATATTTTAGACACCTCAAAGAAAATCTATATTAGTGTAAGTGTACTATTTTTAGAATATTTTCACCGCTTTGTCTCTATTTCCGATGGGGAGACTGAAGCTATTATATACTTGTATTCTCTCGCCAAAAAGGCACAGGACTCCACTGACTAGTAGTGCAGAGGTAGACCAGCATCTCCCGTGTAAAATGACTGTTTATTTACAATGGGGACTGGTGGCTTTGAGGAGATCATAGACAACTGCTTCAGTACTCCTTAGACACATAGACTGTATAGATGTATGACGGCAAGATGAAGCGGTGAAAATATTCCAAATGTAGCGAACACTTCAACAGAGACCGATTTGTTTTTAGGCATTTAAAACAAGCTTTGCTGCTGCTCTCGTCCACAGCAGTACATCACTTCGCCTCTGTGTCGGTACTCCATCTATTGTACAGAATACACTGGCGATGGATATTAATATGATGTCCGAACTCAAGCTCCGAAGAGCATATTGATGGCCGAAGAGAAAAACCTCCCATCTTTTTTGAGAATACAAAAAAAAAGACTTTTTGTTTTCCTGCAGAATAAATACACAAAGTGCAGATAGGAGGTATTTCCCCACTTTTCCCGGATCATTCTGCAGATAGGAGGTTTTTCACTTTGGCCATCAATATTCGATCTCGGCGACATACTGTATTGTGTTTCTGTCCAGAGGTTTAATGAACGGGAGTTTCAAGCATACATTTCAGCAAAGTCTGGCGTCCAGCTGAGGGAGTCGATAGTCAGCGGGCTCTCGCTCTTCTTCCCCTCGGTCTCTCCCTTCTCCTCCAGGTGCCCACGGGACAAATCCAGGCTGCTGTAAACCTGACGACCACACAGAAACAACGGTTCACTCGAGTACACGCAGGCTGTAAAGGCCAAATTATGACACACACCGTCATGTTCAGAATAAGCTACGAGGATTGAATAATAAGTGTAGCATATTCTTTACAGACAATATGGAATGCTCAATTGTTTTTACATTATAAATGAGGAAGAGACATGAAACACTCTGCTGTTTCGGGGAGTTAATGCAGACGTCATCATGTCTTACAAGCATGGAGGTTTAGGTGTAGCAGGGGAAAGAAAAAAAAGATTCAGTGCAGCTTAACACTTCCTCTGAGACGCCCTGCTGCTTTTTCGAGACACTGTAATGCTTTGTTTTGATGCGAGAGGGGAGCATACTGCAATGCAGCACAACAATCGCTCCCAGCTTGTAGGACTGTATTGTGTTCCACATTACCAAAAAACAGAAGAAAAAAGAAAAAGCGGAAAATATATGCAAAGCCGACATCTTCGTTTTAATACTGTAGGGGTAAAGGGACGGCGGGTTGTGTTTTCTAGAGACTCATTTCCATATGAAATACCGCTCAGCTCGTGCTTTCTTTCCCATGAGAAAAAGAGCAGGACCGATGAGGGCAGAAACTCATTTACATTACTAACATCTCCGGGCGGTAACGGTGACGTAATTGTGTTGGTGTGAGACTTTCGAGGGGTGGAGATTAAAAGGACGCACCTTCGAGAATCTGTGAGAACAAGAGGAGAACTGCCGCAGCTCCACGTTGAAGTCTTCGTCGTTTGTGTCCTCTTCCTCCGTCTCCAGGTGGTGGTATCTCTCAGAGCGAGCTAGGGATGATGGGAGATTTTTTGTATTGTTATTGCACTTTTTACAGGTTTATTATAAGTGCCACAAGATCCTCATCAGTTTTCACTCCCTTTATTCATTTACAGCCATATATTGTTTTTTGAATATGCGGGTTTGTCGTGTGATTTGGTTATAAAAACTGCCAGAATGTCAACAATTATGATTGCCAACTAATACATTTTCATTCTGCTGTTTGGGATAATCATTATGAGTTCAGATAGATAAGAATTAAATAACCTTTATTGTTCCAGAGGGGAAACTTGCATTATTGTCCGTTGCTTTACATACTTTATTTTTTTATACAAAAAACTAAATGAAACAATCTTAAAACATGAGCGATATTTGACATTGTGAATTCAAAATATAGTGCGGTACTTTATCATAAGACTCTTTTTCCTGATGCCAGAGGTTTGAGAAGAAGGGATGCGGACAATCTGCAATGATTTTTGTTGCTTGATTCATGACTCTGCTCGTACAGTTCATCTTCATAGATATTGTTTCTAAAACACGGCGCGGTAGTTGACGCTCTGATGAGATAACTCACTGTCGAAGTAGCTGGTGTCGTCTTCAGACTCCAGCTGAGGAATGAACTCGGCCTTCTGCCTCAACAGGCCGTTCCAGTCCAGGTTGTCGAAAAACTGATGCTGCTTCACTTCGGCAGCTCCTCCTGCAGATATGGAATAAATACAAATTATAAACCAGTTTCAACACATTCCTAAGAACAAATGAGAAAATCATTTGCACAAAACAAAAAAACGCTGACAACGAACGGCTCAGTGAGACACAGGAGGCGAGGAAACGCTTGCGCCACGTTTTCCTTTTTGCCTGATGGCTTCAGGCCAAGCTGATACTATAACCATAAATTATGCAGGACAATTTCCTGCCTGTGACCTTTCGTGGAGTAGCAGGGGACTTTGTGAATGGCAGCCCGGCGAGGGGAGATCGAGATGAACGAGGAGGTCCAGATGTCCCTGGACTGAACCGGCTACGTGCAGCACTCTGATATAAAGCCTTTGTCCCAGGTCATGGCCACTTTTACGGCCTATGGATCGACACGCTCTTAGTGCTTGATCATGCATGCACCGAGATTCACGGACTAGCAAGGACATAATTGCAATTGATCAAAGGGAAGAGGTGAAGAGGCCACAGGATAAACTGCCCTGCTTGTTGGATGACCTCAATTTCTTCCCCGGTGACTTGGAATTATGAGCACGGCTGAGGTGGCGCTAAAGGTCACGTGATAATTTATGTTGGCCCGCTGTGCCTGTCTGGTCCTAACTGAGTTACTGGCTGTTTTTGTTGTTGTTGCTCTTCGGTGTTTGTACCTGCGCCCATCCTTTCCAGAGGATTCTGTCGGAGGAGCAAAGCGATGAGCTCCTGAGAGTCAGGAGGCGGGGCCTCCTCTCCCTCAGGCCAGTTGATCTCATCTGAAAAAACACACACGATGCAGACGATCAGATTGAATCAAAATGACTCCTGACACACAAGAAGCCTGTAAATATCAATTGCTATTATATTTGCAGGTTGTGGTTTCGGAGTTGGAAATCATCCGGCTTTGTGAAGAAAATATAAAGCCATGTATCTAAGTAACGTCATTGCAACACAAGGAGTAAAAAACAAAATGATGTATTGCTTTAAACTACGGGAATTGCAAACTTAAATGGTCAATCCTTGTTAGTTTAGAATGCATAATTACTATTTGCATTTAGCAATCTGGTAAAATATAAGAAAAAAATGGTGGCTCTGCACAGAAAGCTACGTGTTTGATGCTGTGCAATAAAGGCTCTAAAAACAAGTTTGGTCATTCGATGAAAGTTTAGTGTCACAGTGCGACTCCGAGACAAGCTGGTCTTCAAAGGTTTTGAAGTCACGTAACAAATGTGGCATCAATCTAATGTCTGGAATATTTTGACAGTCAACAGCAGAATTTTCAAACATGCTGACATAAAAAATTAAATATCCAGAATATAAAAATTACACCTACAGTTAATTTATCCCTACCTGTAGAGCCAACTGTGGGTGTCTTGTTTAGCATTATCGATGCTACTAGCCACCATTTCTCACTAGAACTTCATTCGTCAAGCTAGGAAGCGTGAAAGCCACGTATTAATGTACTTCTAAACAAAAGTGTTCATATACTCTCTAAGTTATAATTTTCTACCTCCATGCTCTGTTGTGCATACTTTATTATTTGTAAACGGGATACCTGTTCATATCAACAATACGATTAGCATTACACAAATAAAATGAATGTGACATTTATTTTTTATTTCTATTGATTTAATTCTCTTAGGCTGGCGTTTATGAAGTGCCCTTTTTTTCCTTATTTTTTATTTATTTTTTAAATAGCTTCACCAGCAGATTCAGACAAACAGAGTAAGTTCTGAGGTGTAAGCATTATGTTGAACGAGACAATTTAAACGTGCTCTAGCTTTTAGTGAAAAGCCTCGTGGATAAGCAATGAAAAGGGGAGCAAAGCCCGTCTGTGCCGTGCTGATTGTCTGCTCTGTGCACCATTTGTCCCCATTTTAATCAAATTTGGGAGGGGAGCTATGAATATGTATGTACGGCCCGAGGCCACGGTGGCATGCATTCAGTGTGTTCAGGCCCCTTTAATTAACAGTCACTCTCGGAGGCTTGGTACAATATGATTGAGAGCATAGCAAATCGGTCATGGCATGCCATTTATTTCCATGCCACAGATAGAGGCCGTTATCCAACCACTCCAACAATTCATCTGAGCCGCACCGCCAGACGAGATAAAAGCTCTTTTTTTTTTTTTAAAGATAGATTACGATTTTTCCCCTGTGCGGCTGTCACCGTGAGACTACACGAGGAGGACAAAGTAACATCATCAGAATTATTAAAACTTCACTTGTGGTCTAAAGTCAAGCTGATTCCGCCTCCCGCCATCTGCTTTTCTACTGGCCCTCGGGGGAAATCTCCGTCTCCAATAAATTGAGAAATATGCACGCCGACTAATTCCATGTGGTCACTATGTAAATGTTTAATTCATATCTGAATGAGATTTGGGAATTCCTCCTCGAGTGCTCAACAGAATCTAAAAGCCAGATGCTGTGAAACCTGCGAAAATGTGTCTAGTAGAATTATATATTTGATAAACTGGCATAAATAAATCAGTATAGTTTGTTTTCATCTTTAAATACAAACAGAGGCAGTTAATGTTTCCTCTTGAATAATTGATGCCTTTTCGTGCTATGCATTATAATTAAAATACAACATGAGGAGGGTGAATGTGGCGAAGCTGCAGCTAAAAGAAATATTGTTGGACACTATTATAAACATACATTCTGTGAGTGGACACTACACTGTGGTAGGGATTGCATGTGACAAATTTTACTTAATGTGGTTATTTAAATTTTCCCTTAATTCAACGGTTATTTTGCCATCGTCTATTTTCTTGTATTCATCATTAAGTATTAGTCAAACTTCCCCTATTTCGTTTTCATTGTTTTATTTTCAGATTTTCTGATTATTGTCGTTCATCTGTCCACCGGTGTTTCAGGATTGTATTGTCTATGACTTAGAAATTAATTTATTATCCTAAATTAACATTAAAAATAAAGGAAATATTAAAAACACCTATCAGGAGGATTTGAGCAGCAGTGTTAATTAGGCAAAAAATATGACTTCATCAAGCCATCATCTGAGAAGAAATGGATGCAACACTGACCACTGATGACCTGTCCAAACAGCTCCTCTGGTGTGTCTCCAAAGAAAGGCACGCAGCCCACGAGGAACTCATAGAGGATGATGCCCATCGCCCACCAGTCCACCGGCTTCCCGTAGCCTTGCCTCAGGATCACCTCCGGTGCGATATACTCCGGGGTTCCACACACCTAGCAATCAAAAACACAATAAATACTCTCAACCAGGCTCGTGGAACATGTTTTGTCCAAACTGGCACGTTAAATGAGGCGTACCTGCTTATCAGAGAACTCCCTGGCGTCTTTCTCTATGTGTCCCTCGTACAGGTTGGTGGTCATGTTCATCAGCCCGACTTTGGACAACCCGAAATCTGTCAGCTTAATGTGTCCCATTGACGTAACCAGCAAACTGTGAGGAAGAGAACGGAAACATTACGATTAACTGGTATAATGAAAAACAACATTCAACAGACCATTAGGCCTAGAAAATGGCTTGAGCATGTTAAAACTAGATGTTGACTAAACTTAGTGAAATTATCTTAAATTCTTTGCACATGAACCAATATTTTACAATGTCTGCCTGTTGTGTTTGTTATATCTTAAAATTAGATTTACAGTCACGCAAATGGACCATTTATGTGTCACTCACACCGCTGCACAACGCCTGATTTGTTGTGTGGATGCAGACTAAGAGTGAACAAAGACTTTTTCAGTAATTTTTGCATGCCAGAAAACCGAAACAATGATAGATGCTGTAGGGAACCGCGGGCGGTAACCCTCCATGGGCTCATCGCTACAGTACGAGCTACCATATGTTGATTGTGGCTGCTGTGACATTCGGGAGGTCTCACTTGTCTGGCTTGAGGTCCCGGTGGACGATGCCATAGTTGTGGAGATACTCCAGAGCCAGCACTGTCTCTGCGAAGTACATCCGGGCCATATCCACGGGCAGGGGACCCATGTTCTTCAAAAGGGTGGCACAGTCTCCACCTGTAAGCATCAATGGAGTGATGTGATTGAGAAAAAACACAGAGGAGACATTGTGTTCAAAGTGCTTGCAGCTGCAGCACCCGTGCACTTAAATTATTTTTAAAAACCTGGCGGCTGACCTTCAACATACTCCATGACCATGCACAGGTGCCGCCGGGTCTCAAACGAGCAGTACATGGACACCACAAAAGGGTTCTCGGCAAAGGTAAGGATGTCTCTCTCCACAAAGGCTTGCTGGATCTGATTCCTCAAAATCAGGTTCTGCTTGTTGATCTTTTTCATGGCAAAGCGTTGCTTCGTTTCCTTGTGGCGAACCAGATAGACGGCTCTGTGGAAGAAAACGGTTTACCGGTGAGCTGGAGGACAGAACTATTAATGTCTATTGTTATTAATGTCGAGAGGAAAACAGAAGGAGAATGCGGAGGGAGATAACTGAAAACGGGGAAAGAAAAGGTTAGTCCGACCTTAAATAGTAACAAACCATCTATCATCAGATTAGATACTCAGATACAGATTAAGATGTCCTTACCCATAGGCACCATTGCTGATGAGTTTTGTCATCTCAAAGTCCAATTCACAGGGTTTACGCCGGCACCGCAAGGCTGTGCTGAGGCTCTGAGACTGAGGGCAAGAGGAGACACAAATACTAGAGCAAATCAAAAAGATAACATCCGTACTTCGCCGGTAAAGATGGGTGGAGTAAATCAATACAGGAAAAACAATCCCCGAGTGCTCACAGAGTCGTCCGTTTCTGGTGTTTCTGCGATCCCGCTGTCGCAGCTGGTCAGCTGAGCGATTTCTACAAAAGAAATGAAGAGAAAACCAGCAGTTTAAATATTTAAAGTATATATAACTTCATGCGAGGCCTGCGAAGACGTTCTGCAGAGCAGTTGTTGAAACAAAAGTAACATAAATGCTGAGAAATCAAAACCTGTTAACAAAAAAAGAAACCGGCAGCCTTTGGTAACCTATTAGGTTCGAGGTGCTGACTCTGAGATAATCTGAATTGAGAATAAATGGGGCGGAAATCAGTAGTGGCAACACAAACACATGTCCAACACTTATTTTGAAAATCACCACTCCAGAACACGTGCTCATTATAAATTCATTTACATTCCTTTTTGTTTTGTCTCTGTGTGTTTGTTTGTGTGCAGCCATGCTGAAGTCCATGTGTTTATTTTCACAGGGGGGTGTTTGTCTCGTCCCTAGAGAGCCCGTAAAACACATTTTCACTGCTATTTAACATCTGTTCTTCTTTGTAAGGTTTGCTGCGGGCCGATGAGGCTCTGGGCAAAACGAAACCCGGGAGACACTCGGGGGAAATGACTGGAGAGATTGGCTGATGAGCCAGCCAGCGTGGATCTGTATAAGGTCTGTGGGGAGGCCATTCCTTTCTAATTAGTCATAATGGATGTTGTTTGTAACTAAATCTGGAGAGACAGAGGGTCATTAGAAAGACGGTCTGTTCAGTACAGGACATTAGTCAAGAGAATCTTTGCCTTTTAGTTCCTTCATTCCTTTACAGCCTCGCCACAACAGTTACCCATCATTCTTATGTACCGCATCACCGACAACTGTAATACTCAGCAGCCTGTGGATTTATGTGAGATGAGATACTTTCTGCTTCACAAACCCAAAAGAATAAAACTAGAAAATTATGATTTTTGCCAACTGAAACAAGTTAATAGTGGAATAAGCTCACATTTCCACATCTTTTATAAATAATTTCATTTTGTTACTACTTGGGGTTAGTATCACTTATTATACACTTTATATTTTTACACCTGCATCTAATCGTTTGTTGTTGTAATTTACTTTATATATTTTAGTTGAATTGTAACTATATTTATTATTTAGTTATTGCTATTCTATTGTGTACTGGTGATACTTCTTTTACACTTAACGATTATTACTTTATTATCATATGTTAATATCTTTTATTATATTGTTTTTTGTTGTCTTTCTGCACAATTAAAAACATTAATAAAGCTCTATCTTGTCTTTTCATATTTGAGAGTCTTGTTGACCACAGTTGTTTGTATTCTATCATCTCTGATGACGACCATCAGCTTCCCATACCTTCCAGCGGATCCCTGGTGAGTCCCAGCTGGCTGATGATGTAACGAGGGATGTCCGTTTTGATGCCCTGGCCTTCTTTAGCGTGTCCTTCAGCGGCCTCCAAAAGGTGGTAAAATTCCTCAGGGTCAAACTCCTGCAGACACACAACAGCACGCTTTAGTACATGAACAATGTTTAAGAAGGAGGTAAACAACACATCTATAATCTTTGGTTTTCACTTGTTTTTAGCAGCCTCAGTGTGCAGTTTGAAGCTTTGATGAATGGTGACAATGTTGTCAACTACAGGATGTCTAAAGGGATTAAGTGGCAGCTCTGCTGAAGGTAGAGAAATACACATTTAGGAGCTGATCAGACGGCGAGTTTTAGCAGCCTGAGGCGGATTCTTGTAGTTCTTTTCAAAGAGAGTTAAGCATTTTGCACGCTGCCTTTAAACTGCCGAACGCAGCTTGAGTAAAAACATTTTTATTAAACTCAGAGCGGAAAAGCGCCCAACGTCATTCTTTTAAATTTTTTCCTCATTGATGTGACTTTTGCTAGCCGGGGTTATCATGATCTGAACAGGAAAGAGTGGGAGGCAGGTTAGTTTTATACAATTAAAATATATATGTAAAAAAAGGGGAAACATTAGCATGTTTCTCTTTGGATATGTAGGAAAAATAGTTACGCTGCTCGACTTGTCAATCCTATTGAGTAACAGAGTGAAGACGATAAGAATTATATATTTTTTTTTAATCAAAAAAGTAAACATAATTGTATAATTCAGAAACATACCAGACATTCCAGCAGTCGAGCGGGTCGGGCTATGATGATGAGGATCTTCTTCACCAGCTCTTTGATGACGTTTAGCTCCTCGCTTTCGGTTCTCTCTGTGGACTGTAGATCAAGAGACAAGATTTCAGTTTTTCACACGTTACCGTGGGGAAAATGCAGCGCGGTTCTCCTGTATCGCAGTCTGTGCCTCACAGTATCCTCATCACGCTTGAGCTCTAAACATCGAGACCACCATGAGATCTTTGGAAAACCCAGAAGGTCCGCTGTATTTCTTAAGGGCAAAATTCAAGTGCCAAGTTCTTGTTAACGTTTACAGACGAGCAATAGAGAGCATCCTGACTGAAAACATTACACACTAGTGTGGGACGTGCACGGCCGTCAGCGGGGGATTTAAATGAAGGAAATCAGCATCAGTTAACTTGGTGACAAGAGGTGCCTGCGCAGAGCCCAAAGGATATTAAAAAGGCCATCCCCACTGGCTGGGCAACCCCTGCATCCTCCACTCTCCACATATGACACAGTTTTGTTCGTTTTTTCCTCATGTAGCAACTACAAACTGCAGTTCATTGCATGACCCTGTTGTACGATAACCTTATATCAACGCTTACTTTTCTTGAGGTTGTTTCAGAATCCTTAAAAAAGACTCTTCTGACCATCCGGAGGGGGAAATATTCCGTCTGTTGCACCATATAAAAGATTTTAACCAGTTGTACCTCGATTGTTTTCCTGATCTTAAGCAAAGATGGTCGCCAGAAATGACATGCCATTGCTCAATGTGTAAAATATAAGGATTTTAAATGAATGTATCAGTTATATTGGTATTTATTTATTTCACAAAATGCGATAAAATGGCACATTCATACTTTGTATTCCATAAAGATTTTCAGGAACTAGCAGACTAAATAGTTTTTGTATCCAGATGGTTTGAAAAGTCTTGACGAATTCTGGGAATACTTAAAATGCTAATTCATTTCCTCTCAGATGTACGAATCTACAACAGCACATTTATAAACACCGTTCCAACGTCATTTAAATGAGATATTTTCTTTTGGCGCAATGTCTTTGTAAAACATCTGTGCGAGTTCTGAAGACGCGCTCACCTCTTGAACGAGCCTCTCGAGCTTGTCAGTGAGCTCGCAGAAGTAGCTGGAGGTGATGAGTCCTAGCCGGCTCTTCTCCAGACAGTCACGGGCCAGTTCAATTATCTGGTGGTGGGCAAAGCCGAGCACACCATCTGCCAAAGGGAGGACGCTCTCTGGAGAGTTGCTGCGGATGATGTCCTGGATCCTTTCCTCCATCTGAGCTGTGGCCTGCAGGAAGAAGGGGAAGACGTCACTTTGGCAACAACATTTGATAATTAATGGCCAGGCATCGGCTGTCGCGAACATATTGAGAGCCCTCACCCTGGGAAACCGCTCCTTGTAGACGTGATTCATCATGATAATCTCATGGTCGTAACACGAGGGAGATCTTCCGGGGCTGAAAGAGATATTTGACGGTCAGTACCCGAGTTACCAAACAAGGACGGTGTTCACCTGCAGAGGTAAAATATACCTGAGACTGCGGGAGCGCGGGCGCATGGCCGTCGCTCTGCGGCACTCGTCCCCGGAGATGCTCTCAGTGCAGAAGTGCCGTGAGAGGAAGTGCAGTTCATCAGGCGTAGGCTGGAAGGGCAGCTGGTGCAGCTTCTCCTGTGATGAACAGGATGACTGGAAATGAAACACATATATATTCAACATGAAAAGAAAAGAAAAAAAAGGTTGTTTTGTGTGTGGATTAAATAACCATAATAACAAAAAAAATTATATGTTTTGGAAATTTTGCCCCTCAAATAACAGCAATATTTTAAGAAATTGTGTGGGCTTTCTGGAGTTAGATGAGAATATCAGTAAAGTGAAACATTTGAAAAAAAAGGTAAAACTACAGCTTGTTATTTTGACATTTCAGTTTTTCTAAATATTTAACTAACAATATAAACACGTGTTAGTCAGTGACTTTAGAGGTGGACTTTTTTAAAGTTTGGACAAGGCCAGGCTAGTCGTTTCCCCGTTTCCAGTCTTTATGCTAAGCTAAGTTAGCCTGTAACTTTATATTATACCTGCCACATGAGAGTAACAATCATTACATCCAACTAACTGAGCAAAACAAATAATCCAAATTATAGCTTTAACGCATTTCAAGTAACCATATGTAATGAGGATACCTAGTAACACGGGACAGATCACACTGAAAAACAACTAAATAATTATCAAGTTTACACTAATTCATTCAAATACAATGAGTATGGCATGTATAGTGTATCAAATAACAAAAAACTAATGTGGCTGTTTCTAGACTTGACTCATGACTGAGAAACAAAGACGCGTTTCCTTCGACAGCTGGTGTGAATAGCAGGAAATGTACTCGCTAAACAAAAACACTTTTAATCCCCTGACTCTTTGTAATTCCTGTAAATGTTAGTGTGTGTTTGCATGCATTGTATGCACATGCTCCGTCTGCTTCCTATGAACACAGACATGTTTGAGTGAAGGAAACGCAGCGATATGACGCAGCAACTAGACACACTAAGAGAGTGATGAATGTGTGTGTGTGTGTTGTTTACTCCAGAACAAATCTTTCACCTCTCATACAGTTTCATGGGTTAGTAAACAAATACTGAACTCAACATTAATTCCCAATCATGTTTCAGCATTATGAATGTGGGTTTAATTGGTGCCGAGCGATTCATTGTTTAAAAAAAAAAAATCACAATTTGAATGTGACTTTCAAAAGCTGTATATAATTAACATATACCATAACAACATGCAATGTGATCAAGTTTACGCCCATTTCTGGTCAATTTACTCAGCTGTTGAAAGTGAAATGAAAATGTTGGCTGTTTCCTGGTATAATCTGTGTATACTTTTTTATGTTAAAAAGATATAAGTTTTTCTCAAGTCAAGTTGATACACAATTTTAGACAGACGGCTAAGAGGAAGCTACGTAGCTACTAGCTAGCTGCTGAAATTAGCTGGTAAACAGAGTTGCAGAATCTCTTACAGCTAAATTGTTCATACTGTTTTGACACTGCATATTTTGGATTTGCATGTTATTAGTATTTATATTACTATTTACACTCTAAAGATCTGTCTTATCTCCAAGTCTACGTTTCAGCACATCTTATGATTGTTTTAAGCTTTTTACCTTAATGGCCATGACTTGAGACCTCCAAGATAGACTGGATGTCATTTAGTAACGTAAAGTACTCAACTAATAACAACTGTAGGTCTGTAGTTTATCGAATAGAAAATAGTCACAAAGCGGGTTGGTCCAACGGTTCAACCTTACTTTAACTACTCTGTTATGTTGATGTCTTTGGTTGTGGATGACTGGGTGAGTGTTTGAGGCTTACAGAGACGGTGGAGCTGGGCGTGTTGGTTCCATATCCAGAGGAGGGAAGGGAAGCCAACGACCATCGGCGACCATCAGTCCTGTCACACAACAGCAAAGACTGTGAATTACGATGCTCGTCCGTGAGAAGAGTAAAATTGTCTTTGGAAACATGAAATCTGCATAATTTCCATGTTTGTATGCCAACAATCCTAAATGATCACATTGTTTTAGATGAATGGGTAACTTTCTTTGCTTTTGTTCAGAATGAAATTAGAGAAACAATAAGTGAATGAACTGAAATGTCAGAGTCACTACGAGACAAACTAATGAACTATGAAAAATAAAGTCTACTAGCAACATATACGGGGTTATGAAAAGGGGCAAATGAAAGCCTAACATGGGGGAGTTACCTGTCTTGTCTGTGGCAATGACTGTGGATCATAATAAAAATACACCATTACATGATATTGTGTTGAGAAATGGTGTAAATTAAAAAAAAAAACACATTAATGTTTTTGTAAGCAGAATTAGACTTAATAAGCGTAATAATACGACTTGTGCTGGCAGAGAACATATTAACGTATTAATTGTCTGTCACTGCTGAATGGCTACAACTCTAAACACAGTATACTTCTTTCTTTTTTTTTTAAGCATCTGTAACCGAGAAGCCTTTGGCCGGCAGATCAAGTAAATATTAATGTTTGTGTGAATACCTTCGTGCAAAGGAGAAATGAGCAGAGGCACTCGGAGAGAAATTTCTAGGACTGTCTTGAGGGCTCGTTCCTGCAAGAAAAACACAAAATCTAATTTAAAAAGGAAAACAAACTGCAAGCAAAAAAACAACTCAATAAGACTCTTTTGGCTGCAAATTGAAATTGACATCCAAAGACTGATTAACTGCAATAAACCACCGACGGCGGCATCACCACGGTTCAGAGTGAACAGCATCTGATGTCTGGTCATTTTTTAACTCTCTTGAAATCTTGCTTAAAAGAATAAAAAATGTATTAAAGTTGAACTATGAGCTTGATGTTACAGAGACTGTGATAAACGCACAAGCAGATCCCACTGCTCTTATTGCAGAGAAAAGTTTACTTTTTTACTCAGATTCCATCCACATGGTGGTGCGTTCTTTATACGTAGTTTTCCTAAAATTAGATTAAAAGAAATCCTCAAAATGGTAAAACTTGTGAGACTCCCAGTAATGTGGCCGTTACTACAGGAAGTCTCTGCACACTTTACAGGTTAATATACATTTACTTCACAACATCAGACACAAAACGATGACACTTAAAAACACACGGGTAAGAATATTAATAAAAGAGCAGAACTTAGTTTAGGAAAATAAAAAAGTGCATTTATTTAGTAACAATATCAGAATTTAGGGAACTAGTTATCAAAGTCAAACCTCAGTTGAATGTTTAACCAGCCAGTGACACGAGGAGGAGCCGCAGAATCAGGGCTGCACGATTATGGCCAAATGATAGTGACGATTATATTGATCCATATTGAGATCAGTTATTCAACGTATTTTTTGTTCACTTTAACATTTATTAGACAGAGCATTGCTTTCACTCTCACGTTGTGATACATTTCTGCTAATTAGCGAAACGCTGCATCAAAGTTAGGCTTAAAATAAGGTTTTTCTCCAGTGCGTTTTCATTTTGCTGGTAAAATATACAATATAATACTTTTCTACTGTGGACTGCAGCCACATCAAATAATTAACAGACTTCGGCTGCAGGCTATCCGCGCAGCAGCTCCCTAAAAGTGAAGCCAAAACGTCTGGATCGACCTCCGGGAGGCCGGTTGTTACTTTAGGAAGCAGTCGACTTGATGTGCAACCAAGTTTTCCACAATCAAGATTACGATTAATATTTGATTAATTGGGCCGCCATATGAGAATGCGTTTCAGACCCAATGACGACTTCTTGTTGCTGCCGTTCGTAGGCCAGAAAAGTTCATCACCGGAGTTATAAAACGTTATAAAAGCACGTACAGCACAAGGATCTTTGGCTTAATTTTTATTTTATTTTTTAAAAGAGCCTTTTTGGCTGTAAATGAGAGAAGTTTTTGCAACACACTTGATATGTCATCTATAAATGGTTTGAAGAGGATCAATTTGCACCTAAATAGAGAAGTATCTCCACTCTTTCCTTTAATAAACAACCAGGACTATCTCTCTCTTTAAATACATCTGTAATGCTGCACTACATTGCTGGCTACAGCAGCTCTGGGCCACTGAACACATTGCACTGTGGGGACTTTGGAAAAAGGCACCAATTAGACAGTTCCCCCCCCCCCCCCCCCCCCTTATGGTCCTGCATTAATCAGAAATGTTCCATACTGGGGAACAATGACAGCGGCACTGAATCTCGTTAGTGATGCACGTCACCTATTTAAATGCACTGTAATCTTAAATCACAACCAATTACAGATGAAATCCTCCTCCTTTGGGAGTTAGACTGCACCTGAAGACACAGATTATCTACTGACGGCTGAGAACAATGTCTGAAAGAAATAACAAGAATTATGGTTCAAGGGAAGGTCGCTTATGAAATTATTCATGATCATGAACAAGAGTTGGATCAGCTACAATACAGAGCCAAGGCCAGGATTCAGGAGAAAAACATTATTCATGTAGAGACCCATTTAATTACTGTGCATACGTCAATGTTCTCAGTCATCTGCCGGCTGTAAAAAAAGAACTGAAAGGATGTTTTTTCTTACCTTTGAAACCAATATTACGACCGAGCCCCAGTGAGAGGTCATCCCAGCGCTGAACACATTCATTTCCAATAACATAGTGGTTTTTGGATTCCATCTTAAAAAAGGGCCGGGCCCCTTCGTTACAGACCAAAACACTGTGAGTCGAGGCTCTAACTTAGCTGACCGATGCCAGGAAATAAAACGCCCTGTGGTAAATGAGGCCTGCCCTCCCTCTGCTCCGGTGCATTTCCTCTCTGCAGGCCACCACTTCCTCACTCGGCACAATCACTGCCCGGTTTGATTCACACCAAAAACACAACACAACTGAGTAATAGTTTTACTTTTTTTTGTGCTTTCTGTCATTGACTTCTATACCAGACAAGCATTTGCATCCTACGTTGTCAACACAAATTAATGTGTAAATGAATTGTGCTTTTCTATAATATCAATATTGTACGATAAGTGCTGGTTCAAAACGCAGGAGGATTATGCTTCTACTTGCATTTTGCAGTACAGTGAACATAACACAAGGGCGCAAACACAGTGTTTACTCATTAATTAATAAACACGCACATGTGCTGAACACACACTTACCTGTTAGAGATGAGAGAGGGGAGTGAGGTCGTGGCAAGCCTGACGACTGTCCGCTGCCTATCAGGCTTTTTCTGTTGCTCGTTCTGCAGCTGTGAAACCAGAGAGTCAAATATTAGTATTACGAAGACATTATGCATCACATATTTACTAACAACGTTATAGATCATATTATAATTCCCACCGTAGTAATACATTACAATCTTGTTTTATGAAACATTATAATCTCATCATTTTACTATAAGTGTTCATTGTTTGCTTGCAAGAAAAGAGAAATATATACTAAATCTATGCAATAACAACACACAAAAAGTAAAATCATTTTTCACTTCACATAAAGCTTACCACTTAGAGTAACTTATAACCACAATATCATGCATTATAAAAGTGATTGCAATGCATTATAAAAAGATTATGATGTATTACAACTATAGATATTGTAATACACTGATGTAAGCATTAAAATGTCAGTGGGGGACTTGCTGTTTGCTTTAAGTACATTCAAGAAATAGCTCCTTGTCTAAGGGATCAATATTGTGGATGTAATGTCACTCTTAAATGTCACTGTTAATTTCCAGGAACACGTTTGTTTCAACTATTCCCACAATGCAAAGAGAGCCCCCTCCACCCCCAGCACGTCTTTACACATTCAATTACACTAAACACAAACACTCAGTGACTTGTATTGCAGACTGGATACTTTATTACAATGTAATAAACACCTTCCCCCTCTAACGTGCTCGGGGGAGTGTTTACGGCCCTGGAGTGGACGGTTAATGTTGGTGCATGTGGTGCCAGGAAAAGAGACAGTCCTGGTTCAGTCACCAAGATGAAGCCGGTTCTCTGCACAGCATTCGGGATGCTTTTAAGTTGGTTGATCATGTTAATACAGGACTGTGACTCACTAGGGGCCGCTGTGACCAACAACACACGACTCAGAAATTTTAGCCCAGTTTTTAACCTTGAGAGAAAAATTAACTATTTCAAAGTAAAAAAAGAAAGAAAGAGTGTTCAATGTACCGATTAGTCTCGGGTTTATATTTTCAAATTAGAGGCTGTCAGTGGGAACACATAATGAATGAAGAACGTGAATTTGCTTCAAGGTCAGAGACTCAATGACATCCTCTTACATAACCTCCTCAGAGAACGGAATCATTTCTGACTGAATTTTTTAAGATGTTATTCAATTATAATTTCCATTCGGTGCACAATAAAAAAAAAAAAAATTCTATTAGTGTTTGAATAGTGAAGCTGGTGGGTGGCCATGCTCCTGGATTTTACTGCAGCCTTTGATGACCATAACATTCTTATTGCCAAGCTTGAATGTTAATAGTTTTTCCCCGTTAGTTTTTGCTTAGCTGAAGAGTCTCTGCCTCTCTAAACATTTTAAAAGTACAGGAAATACAGCCGATTGTACTACAAGTGTTGCTGGAGTTGCATCCCTTCAGCGTCTCCATGCACCTTGGACGTCGGTAAAGTTGCACCGGAAATCCCTGCTCTGCTTTTACATGTACGTCTGCATGTATGTTTGTGGTTTCAGGGCTGCACTTGAATATTAAACCATTTGGATTTGGTTTGTCGGGTATTTTGGACATTGCTATGGAGGTAGTAGGAATATCTTTAGTAAGGCCACTGCACTACATTCGTCTCTAGACGGGTTATCAGTTGCCAAATTACTGGGCGTTAGATTAAATATTTACTCTCTTATTCTGATTAGATTGAGCACAATTCCCATGATGGTAACAGGCATTGCAATTTCAAGAAAACATTCCCCATATGTTTCCTCTTCTGTTATGATTGACGTTGTTCGGTCTCTTGTTTCTGTCACACCTGGAGAACTGCCAAGTCCTTTGGTCCAATACTGCTGATAAACATCTCAAAAACCTTCAGTTTGCAGAGAGAAAAGCAGCCAGATTAGTTTGATATATCTTGATTAAAAAGAAAATGACTAAAACCAAAATGGTTGAATCTTTAGTTTTTTGCAACCTTTTTCTGGCCATTTCTTTGTGACAATTTGTTTTTTGATATCATTGTAAGTTTCTACCCCATAAAAGACCCCGTCCTAATGAGAATCCAAAACAAGAATAAAGAAGCTAAAACACAGTGATGCATGTCTATAGCGTGAAGTTATTTACTCCAGCGATGGAGATGCAGAGCAACCATTCATGTCGGAGAGCGAGAAAAGAGTCGGTCACAGGTGCAGCTCGCCCGTCTGTGTGTTGCAGCACTGATTGCACAGAACGTTCAACTGCACATGAGCTTCTGCACATGTGCACATTCTGCAATGACGCAGAGACGCGTGAGCCTCAGAGCGTCAAAGCCACCTCAGCAATAGTGAAGAGAGCGGCAACTTTTTACTCGAGTCAATGATGATGATCAAAAGGCGATGTCATTCTTTGCTCCACAGGATTTAGAATACACTGAAGCCAAAGACCTTGATGGACACAACAGCAATTACAATATTCTCATTGTTGATGGTTTGCACCAATCAGGCGCCATCTGGTTTGTTTTTCCTGTAAAAGCTTTTTTATTTAAACCTTTATTTAACCAGGAAGTCCCATTGAGATTAAAAATCTCTTTTTCGAGGGAGACCTGGCCAAGACAGGAAGCTTTAGTGCGAGTGAGGTCACGCCCTGTATCTGATCTGGTGTCCAAACTAATCCATGTGCCTCCTGCAGATCCCTCATCCTCATGCTCACAAAAATTTATGCAAGAATAACTACATGAATAAAAGTATCAAAAGTACATTGGATTTACCCTCTCATGTTGGAAGTTGTGTATTCGTAGGCCTGTAGATTAATGATTTAAAGTGACCCTATGTACTCTCTCAGTGTTGAAAGTCCTTAAAAAAAGTATTTTTAAGTTGTGTATTATGTGGACATTTGAACAGCCAAATACAGCACAACACCTGGCTATATATTGTTTATTATCGCTCAGCAGCTAGCTTTAAAGAAGACAATTCTGTTCACTAATTCTAATTCATCCCTAGGATGATTGTTTGTGCTCTTGGAGTAGATTACCTACGGGCAATTTCCCACAAATTTGATGCATGGTTTGAACGACGACTTCAGATTTATCAGCAGAAGAGGCCTTGCTCCTGCTTAATGGTTGAGCAATTAGCCGCACACTAATGTCTAATGTGATGATGAATGTAGGAATAACAAATGCTCAGAAACAAAATATTAATCAATCAGTGGTTCTCAGGGCTCAGTGCTCTTATGATTATAAATTTAGAGGACGCACATTTTTTAATGATTCAATGAGTTGCCGAGAAGATTTATGCTCTTTGGATCAAGAAAGCAATGACCTTCAAGCAGAGGTCAGTCATTTCTGAATTAAAAAAAGGTCATTACAGATGTGACCCGCTCAAAGAGAAAGATTATTTGACTTGTAAGATATTGCTCTTCCAACTATGATATATATGCATTTCATATAATTAATTATCATGCGTTACATAATGTTACAGAAGCAGAAAACATCCCACAGTGAAAAAGAAAATGCAGTCAGTGTAGAGCAAGTGTCCTTCTGAGCAAATGATATGATTTCTCTCAGTTTAGCTTCAGGAGAAGAGACTTTTTATAATCACTGCACGATTGGACAAAAGGAAAACAAGTCACGTGCAATTGAGTAATTTGAGGTCAACGTTCATCAATTTAATCACAAGAAACACCTGACAGATATTGGTCCTCGTGTAAGAATCAGTCAGAAACAGATTTTTTCTGTTGTACAAGAGATTTAAGATTATTTGTGTCAATTTTCTTGTACTTTGAATTTTCTCCTCTCTCTCCAATTAAATCCACGAGTGGCCCAGACCAGTCGCAAAAGTCATTAAGTACATAAAGTTTGCATGTGCCTTTAAGATAGAAAAAAAAAGAGACAATTCTTTAATCTAAAAAAAAAAGTTGAAATAAAATGTATAACGAAAGCAAAAAACATCTGTTAACCCCATAATTATTACGATCGGTTTAACTTTTTTAAATCAATTTTCTTTGCATATTTCGGAGGAAATACTCTTCTCTATTTATTTCTATGGCGCTGATTTGATGAAATGTTGACAGCTGCTCTATTGATATTGTTTTGTTTCGAGTCATCTAATACCACTGATGCTGTTAAACCAGTTCATCTTTTTGCCTGTTGACAGCACGACATGAAGCTCTGCAGATTGAAAGTCTTCCGTTGTAATTGTGACGGAAACCTGCCCACAAACAGAGCGAAACGAGCATGGATTCTCCAAATGAAATAGATAGTTTGTCCGGTTAGGAAACTTTGGTGAAGCCGACTTCTACGAGCAAACCTCACAGTTAAAAAGGTAAGAGATTCAGGACAAGAATACAAACATGTTCTTGCATGCGGTTCAATAACCGTCAAAGGAAGTATCCCAAGCTGCTCGTGGTCCTCTGCAGTGTTGCTGCCGCCCCATTGTCACGCCAAAACCCACATTCATCTCCACAAATCAGAGGGGGAAACCCGATTTTGACTAAAAGTGGTTTTGAGGGCTAACCTGCAATCAAGAGTGTGGACACATGCCGCGAATCATTTTTCGTGATGGGGAGGGAGTGAATACTATCTGGTACACAGGTGCTAACTCAAAGAGGATCAGATTTAACGAGATCTATTTATACCCTCTCACTGTGGATTAGGCCAAGAGAATGCCACGCTGCTGCCCAATCAACCCTCTCACTCCCCGTCCCGCATCGTTTTAAACGCCTCTTGGAGAGTGGAGTGAGTGACACTCACGTGGGCCGTTTAAAACGACCGCTTCTGGGTGTACTCGACAAAACAAAAAACGCGCCACAGGTTATCTGGCCATCTCCGTCACGTTTGATGCTAAGCTGAGCCGCGGCGGCGGCGGCACCTCTGTGGCCAGAAAGGCTGAGTGAGGCTTTAAAGGAAGGATAAAGGAGCCCTGGGCGAAGATGATAGGGAGAAAGTAGGCCAGCGGTGGATGCCGTACTGCAGATGTGTGAGATTCCTGGAACGGATCCATAGGAGGGTTTACCAGTCTCGCTTTTATGCAAAACCCTCCACCCCGTCACATCGTTGTTGAATTACACGTGAACTCTCCACAAGCTGGAGATCTTTTCTTCAAAAAGGTGTTTATCAAAGTGAGAGAAACTTTACATATCATGGTTAAAGTATTTAACGGTGCTCGTTTTACCGTAACATTTAATACATTTCCACACTGACCTAAATTACTGTAACTCCTTTATTGTGACAAAGTAATCCAAATCTGTCAAAAACTATTTCTTAGACTTCAGCTTGCCTATTTATTTTGGGTACAGGAAGAGGCAAAAATAGATAAAAGCCTTTGATTTACAACACTCTGCATGTCTGATCCTGACCCACGGCAACAAACAAAGCCATGATTAATCTTTTTTTTTTTTTTTCACTTCTGTGAGTTTTGCTCCCTTGTCAGAGCTGTCAGGTGAGCTGACAAAGCGCAATGCCACATAAATCGTTGCTGACAAACCCAAATTCAACGTCACTCACATGACACACGAGGCTATTAATAGTATTTAAAACATGCTGCTTGGGTAAAAGCAGAGCAGCTCTGTTTTCTCTCGCCACTGAAGACAGATTTTGTACATCTGAGGATGTAGAATGTATGAAGATGTATTACACAGCTTTTCAGGAGATTCTATTTTCACATTAAGGTGTTGCATATTCAACTGTGTACCTAATGGTAATATGGTCAATAGCTTACATCTTGCACAGTTTATTTGAATGCGTCTTGTTTAAATATCGGGAGTTTATATCAGAATAGTCTGACCATACCTAAAAGAAAGAGTTAAACTTAAAAAAGGAGGACAGTCATTCCAGCTGATTTCATTTCAGTTTAGGCAATAACTGGAAATCCTGAAATGAAACTTTCCATCTGCTGTCAATAGATGTTACATTTTATCAATTATCCCTGCAGCTTCAAAGTCAGTCAGCAATTTATTCACAGCAGAAAAACATGGCTGTGATCTCAGACTGGGATTTTTTTTTTACATCACGATACTTCGGTTTTCAAGATCCACCAAATTTGGCAGCGGTTTTCAAATAGAAAATAATATTTACGCACAATGTCTAAAACACAGCCAGTATTTCATGTTAAGCTGTTTTGCCCTAAAAAAAAAATGGGTCAGGACAGGGATTAAAGATAAATATCACTTATATGGTCTTCACCAAACCATATACAGAACTACTGGGATCAAGTGGATTAGCCATGAACCAGTAGCTAAACACTCAGAAACACACACACACACACACACACCAAAGAAACATTTTGAATTGGGCGTTCGTTAAAATGTCAAAACTAAATAGAAAGCATGGTATGAATCATTTCCATTAGATGCAGTAGTTTGTGGAAACAACCACATTTCAAAGCGCGGGACAGAAACTGCAACAACAACAACAACAACAATCAGTGACGGAAATTTAGAAAACAATCAGCGTCAACTCTTAATTAATGGGGATGGCATACAGGGAAGTGCACATCCTGTGCAAGGATCAGGAGACGGCCTCAACAATTAACTTTAAATTACCGTTTGACTCACAAAGCAAATAATACACAATAGGCTAGAAGGCAACACCCAGCTTCTTATTCATGCTGGCCTCAGAAAAGAAAGCTCCGCTGACATACTTTAAACACGAGGAGAAACATCCAGAAAACCACAGGCTCGGACAGATTCATATCTGTATCGAATTGTCATTTGCAAAGAAGCCCGTCTATAAAGCAACGAAAAACATGGCAATGCTTCAAACTGTTTTGAAGGTTACCTCTTGGACCGGCGCAGACGGGCTCCACTGAAGAACTGTGGCATGTTAAAGTTGGACAGTACCGTCCACAGACTAGAATCAGACATCGTGTCCGAGTCATGCCAGAGAGGGAGGTGCAAAGGCGGCTTTTGAAGACCCAGCGAGGAGAAGCGGCGGCTTTCGGGGTTTAGGGGGAAGCGACCTCCGGCGCCGTCCTGACAAGTACCCCGACAGCAGCTCTCCTTGGGTCCAAACTTCCTCTGCACAGGCACATCTGCAGCCAGCTGCGGCATAAACACACCGGCAGAGAGGACGCCTCGTCCTCCTCTGTCCTCAAATGAAAAAAAGTAATCCAGGGAGGATCCTGAAAGGCACACAGAGTGTGTGTGTGTGTGTGTGTGTGTGAGGGAGTGTGTGTGCGCGTGTTCCAGGTCAGGCGTTGACAGCCTCCACTGTTGCAGGGGAAGCGACACCCAACACCGGCTGACTTTTTGTTTTCCCCTCTTCACTGCGACTGTGCTCCATATCCCAAACGCTCGCCCTGCTCAACATGCTTCATATCATGTAACAGGCATCTACCACTTTGCGTCCCGTGCAGGGGGGTTGCGAGGCAGCGGGGGTGCTGCATCATCAGCAGATGCTGCCGTGCACTTGCAGCTTTCCCAGACTGGCACCCCTCCAGATGTCCGGTGGGTCAGTGTATTAAGCAGGACCCATTTGAAATGGAAATGCGTTTCCGTTTGCATGGATTTCATCTGCTGCTGCATAGATCATTCCCCTCAGCCGTTCCCTGCATAGGCGGTCCGGCTTGATTCATTCGATGGGAGCATCACCTTAACTTCATCACCTTTGATCCTTGACTCGTGTTATCTGGTCGGCAGATAAGCAGCCGAACACAAACAGCTACTAAAAAAAATAACAAAACAAATGCAGATCTGAAGTTTAAACCTAGTTTACGACATCCAACGCATTGATTAACGAATCGCTTTCACTTATTTGAGTAAAAGGTTGGAAGCGCTGTACTCAAAGCTGGGTTTTTGTCACTCCAGTGATGAATTTGACTTCGGAGTCCTGCGCGTATGTGAGAGTTCAGAGTCAGCTGACCGAAGCAACCCGCGGAGCGCAGACAGCACGACGACACATTCTCTGAAGTAGCCGTCAGCGCTTTTAACTAAATAATATGCCAAACCACCTGAACCATTACGAGCACGGAGAACTCAACTTAAAGGCTTCAGCCATTGATTGCTTGTATCCGATGGCCGTTCCCCACTGGAGAGAGCAAAGTTCAGCCCTGCAGACAGACGCTTGGCTGTGCTGCAATAACAGAAGTCAAGAGCTGCGATAAGAGCGCCGCTGCAGTCACATGATTGATGGAGTCAGGTATACATGTTACTTTCTCAATCCAGCCTCAAAACAGTCATCGGGTCTTATCGGCCTTTACAGGAATAGAAAATCGACCTCATGTGAGCAAATGAAAACAAAGATAAATGCAACTCGCATTAAAAGAAAGATCTTCAATAACCCGGGTGTTATATTTCATATTTATGGTCCAGTCAATTAAGCCAATTGACAGAAATTTAATTGCATTACATTTTAAGCACCAACACCAAGCGATTAACCAAATAATTGAGAACGTCAGTGTCAGATAATTGTCAATAATTATCATTTTCTGAAGCGCTACTCCCAAATAATTGTTGATCCTTGATTCACTGGAGGTGCGTTTGTACAACATGTCTCTGCTAAATTGCCTCATTGGCATGTCTGGCATGACAAATGACTGCCTCATTGTTTTGGTGTGGATGTTCTTGAAAATTGTGTGTTATTCTGGAGGGATGGTTCACCCAAAAAAAAAAAAAAAAAAAAAAGGTTTTCGTGCATCTTTCGTGCTTCAGTATTTCAGCAGCGACACTGACTTTAAAGCACAATTACACAAGATGTCTGCATCACAGCGTCAGAATCCCCTCGGGGTGGTCATGTGCATGTTTTGCACAGATGAAGGCAAAAAGACATGGTGGTCATTAGGATGGCCTGAGATGACCATGCTCGTTAGTTTGAATACTAACAGTTAACAGGAGAGGCTGAAAGCTTCAGTAAGATGGTGCACAGTCGGACCTGAGGACCAACTCATGCCAAGAGCATTGACTCTGAAGCTCAGGAGGAGAGACGGAGAGCGAAACAGACCAAAGGAGGAACACGACCATGACGGGTACAAAACCGTCGGTTCTACCAACGAGAAAAAATGTTGTCCGAAGCCATTTTGCCAGCGTTAAGTCACTGTGTGTGACAGCGTTCCCTCCGAGTGGCTCCGTCCGGCTCCCCACAGGCCAGTGTGACAGCCTTCACTCTAATTATGGCTCTGCTCCGTTTCTGCGCTCTACATAAGAAACGACGGTTCAAAGTCAAACTCGCACAGAGCAGCAGGAACAGGGAGGTCACCGGCTGCACCGACATCACAAGCAGAACTACTTGGGTTTCCTCTTGTCTGACATCCAGAATATAAATAAAACAAACAAAAAACATTCTAAGTATGACATTTGTTTTGCGTTATTACGATATGAATTTGCAGTACAGTATAGTATGACATGTTTATATACAGTATTTGCAGTATGTGCAGAGAAAATGATCAGTGTTACTGTATTAGCAATCTAGAGAATAGGAGCTTTCATATAAATTAGAGAAACGCTGCCATAATGAAGCACGGGGAATATAAGTAATTAGCACAAGTGTAAATCTGTTATCCTGGGAAAGGTCAGCATATAATGTGAAAACACTTTCTACTCAGATAAGTGATATGAAATATAGAAGCTGAAAAATAAAACACAATTGGTTCATGAGCATAAGCGCTAAATTATATGTGACGTAAACAACCCAAGTACCGACCAGCTGTGTGCTGCAGATCAGTCTGTAGATGCTTACAAGATGCTTTCTTCCGTCGTTTGTACTTTTAAAACAGTACAAACGTGATATGTCGTGATATATACTGGAAATGATGGACAATAAAGTCCACAGCAAGTAGGAAAACTTTCAGGCGATTTCCAGCTGGCTGCCACATTATTCATGTTTTTGTCGTGAAATGAGAAGGTATTACAAATCATCATTTCAACGTCACCGATCAGCCGTTCCTCATGCAGGCGACAGGAACTACACAGAAACACGGCGTCCAACAAAAGTTCAGAGCTGCGTCTTCTCGCGGCCAGAGAGGACACGGCGGCATGGACATAATGCACAAACACATACTTGAATAGTTTGAACCTTTGTGTTTCTTTAAAACGAATATTTGAACTTCATTTCTTTCCAATTTTGGCAGCCCTATCGTGCATGTGCAGGTGCTAGTGGTTCAAAGCTCCACATGATGCCGTTAAATCTCAAACTGAATCTCAACTGTCGGAAAGAAAAAGGCGGTCATCGAGCAAAAATGTTCAACCGAGGCTCAACTTTGCTGAAAGCTTCTTGTGTTGGCCAATAAGATAAGAGATAAGATAATCCTTTATTAGTCCCGCAGTGGGGAAATTGCAGGATTACAGCAGCAGTGCACACAAGAGACACATAGTAAATAAATTCAAGTAATATAAATAAACAGTAAAAACAGTAATAAAAACAGTAAAGAAGAAAAAAATAATCCACAATAGCAATATTAAATGTATTTATATTGCACCAGTTGAACGTAATTAAAGTGACCAAAGTGATTAAAGTGTTATTAAGTGTTTTCAAAGACAAATCAAAGACATGCAAGCGCACACGCGTGAAGCTTACTTTGTAACTTCTGAACGTTTGGCTCACCATCGTCACAACGAAAGATAAAATGACTTCCCAGAGTTTTGGGTGTCTGATGAGCATTTAAACTCATGGATCTATTACTCAAACTGCACTTACTGGATCATATTTCATGTCAACGGGACCTGAAACAACAAGCCCTTAAACACAGGGCTGTTTTCAAGCCAAACAACCACTACATCTGGCTAAACATGAGCGTAGTGAGCCGCCTTTTCACTGTGATGTCCCTGGGATGTTAAGAAACACAATTGTGCAAAGTGCTGCTGTCAAACGGTCCGACACGGTGGCCTGTTAACGGGTAATGTCCTCTATAGATTAAAGGTCACTGCAACATTCTGTTTAACATCTCATCTCTGTACTTTGTGAATTGGTACATGATGGAATAAAAACTGAAATTGCCAATAAATAAAATCCTCTCCACATGCTTGTATGGCGCTGACTCACTTAAATGCCTGCTCCACTTCGCTCCCTGTGAAAGCTGAGCCGAGGGAGAGCGGGTCAGAGGAGACGCGGGTGGGTGTTTCATGCTATTCATTCATACTGAAAACAAAATCTTCAATATTGAGTGTTTCGAAAAAGATGGAGAAAAGAAAATTCCACGTTTCATTCCAACTATTTCTCTTGACCAAATCAGAAGTGGCTCGAATAAAGCCGACGTACCTGCCAACAACGTACAGACTCTGTTTCTATCAGTAAAGCAAAGACACTTCTCAAAAGAGCAGTGAGCTTTGCATTTCTAGAAGTCCTGTTTCTGAAAGTCCCAAATAGGTTTAAAAGGTTCTATACAACTTCTCTGTGCTGACATAGCCGAACCGGCCGTGCATGCTTTGAATGGTAAACACTGTTAGCTGCGAGACGCCGGCTTAGCTGTTGTCATGTCGGGAGCCATCTGATTATTAATTTAGCCCCTTTATGATAACCTGCTGCAGAAGGAACTGATGCTAGAGTGAAGAACAATTGGTCAACAGCCAACCAGTCTACCTTAAACAGTAAATATAACTATTAGCACTTCCTTTGACCGTAATTGTAGGAATTAAGCAGACAAGACTCTTTTTATCCATTTGTCATAAACACCAGTTCAGCAACACGGAGCCCCAACAAGATGGCTTCAACCTTAATGACCTATTTGACAGTGAAACCCAAAATGAGGCTTTAGCGTAACAAACAAAAACAAAGACATTCAGAGCTTCTTGTCTGGTGAAAAGTGGAGTTGGAGAAGAGGAACTCACTGATACACATTAACCCGGTGAAGAAATAATCTCAGTGACACGAGGATAAAAGTCTCGATGTTCACCAAATAATCCGAAGATCCGTAAAGATTTTGAAATACTAATCATAAAATGGTCGAGATATAAGCGGTGAGAAATCTAAAACTAGCTTTTACCGTTTTCAATACATGAATCAATCCAGACGGGATTCAGACAGATTGAGACCAGTCTTCACTTTGATGTATTGCAAATGCCGCAAATCCTACTTAGCACATGAAAGAGGAGCATAAACCTCAGAACAGAGAGGAGCAAGATGGGGGGAAAGGAGGAGGAAGAAGAGGAGGGGGGGGGGGGGGGGACACTATCAACATTATATAAGCAGTGTCCTCCTCTTTCAATGTCATTTCAATGGCACATGATGTTCAGGAGGGAAAACGATGACTAGACCGACTCCAACGTGCACCGCGGGCCTTTCAAAACAACAAAAGACACGGGCGGTCGAAGAACGCTCGCTTACCTCCAAAAATGAAATGCGTGCAGCGGGCTGCACGGACTGCAGGGGCTAGTGGGAGTGGGGCTCAAGCTCCGAGGAGTCAGGCTGCAAGTTAAATGGAGTGAATAAGTTGTCTTTTATCACACACACATGGCACACGCACACACACGACAGACACACACACACACACACACACACACACACACACACGACACACACACACACACAGCTCTGTCGCGTGCCCACATGAAGAGTAATGACCCCTGTCAGATGAACCACAGTTGTGTTTAAAGAGCAGGTTTCCATGGTGTCTGTCTGGTTCTGCGACGCGTGTTTGACATTGGGGACGTCTCATAGGTTGCTTCAATTCAGACTAAAATCAAAAAGACGACGTGCTCAAAAGCTACAGATTATGAAGGGAGTTACAGATTAAACTAATTTCACACGCTGAAGGTTTGTGATAAGGTCACCATGTGATGTCATGGCCCTTTTTCTACTGAACAGTGGCACTGCAGAGCATGAGGTCACATAGAGGTGAGTAACTTGCACTGCAGATGCAGTGTCCAAAATACACTTTTTAAAGCATACGTATGGGGATTCTTCTACATTTCTCTTATTTTATTCCATGAAAAGAGCAAACCAAAACTATGAATGTATCCCACTGACGAGAATTGTTTATCCAAAAGGCTGATATAAGTCAATTGTGCCATAGAGCTTCATTGTTGTCCAAACACTGTAAACAATGCACTCTTTCCTCCTTTTTGAGTAATATTACAGTAGCCTGTTGTTTATGGGAAATTAGTAAATATTTCCTAAGATAATCTTAAGTAGTATAATGTCTTAAGTAGGAACCACTGGGCCACAGGCGAGGAGGTCCCGTGCTGTTGGTTTTAGTCTTTTCATGGGATTTGTTGACAATCAAGACACAATATCTTTGGAAATGTATATCAAATCTACATAGAAATAATGGTTTTGAGGCTAATTTAACGTAATCACTCATTAATCCAATGGTGCGCTCTCAATTTCCAGTTGTAAAGGGGAACCATAACAAATACGTCGTTGACCTAAATAAATCCTCAAGTCAAACAAATGACTGTGGCTTTGATGAAAGACGAAACCTGCCATGTAAACACACAGCGATTCACTGCCGTAATGATCACATCCAACAAACACTCATCATAGGTGTGTTATCAGTATGTGTGCGTGTGTGCGCGTGTGTGTGTGTGTGTGTGTGTGTGTGTGTGTGTGTGTGTGTGTGTGTGTGTGTGGTGCTTCGTATGCACTGTGTGAATGTAAGTGTGTCACGCCAGCAAATAAAACCATGTTGTGCAGTTGCGGCACTCCTTTGCGTGACATGTTATCTGGCTGTCCATCAGACACACACACATAAGCATGAAAACATAAATGTGTGAACACGCACACGCACACACACACACACACACACACACACACACACACACACACACACACGCCTCTGTTGCCGAGCTGTGAAGGATTTGCCATGAGACCTTCCTGCTGCAGATGCTGCTGCTGCAGCTGCTAATGCTAACGCCGCACAAGCAACAGTGAAAGACAGCCACACACACACATGACACAGAGATGAAGCGACAGACTGCAGGGGAGCTGCCTCCCCGGAAGGATAACGGAGGAAAATACTCACTCTAGCGTCAGCCCTGGAATTCTCAGCCTCTCCCGCTGGGCTTTCATGGCTGAACTGTGCTCGTTTGCTCTATTGTGGTCATGATATGCGTTCACACTGCCTGCCTGCTTGCCTCCCACCCCCTGCACTGACAAAGAGCCAAACGCAGCCACCACAGTGCGATGAGACGGATTGGATTTCTCTCCCCCCACAGAAAGGGAGGGGGTAAAACACTAAACAGGAATAGGGGGGCTACGGTTCTTGTTTTGGTCTTTCTACTTCCCACCTTGAAGCTGTCAAATAGGTTCCTCAGTAGCCTGCGGAGGGCACGGAGGCAGGACAATTCCCTCCCCTAAAACACGCCCCCTGCTCCCTCACAAACGCATGCACATATCTGCCTCCCCCCCACCACCCCTCACCTCCACCAGCTGGTGACTTGCTACGTAGCAGAAATGAATGCAATAATAAATAAAATCTACATGTTGTCTTCCTCCCCTTAACGCGCAGTCACCTTGACAGGATGCTAAACACGGGGCACGCGCCGCACGATGCTACGTCGCCCCTGAGCACGGGGATGATGTCATCTTCGAAAGAAAAACATAATGCACCACCACCTGTCACTCCACGTCAGTCAAGTGTACAGCGAGACGGCGTGCACTCACACCTGGCTCCAGGTCCTTGTTATACAATAAAAATCATACGGATAAGAAGAACTAAAACATGCATCCTGCAGTGGCATTTTTTATTTTTTTTTGACAGGCAAGAGGGAAGCAGGAACCGAGTGTGCTCGACTTAGAGAGGCGCGTGCTGCGATTGTGGAGTCAGAGACTGAAAGCCAGAGTCATGAAGCGGGATGACGCAGCAGAGTGTCCTCGCCCCTGCGGGGATTCAAAAGCTGCTGCGTATCGTTAGAAAAAAAAGAAAAAGAAAAACCATGAGGCATTTCATCCACATGTGTTGTTGCAGAAGCTCTAAACAACATTGTGAGAGGTCAAAAAAATGAATCAATGACTCATGTCAATGAATCACGACTGTCCAAAGATGAAGTACTGCATGACAAAAGAGAGGGGAAAGGGCTCATTATGGTGTTTGCAATGAGTCCGCCAAACACTCGGCTGCTGCACTCACTCCAGTACACCAATGCATTCTTTATTACTTTGAACATGTTTGAGGAGCAAAGGGTCGCTGCAGACGACACCAAACACTGCATTAACCACAGAGCTGGGAGAGGAGCGGCAGCAACTGGAGCAGAAGAAGATGCATCTGGACGGCTACAAACTTCGGCTACACAATATTGCCCCGTATGGTATCCTGTCACTTACAGGCAGTTTCACAGTGATGTTTTTTTTTTGTCTTTCGTTTTTTTCCCCATCATGCATTGTGAGTTCAATAAGGAGACTATTGTTCATGGCCTTTTAGATTTGAATGCAGGAAATGAAAGTGTTTAAATCATAGCTTGTAAAAGGAAGAAACCAAAACTTCTGACCCATGACTTCCTCTCAGTATATGGCAGGCTCCAGCTCCAGCTTCCTCCTTCTGAAAGTCACGGGCACAAGGCATAATGCGACAACTTGTTCAGAGAATGTACCAGGATGTACGATCGGAGACGAGAGGAGATAACTCCTACGATCTGTGCAAACAACAGGCACCACTCAGTCCTGAAATCAAGCGCGCTCATCACACAGAGCCCTCCACACCCCCGTTGACACTCATCTTGAGGCGGCATCCACATTAATACCTTTTCATTTTAAAACCCGTGACTTTTGCTTCTTCTTTTTTTTTTTTGCAGGGGCGCAAAAAAAAAGGAGACTTTTTGGAAACGATGATGCAAACGACCACGTTAGGATTCCTGATTGGGTCGCATCGGTTACAAGGCATCCTTCTCCGATTCGTCACAACCCAAATCATCACGTGACACAAACATAAAACAAACAAAAACAAACATCAGCATTGACTACTTTAAACACGGAAAGGAAAAAGCGAACAGCTGTTAAATTCTGCCTACGTGTGCAGGAGGGAAGCGTGATTTGTGATAATTATCGCGTCGAGCGGCGCTATCAGCTTCTGGTGAAGGAAGGTGACTCACCAAGGTCTTCATGACAATACATAACTGCTACTGTACCGGAGCTGTGAACAGCGATGCGTGACTCACAGCACAGAGCTGCCTTTGTTCCACTTGAATTATGTTTGAAATCAGTTCTACCTCCATGCAAAGAGAAGCAGACCCACATCAGTCTCTGAGCCACTGCCTGCTGACGGATGTTCAGTTACACAGAAAGCCACTCATTCATTTGCACATCACCATCCATCATCTTCCTACTTGTCTTTTGATTTGCAGGCCGTATCATATGCGGCACATTTACACCTTTTAATTACTGCCACAGCTCCTGTCTTGAGCTGCTGCAATGTCTTGCAACTTCTTGATTCATGTTGTTTGATTGTGCCCTTTATCCGTCATATTAGGAACAAAACTAAACACTCTCATTATGAAAACACACACTGTAGGAGAGGATGAGGCAACTATTGCAAACACCTGTGTAAAACAAGGATAAATAATACTTATATAATTGGGGCTTGGAGAAATGCATAATCTGCTCATTGTGGAGTTACTTCTTAACAGTTTGGAACTACCGGGTCTGGACCAAAGTTGGTTTTGTTAACACCTAAACAGTGTCTTTTTCTTTGGGGAAATAAGAAAATATTCTTATTTTTCCAATGGCATCTAAATATAAATATGTTCAAAGATAATGATTCTCTAATGTTGATTTTTAAACATTGCAACTAATAAAAACCTTGTAGTCAAATGTTTCTGCCTCCACGATGATGGAATAATCCTTCAGACAATCACAGATTTGTGGCTAACGATGCCGAATAAGAATTATTGAAACACAATCTTAGTGCTTTTATTCAACTTGTATTAAGACATGTGTGGCCACTTGGGGGCAGTGCAACAAGAACAAGAAAGTGTGTGCTGCAAAAACCAAAACAATGAAGGGAAAAAGCTCTGTGGAGCTGAGAGGAAATGCCGAGTCGGCTGATAATTATGTTACAAGCTACACTTTCCCACTGAGCATGTATTCCATCGCTAATGGACCCATATTGGTTTATGCAGCTTTAAATAACAATGCTGAGGTGAAAGAGTTGCTGTGGAGGCAAATCAGCCTTTGAAAAATGTGTGAACTGAGCCGATGATTGATTTCAATGCATAAAACATGATGAACATTGGTTTTTAAAGAGAGAAATTCAAATTATCTTGTTAGTCTTAAGACTTATCTTGTTAAGTCTAAACTCAAAATCTGAAGATTCTACTACAAGTTATACTTTAATTCTCAGGTAAGAAGTCAGAGTTGAGGATTAGTGATTTTTTGTTGAGCTATATATTATCCAACAAATAATTGTGATAACTTAAAACCATGTTATGCCACTAATGCATTGATAATATGAGAGCATAATGATGCAAGTATACCTTTTTAAAGAGCAATTCACTTTTAATTCCTAAGAATATCCTAATTAAATTAAATTAAACGACAAACAGAATGATTACCAACTATTTGCAATGCCCCCGCAATGCCCAGGTCTTATAATAGGAAGTAAAAACCCTGCTGTTATTTCTGACATCATTTCTAAAATGTTGTTGACATTCTTGTGTAAACAAACACACCGGGCAATGAATTCATGTCCATATATTGTACAATATAATAACTAGTGTGACAGGCCTAGTTTGGGTTGATTGGCTGATCAATTCAGTAACAGCAAGATATATTTCATAGTCCAAAAAGATATCGTGTCTCAATAAAAAAAAATAACACTCATAAATATAAAAAGGTAAATGTCCACCCTCTGACAACAACTTATCTGCACTTGATGAAGTGTAGCTGACGACATCTGTTGAATTGAATATAACCGTAAAATGACCACGTAACAGAATCTCCAGTCAACAATTCCTCTTTGATATCCTGTTGCAAGAGGAAGCAGCTGATGGCGTCGGGCAGCACAACAGCGTTGGCCCTTCAAAGGGCAAAAGTGCAACAGGCGCTGTGCTGTAGTCGAGAACAAGGAAATTTCACAAAAAAAATGACCAACAACTCGACACGAGTGCACCTTGAGTTGTCAATTTATTTTATTGGACCTGGCAAAAGACTCCAGTTATTAAGGTCAGCCTATAAATAGGTTCCAGTCATCACACAACCAGACTGATGAAAACAACTCCACAGATGACATAATCTAAAAAGATGCAACCCAACTCTTGCTTGTGGCTGTGGAAAAGAAATTAAAAATAATAAATCCCCCAAGGTGCAACGAGTCTGTGGAAAAGGCCGACCCCGGTCACGCCGACCCCGGTCACAATGTAGAGGTACTATGTGTGTCAATCATTACATACAATACATAACAATAAGTAAAGCCACAATCTAATATACCAAAAAGAAAGACAATGACTTCAAATGTTCAGTCGGGTTTGAGGAGTTCAGTTCTCCCCCCCCCCCCCCCCCCCTTTTCTATTTGCACATGTAGAATAACCAACTTCCCCGTGGTCACATGATCATTCCCCCCCTCCCCCTGTCTCACACATCGAAATCAAGCACACGAGCGACACAGCAGTTCCAGATTAAAGCTACAAAAACCATCAAGAGAAAACACGGATGCTCACTTCCTTTTCAACATGACAAATTGGTCCGAGCCATTTAAAATTAACAGCAGTTATGACAAATTTGAAGCACTTAATCTCGCAAATTTGGCGTATCGGAACACCATTACTATGGTTACCAAGGTCACTGGAGGCTCCGGCGCTCTAAATATAAACCGGTGCAGTTTGTGATCTCACTGCAGCCCGTTAGTAATTGCTCGCCTCTATTACACCGGGTGGCCCCTCTGGTGAGGTGCCAGCGAGAGCAGCAAGGTGTCAAAAGGTAAATCTTTTCCCTTCAGCCATGAAATATGTCAAACCAGAGCAAAATCAACAACCAGGAAGTCTATTATGCCTTCACCAGGCTATAAAAGATGTGATTCATCATCTTTAATAGACGGTGGCCCTGAGGGCTAAACACAAAAAACACTCAACAGGCGAATGAAAACACATCTTCACCATTCTTGAAACATAAACTTAATTTCTATCGTCACGTACATGAGATCTGAACTCTGCATTCAAGCCGTTGTAAGCCCTGAGGAGCAGTGGGCTGCTGTGAAGCACCCAGGGGAGAAACTTGGGGTTCAGCGTCTCGCTCAAGGACATTTCCACATGCGAGGACTTCCTGCTCTGCCTCATCAGCCACAGACGAGCAGACACATGCGCAGCATTGAGAAAACACTTGACGACACAGAAAATAATTAATCAATTTGATGTCTCATGGACATTATTTGTAAAAAAAAAACACTGCAAGATGCTCAGGACACCACGGAAGTGTTTTTTCCAGGGGACACTAAAAAGTGTTGCACACGGCTGGCACACGCTTGTTTGTTTGTTTTTTTCCCCCAATAATTGCACATGCACAATTTCATAAGTTGACAATAGCAAACAGCAAAATACATTGAAATACAGTTAATCCAACAAGCCAGTAGGGCAACCGCAGAGAGAGAAGAAAAAATATTTTTCAAAAGGCACGATTGTGTAATTACAAACATATATTACTGGCAACGCATGACAGGCTTGTTGTTGCCATTTCGTGGATGATGAACTGTGATCGCATCATTCAGATATTATAATAATATAAAATAAGCAATAGGATAACGCTCAGTTAATAATATTTTAATCCTGCGTTCACGTTGACATAAATTAAGAAATCTCGGCTAGCCGACTTCATTAAGTTAAAAATCCACAAACGGCAACAAGTGCTGCATGTCCCAGCCGTGTGCATCACTTTTTAGTGTCCCCTAGAAACACTACCCCTTTTGTCCACAGGGAGCACCAACATCCACTCAAAAATAAAGTTCCCTGTATTAACTCTACGCTGCGTTGAGCTCGACCGTATTAATAATTAGAAATTTGACCAACCGACCTGAGGGCTGTTTAATTCATTTTACACATCCTCTCTATCTCATAACAAAACAGACCATTATACGAACAGATATTCATGAATTATGTATTTCACTCTGCTTTCCATAATGTGGTGGAATAAATGCAAATCCATCCACTTTTTGATCTGAGAGCAACTAACTAATTCAAATGTAAAGTAGATCTTATTTATCAAGCAATATTTGAAGAAGAAAAAATAATTATATAATTTTGTGCTCCAACATGAAGCCATTGTATCAGCAAACATCTTAAGAGGACCCTCGAATAAATGTGTGGGAAAAAAGGTTCTCAGAAACTCACAAATGTATTTCATTGGAAACAGCTAATATAATCTTTTTTCATCAGATCCCTTCTATTGTATCCAAACACATCCCAAACAAAGAGGTGAATGCTGAAGAAATATCATACACAAGTCCTGTCCTCGGTGCATTTTGGAGAGAAATATTTCAACGCAATGGGTTTAGAGCTCCCCTGAGAGCCACTGCTAGTCCCTCTTGGGTATTTCCAAAGAAATAAGAGATGATAAAAAAGAGCTATATTTGCTAAACATACTGCAGGCAGCTGCCAAAAATAACAACCTCCAACCCCTGAAAGGTGGTAATCAGTAACTGAAGGAGTGTCCTCCACTTTCATGTTGAGATTAGGGAATGCAGAGAGATGGCCAGTTTGGTCTGTTCCAGAGTCATCCAAGAAGTGTTTTTCCTTCTTCACTTATTGTCTTTATTTATGTACATTTTCTATTATTATCAATCTACAGGAGGTAAAAAAAGGAATACGACCTACATTTTGAAACTGAAACTAAGTATGCATGTTTCCATTTGAGAGTACAAACAAAATAGTATTATACATAATTTTACAGCAAAGAACATTTGCATCGTTAGATGTGATTCATTGACACCCTTCGACTGGAGAGCCCACTCATGCGTGATCATGAGTACACAAAGTCGTAGTATCTGAATCTAAATATCCTGCAAGCGTCATCACTTTCGACTCAGGAAACACACGAGATGAGTCACAATACCATCTGCATTGACGCCGCATATTGAAGTCAAACATTTTTATCAGAACCGGAAAAACAACTATGAGCATATATTTGATTATTTTATATCATTTTTTTATATTTAATGTTTATATCATGTGGTGCTGCTATGGAATATTGTGATTCATGTTTATTCACATCAACATATAGCCGATTTCTCTGAGAGAGAAACATTTGTTTTGAGGTATAAAAGAAGCAAACTAACAGAACGGCTCCTCAAGCAAATGTGTTCACCTGCGGGAGGACTTAAAATAGTTCTGTTCAACTTGCATTCACACATATATAGAGCTAGGAGCCCCACGCATGTGTGTACTGAAATAATACATATCCTCAGATCTTTCTTTTTGCTCAGTCTGGGGCGACAATAGTCCCATGTGGCCAAAGACGAATACAGTAAGATAAGAAAATGTCTCTCAGAAACTACCAGGAGCACAATCACGTTGTTGGTATCTATGAACTCACAACAAGTTGAATATCAAAGATATGCACGCATATGCGGCGAAAACAATGTTTTATATAGAAAAAACACTTTTAGCGTGTGATTTTTCATGCGATCTTAAAATGTATGTGTGTTTGTACCAAATGTAAAGACTTTGACCCATGTTCGTTTTTTTCTCCTCATCATACTAAATGTAATCTTAGGGCCTAAATGGGTTTAAAAGCTAGAACTTTTTTTACACATGAATCTTTATGCAAAGATTATTTCAGCTAATTTCAGTATCTGCACTCAGCTCATCAAACCACTGAACTGAAAGCAGATGTCTACGTGTGAAACACATCTGGGTACTTACAAACTGCCTCTTCTCGGAAGACTCAGCTCTTTCTGTAAACGAGAAGAAAAGAGTTATAAGTACAAAAAACTCACACATCGGATACAGAAAGTCACTTTACGAAACATACACCATTTTGAAAGGTCACTTAGTTATTAATGCATGGAGCAGTGTAACACATTGCAATATAATGATGTTCCCAATGTGATGATGTATTTGCATGTATAATGATGTCTTGTCTAAACACTGAGGTCCACATTGGAAATCATGTTCTAACCTCTGGGTTTGACTCAGCATGTTGTTGTTGTTGTTGTTTTACCCCAAATATATATATATTCTTTTTTAAATCAATCAATGATACAAAGCTGGTAAATCTGCCAGAACCATGAAAGCTGTCGTTTTCATGTCAGATCTGATGAAACACAAATATACTCCAAGGCCGGGAGAAATCTGGAGAAAATCAAATGCCACGATATTTTAGATCAAATACCTCAAGATCGATATTGTGACGATATTTTAGGGATGATTATTGGTGCTTCTACTAAATATTTAGCCAAAGAGATTATTAATAAATAATCATCAGTAATGTGGATATAATGACTAAGTGCTTAAAAGCAAACAATAGAGCAGCTAGATCTGGTCAGTTACTCACTTTGCTCTATTGCAGCCTTTAAAACCAGGAAAAGACAACTAATCTCATTTTAACATATCCAAAATCTATGACAAAGATCGCAGTATTGATATAATATATATTTTGCACAGTCCTACTCACATGCTTGTGTTTTTTTTCTAATGTATATAAATGACCAGCAGCAAGCCTGTTCTAGTAAATTGTATAATCATAGCTCCAGGAACCCCACAAATCAATGAAGGACACTGAAACTGCATCCGAATTCACAGACCAAAATAAACACAAGAGGAAATAAAAGGAGGAGATTGATGTTCTGTTAAAACATAACCAACAGCTCACGATGCTGTAGCTGCATCTTTACAGCCTCACAAGCAGCCCCCCCATTGAAAGAACAGATCCCAGAGCAGGTGTGAAACGGTCACATCTCCTCCCAGAAAGCTGGACTGGAAGTTTGAAGAAAGCAACTTGGAAGGACAAAAACCCAGAGAATGAAACCCGACGTGTGTGTGTTTATCTTCTTTTAGTTCGTTGCATTAAAGACAATACTGTGTCTGCTGCTGAAGTCAACTGTAGAAGGCAGAGTTACACAGAGTTCAGGGGTTTTCAGGGTTTATTGAAGCACAGAAAAAGCACCAACAATGCCCTCATTGATTTCTTGCGGGATTACGTGCTCTCACAAGGTTCTTACTAAAACGTATAATACCGTGTTGCTCAGCTTCACAGAAAAGCTAAATTAAAAATGTCATTAAAAAGACACACCAAAGAACACATTTCTCTAAAAGCTGTCAGGAGCAAATGAGTAAAATACATCGGGGCTCGACTGCTGCTGCTGCTGCAGCTGCAGCATCTGTTGATTTGTCGGAGCGGCGTGGAGCAGACGAGCGCGGCGCTGCAGAGCGCTTCATCCCCTGTAGAGTTAGCACAAGTGTTTGTTTAATTACATTGTGAAGAATCAAGTTGTTTTATTGGCCTCGCGACATTTTAAATTCATTTTATCAGCAGTGTGAAACAAATCCAAAGCCCTCCAGCTCTGATTATTTATAATCGCTCCTGACTGGATTGTCTTGTTGTAAAAAAAAATGCACCGGGCTTTGAATCAGTTTTATGTTGCCGCTACAAATCCCACTGATTTGATCATCAGACTTGTCATTGTCTAATAACCCGATACGGGCGAGGTCCTTTGTCTCCCCCAGTGTAGGACATCGAGTAGACGTGTATCAGCAGAAACAGTGTTAAACCCCGCGCTCCCTTTGCTATCAATTAGGGCTTAATGTCTGGCTTCCCCTGCTGCCTGCTGGAGACCAAGGGCAGAGCGTTTCCTTGGGAGACATGACCGCAGCTCCCACAACACTAATTACCAGCAGGGAATGACTTACAGTTGAGGGACGTCCACCAATCACAGCACACCGAAAAACAGAGGAAAGTCTACAACAACAACAAAAAATGATGATGATAAAGTGATTCATTGAACACGCGTGTTCATGTGAAGATATTCACATAGAGTGGAATACATGTGTTGCAATGACTTGCTTATGTATGCATTTGATGCTTGAACATTGCCGACTTAAGTTTGGGTTTGTCTTTTCTACGAAATTAGGTTTTCTAGTATGATTAAAACAGCCCTGGTCTAACCAAATAAATGCACTTATTGCAGCAAAACAACACCACAAAGACTAAGCAGAACACTATTAACAGAACATCCGAGCTTCTAGATCTTCCCCCAAAACATGAAAGGAATGATGATACCTCTAGTTAACAACATTAAAGCCCACTACTGTAACTGCCACTCATATCCTCAACCTCATTAAATCCATTCTCGATAACATGTCTTTGACATTTTTAAAACGTAATCACATTTTCGTAATTGCCTCGTGTAGCTGTCATTGCTGCTGGCGGGGTCCGCCATCCCCGCACGGGATTCAAAAAGCCTTCCCATGCACATTCACAGATAGCGATGCATGCAACAGGGCTCCTACTCTCTTCTGGAGATCATTTCCCAGGACATTTTCCGTGATGATCTTGCCAACATGTTCCTCCCTGTGGAAGACCGATTAAAAAGATGTGCAGTCTATGGCTTTAACTTATCTATGGAATCAGCTCTTGCATGCTCCAAGATCACGACAAATTAATAATGCAAACACACCTGCAGATGTACAGCGCTTGAAGCTACCGCTAAAAAAGCTAATGTTACGGTCCATTTTGGTATAAAAGGGCCGTTACACATTATCTAGCTGGTGTTTTGGTCTAATCTCCATTGTTTTGACGCCGGCTTCCCATTGATCGTTATCTTCAACTCTCTCAACACACATTTTAACCCATTACTCTTGGCCAGAGTTGAATTTACAAACCTTTGCAGACAAAACAAGCTAGGAACTTTAGCAACCAAACATGCCGACTACTTTAACATTATTCAACTGTTAAAAAATATCAAATTAATTAATTAATAGAAATTAATTAGATTTCATTTACGCGTAGTTTTCTTTCTTTTTGTGTAAATTTTGAAAAAAAAAACACATTTACATTTTTCAAATTTGCCTTTTTTAATCTCTTTACATAGGGATATACATGCAGTGTGGTATACATATGTATGAGTTATGGGTGATGCATTTTTCTTTTATTTAATTGGATTATTGTTCGTTCAGCATTTTCTCCAAAAGGATTCTAAGACTAAATAACAGCTGAAAAAAATGCAAGGTTTGTGTTTTGTTTTCAATTAAATCCTTCGTCTAAAGGTTATAGTTTGCTGATGATATCTAGCAAAGCCTCGAGGCTTGAGGTCTGTGCAAAAATTACAACACAAACATCCAAGATTGAAATAATAGCCCCCATGTGTGTTTTTCAAAGTCAGCATAATACTTAACATAAATACAAGTATTTCCATTAAATGTTATGATCCTTAAGAGGTTTAAAAGCTGTCAAACAGGCGATACAAACTGAAAGTAATTGCATGAAAACCTTTCATCTTGGAAAGTTGTCCGTCAGGAGAACAAACCGGTGATGAAAGTAAACCTTGTATGTTTAATCATTGTTTATCCAGTAATCTTCTCAGCGCTGGAAAGATAACAATTCTGACACGATGAACCTGAGATGGTTTATTGTTCCACGGGGTAAATGTCAATTACTGGCTTCTAGCAACAACACTTCATCTCCACGGCGCCACATCAAAGCTGCCGTATTGCTCTTGTAAAAAGGCCTACGTGTAATGGTTCATTAATTATTCCCTTTGATTTATTTTGGATTTTTCCTACATCTCAAGATCAAACGTGTACTTGATTTTACGGAGGTCTGCTGCTGACTGGCAGGGAAACCTTTAAGACGTGTCATCAAATCAACACCGAGTATGACATCAGACGACCAGAAGTTACTGATCATTAAGTACCGCTGAGCAGATCTACTGAACGGACAAATAATCAGAACAACGGGGCGGAAACAAGGCGATATTTGGCTAAAACTAGACTAAAATAGTCATGTTTCCTTTGGCTTAGATACGACTAAATTGCCTGGAATTTGAGTTAACCAATACTTGACTTTAAACAGAATGACGTCGATTAAATATGATTTTAAAAAACTAACTCGGACATTTGACACAGGACTAAGTCTCAATCAAAATTAATACAAGATCCTAATTAGGGACTTAATTTATAATGTAATCTTAGCTTCATCTAATCTAGATGCTTCAAAGTCATAGATCTCAAGTGTGTCTAGAGATTAGGAAAAGGGTCAAATAGATCAATAAAGCTGGTTATCTGCTTCCAACACATGTGTAGTACAGGAATTAGATCGAATGCTTCATAAAACTGATTGAAGATTATCTCAGAGTGCATTCATTGACTTGAAGTATCAAACAAACTGGACATTTTACAAACAGCCGATGAATGAATTTGGATCGTACAGAAACCACATGCAGGAAGCTGACTTCTATTAACCAAGACAACTACATCAGCGGATCCAAAACTACTGTCAGTCTGAAGCAATACTTCCCACAGAAGCATATTGATTTCAGAGCCAGCAGGGGGAGATTCAACAAGCAAAGCACACATCCAGCATTGGAAAAGCTTTGCTGATTGAATCTGTTGGCATCCTCTCATTTATCCGCGTAGCAAGATGTTAGTGTCATTAATGCTTAATCCACTGACTCATGCAATGTTGTAAAGAGGGAAACAATTCATTTCCAGGCTGGCAGAGAGCTTAATGGCCTGTTAATTTGACGAGCGTTCCTTTTTTAATGCCGAGCTTCATTTAATGTGTCACGACAATGGACTCTTAAAGATGAAATAAATGGATGATGATAGTCACGCCTGTAATCAGTCGAACTTCCTCCAACAATTACAGGTTAGAAGTTCTTTCTATTATCAGAAAGGTCAGTTGGCAGCTGGCCTGGTTCAGTCATCATAATATAAAGCAAGAATCTCTGTCTGTATGTGTGCATGTGGGTACGTCCTTTTTTTTCATAGCCGATCTAGAATCTGATCCACTTCACACTTTGCTGGGCACCCAAGGGAGTTGTTGTTTTTTTGTCAGATTTGGTGCAATTCAGACGTTCAATATTCACAAACTTCACAAACTGAATTAATAAGCGCACGGTGCTCGGTTTTGACAGCAGGGGCGGAGCTTCAGGGCCCTGCAGAATTGAGTATACACCCTAAAGCGGGGTTGTTCACTTTTGCAACAGGATGCTGGAAAAACGGACTCTTCTTCACTTCCCTGAAGTCAACAGGTGCCAACTGGAAGCAGAATGGAAGCAGAGCGTTTTTTAAGTTCGCCACAACTTGGGTGTGTTTTTTAAGGGCGGATTTAGTCCTCCCGTAAACCAGAGCGTATTTCACCGGTGTGACCGCGAGTAGCCAGAACTTAGATGTGCGAAGGAACTACAGTATGTCATGGCAGGTGCATTGCTGAGGACCCACAGGAGAGCGGTGTCGAGTCTGAAGTTGTTTGCATGAGGTCGTTTGAGAAATCTGCAAGCAGCAACACCACAGGCCAAGTCTGTTCTGAGACATCGCACAGCCACTGCACTAATGTGTTTTTAAATACATATATAGACACAACTGTTTGGTGATATATTTCAGAACATCTGTGCACATTTCATCGCCGTTAGATAATTGCCATCGGTTGTTTAATGAAGTCCTGTTTGTCAAAATGCCAAATGCATACGCTTACATGTTAAAGCATATTAGCAACTGGCATTTGCATCCAACTGATGTCTTCACTTCACTCACTTGGCGTCTGTTGACGTTCCACAGGAGGAAATGCAAATGGCAGAAGTGATGCACAAACTCGGGCGACAGAAGGGATGAACAGCTGGAGATGACAAGAGACTAGAAGCTACGAAAGACGTCCGTCCCGGTTTGAACAGACGGTACTGTGAGGACATCAGAAAGACGCAAACTCCAGTGACAGGTACAACTGTGTAGTCCCTGACAAGTTGTATAAGAGCAAGTACATTTGTAACAGAAATTAACAAGATTAACAACCGCCTTTAAAACCATTGACAGGACTAACGGATCTGGATACAACCACGTCTCTAGTTAAATGTCCACCTATTTTGTGTCCCGCATGAAAAATATTTTACTTTTATTGACACATTTCAGAGTTTCAATAATATGAATGTATCCGATTGGGATTCATTCATGAATAGGAAAACTCTCTCCTTACAGTTCCCCTACTGACAACCCCATTGTGAGACTAAGACAGACGGACACCTCCCAGGGTCCTCACCAGAGGCTGCTATTGCACACACTTCAACACACCATTACCAACAGTGTTGTGTACCCCGTTTACTGTGAGCATCTGGCATTGTACACCATCAACCTTCATTTCCCAGTGATGACGGACATTTTTCTTTTGTGATTATCCTTCCTCAAGGAGAACGTCTTTCTTTTAATCTGACCCCTTTCGCATCTTTAATGAAGTGCTGCCGGAGCTGAAGGACCCTTCAGCAGAGAGGCTGCTTACCTTCGGCCTAACGAAAGGTCGTCCCACTCACTTGTCCCTCCCGGATGAGAGCCTTCCCACCTTGTGCTTCAAGTAAAGTTTAGACATCAAATTTGCACAACATCTCAATGACTCACTCTTGGGAATATCTGATTATTTTGCTTACAGTTATGTCAATATGAACAGGATTTATTATGATCGTGGTTTGTCAGCTGGACTGCAGCTCACCAGCCGGCTCACACCACTTCACACAAACGGCTCTTCGGAGGCACACAATGTCACCGCACTTGCCTGGATAGCTACCTCATTTTTTTTTTTATTATGGAGGCAGTGTTGGATGTGTGAAGTACAGCAAATCTCGCAATGCAATGCAGTAGCTTCTGACAGGCTGCTCCTAATTAAGATGAAGGCCATAGGCATCATTAAAATCTATATAAAACTAACAAATTGTATATAATGAGGAAACATGGCGGCTATAAGCCCGCAAAGCCAGACTACGAACCTAGTGAGACTAGAGGCAACCATAAAAAAAAAAACTAACTGAAGGGAATTATTATCTTCTGTGAGACAAAAGAGTGGAGAACAGAGGTGATCGTTACACTCAAAAAGAAAAAACCTTCACACTTGTGATAAATACACCTTTGAACTTGATCTTATAAGTATTTGGATGATTTTTTTTGTCAAATAAGAAACTGATAGTCTAAATGCCTGACACTGGGGACAAATAATCAACACAAACTAAAACAATTCATACCAGCAGAAATGCAAATGTGTGACAATTGCAACGCTTTGTTCAATACAAGGTTTAAATAGAGGACCAACTAGGATCCCATTGAGCCGGAGCAGTCCGTCTGATGTAAACTGTTGTAGAGCCTAAAATACTGTAAGCTGTTTGAAACTTCTGGAAGTGAAATGCTCAGAGTGAATTTTAGTTCCCTTTGGTAAACCGTTAAACTGTATATGTTTATGGCTTTTATTGCGAAAGGCAAGAACAGAAGGACATGATCTGGTCTTGCGCTGCTTTTGTCACGGTTGACAGGAATAATAAAGTTTGCCATCTTGGTTCAGACTACAGAGCCTCGCCGCTGTGTTACACTATAGTTTACGTTTGTAATGCGTCTGTTGCTTTTTTAAATTGCTTTATTCGCCACAAAATAGTTTCTCTCTGTGAAAGTATGCACGACAAAAACAAGTTAGGAAAAAAAATCATTGACGGGGCGGAAATATCGACAAAGTCGTGCAACAACGCACACTAATAAAGTCTACTGACATGGGTGTGTTTCTCTGGTGGGAATTAAGGTAACTACTTTACCTTTAAAAAGCAATTACTAATCAGTCATCACATGAATCTGTCAATTCTATAAAGAGCACATCAAGTGAAATGCAGATAGCTGGAAATCAACACCCTACATTCATATAACTTTACTGTATTCTAGTCAAGTCTCAAATCATCCAGACAGGCAAAAGAAAAGAAGAAAAAAGCTACTGACTGCCGACAGACATTCAAAACTGAGCTGAACAACACTTTAGCTGAGCAATTTATTTAGAGAACTCATTAATGGATCTGATACGGGGAAGCAATGATTCTCCTGCGTATTGTTGGTTATTCTGCTGTTGTTTTTGTCTGAAAATTAATTCTGCAGACTGTCAAATACATTCGGCATCAGCACTAATACTAAATATTTCTCTTCTAGTTCTTCGTGATCGAGGGTCAAGTCACAGTTGTGACATGTTTTTTTTTTTACAGCAACACAAACATGCGAGTTCCAGAGGACACAATTAATGGTTGGTAATTATTATGGAAATGTTGCTGGACTCAAACTCATAATGCAGACGTAAAAACACTGTGAAGATGAATACTGGAGGGTGTTGTGATACGCCGTTAATGGAATAGTTCGACATCAGGGAATTGTACGTTTGTTTGCTTTATTGCAAATAGTGAGAGGAGAAGATCGATACCACTCACCACAGAGAGCAGCCAATTAGCTTAGCCTAGCACGAAATAAAGAAATAGTCCGATACTTTTTACAATTTGGGTTCATTTAAACCAGATTTAACATGATAATAACTTGAGTTTTAGAGGTGCTGGCAGACACATTTTGTTACTTTTGGATAAAGAGACTAGCCGTTTCCTCCTCCTTACAGTCTCTATGCTAAGCTAAGCTAACCATCCGCTGATAATTAACAGGGAGATGGGATATGAATCTTGGAAGAAAACAAGCAACTAGGGGCACTTCTCAAAATCTCAAACCATTTCTTTAATAGATTAATAAATAAAAAGCAAGCTCTTACATTTTATTCAGATTTTGACTGAACAATGTTCTGATTAAGTCGTACTGACTCACAGGCAAAAAATATACAAAACTATTCTTGAGACCATCAAGTTTGAGACCAAGTTGTTAAGGTGGTTGTTCTTCTCGCAACATTTAAACTTTTACAAGCGTATTTATTTCTGAAGCAGTAAGAAAGCAGCAGTCAGACTAAGCATTGTAGAAATATGTCAACGTCTTCCCCGAAAGCACCGACGCCCTCTGCACTGTAAAACGGTCCACTCTTTACCACCCACTCAACAAAAAACAAGGTCTGACTCAGATGATGTCATCCCTTCCTGGCCTGAGAATGAATGGGGGAAATTGTGGAGCCTGACTAACTAATATCCGTGTTTCCTTTTGAATGTGAAAGTTTGAGCGCTAATCACAGGAGCGGGCGTTGTGTTGTGTTTGGTTTGCACATAAAGGAGTCTTGTGAGGGAGGAGAGTGGGAACACGGGGTGTCCAATAAAGGGAAAGAAAGATTAGGGCAACTGTGCACAAAATTACTGTTGGAAGCTTTTGATGAACGCAATTACCACCCCAAAAAAAAAAAAAAAAAAAAGTTATTCCTTTCCCTCGAGATATCCATTGAAAAAAATTCAAAGAGCATAAATTAAATTTCGAGTTTTAAGCTGTCTAATTTTTAGAACGATTATTAATCACAGAGGAACACATTGACTCTAAATCTGTGAACATGAAAGTACAAATGTTGACCGGGCTTTAATCTTAAGATTTACAAAACTCACCTTTGTTAATAATGAGATGAAGCAGTTTTATTAGTGCAGCCTAATTAAATCAAATGACACACACAATGGATGGCAGGAAGTTTGTGATTCAAAAACACATGCAGCTGTTTGAGCTGCATTTAAAAAGAAGGTTTGTCCCCCGCTAGAGGAAGCTACACTATAAATCCAATTTACTCTTTACTGTAACACAGCAGTGGATATGATTAATGACATATGGTGCATATAAGAGAAATGTCATATTTTAGAACACACTGTCCTCCCTTTCCACCTGCATTTATATCTCACGTGATGGCAGCTATAATTTGATTAAGTGCATCGTTCGTTAGCACCGTTCCCCTGAACTCAGCTTACACCTCAATCGGGATTCCTGACAGCAAAAATAAAGCTTTACAGTGCTGATAATGTATCGTCATAAAAAAAGTAAGAAAGCCCAGCATCGATCCAGCTCCTTTAGTACCCATCTCCCAAATCATCCTGCCGACAGCTTACACAAATTAAATGTGACAAATGAATAGTTTAGTTTAAAAAGTAACAGTGTTTGTACACAAACCATTATTTCCAAATCTGTGAAGAACATTTGCAGCCTGTAAACTCTCCTCATCTGCCTTTTCTTTTTTTTTGTGCATCGACTGAAAAATGTCCTCACAGTTCTGCCGAAAGATTCTCACATGAAGCACAAATCCACAGCAGAAGCAGAGTGTTGCTCCCTCTGTACTGACAAGTGTTAACACACACACACACACAAAATAAAAAAGGTCTCAAAGTCCTAGCTGTGTTCTGTTAGAAGAGCAACACAGGAGCGTCACGAGCCACGCATACATACCAGTACAGCACAAAGTCACCCTGCAGCACATACACACACACACACACACACACACACACACGGTACATTTGCTTGCCTACCTGTAGCCCCCGTCTCCTCAGAATGCTGGACTCGTCCATGGTACAGAGCCCTGACTTATCATGCCTCCCTACCGGCGCATAGCCATGCTGCACTGCCTAGCTCCAGCCTCCTGCTCTCTCTCTCTCTCTCCCTCCTTCCCTCTCTCTCCTCCCCTCTCTCCCTCCCTCCCTCAGGCTAAATCTGATCTTAGCAGCTGCTAAACACTTCCATCAGAACTTATCTGATTGGAAGGAGGCAGTCAGCTGACACCTCTTGTTCCTCTCCTCTGTAACTTCAGGAGTGAGGGAGAGATGGAACGAAAGAGAGAGAGAGAGATGGAACGAGAGAGAGAAGGAGAGAGAGGATAGACAGTTCTAATTTAGCGTAGCGACGGGTGGGGGTGAGAGGGGTACCGGGGACAAGTGGGAGCCCCAAGACTCATTTCTCTCTGCAGCCACGCTTTTTTTTGGGCACCCTAGGTGACCATGAAAATGAGAGGATATCCTTCCAAGCATTGTTCTGCTCCAACCTCGAACAATGACTCTGGCATCCTGTCGGCAGGCACGCGGGCTAACCGACCTCACCGGTCTTATGGCAATCAATGAGTCGCATGAAGACTACAAAACACACACCTGAAGGTGAAAGAAGCTTGTGGCAGAGGCAGAGGGAGAGAGAGAGGCAGAGAGAGAGAGAGAGAGAGAGAGAGGCAGAGAGAGAGAGAGAGGCAGAGAGAGAGAGAGAGAGAGGCAGAGAGAGAGAGAGAGAGAGAGGCAGAGAGAGAGAGAGAGAGAGAGGCAGAGAGAGAGAGAGAGAGAGAGAGAGAGAGAGAGAGAGAGAGAGAGAGAGAGAGAGAGAGAGAGAGAGAGAGAGAGAGAGAGAGAGAGAGAGAGAGAGAGAGAGAGAGAGAGAATTATGTGGAGGGGGGGAAGAGGGAGAAAAATAATAGCCAGGCATGCTGTTTAAATGAAAAATGTCACTGCCCGAGACCTTTCAAACCTGCTGTGAAAATGTCACACAAACTGCTGCGGGCCAATTTGTACATAGGAAAGGAAAAAAAGAAGCCTCCCTCGTCCCACAACAACCCAACACGGAGTCATTATCATGCTGAAATCAACCGCACTTCCCTGCACAGCCTGCTCTGTATACAACTGCAAATCCTGTGTCAATTTCCAACAATTTCTCGCGCCGCCTCTGTCTCCTGCAGCTCGGCCCGGAGACGAGTTCTGAGGCGAGTGACCGCGGATCTTCACACTCACTAACTCGATGTCCCCACACCCCTTTCGGGAATTATTAGGATTTGCTAAATAAGTTGTCTCCGATGGCGCGCTTGCCAATTTCCATCCTGCAAATTTGGCATTCTGTTTCAGTCCGTGTTTTTCTTTGCCCCTTCATTGCCTTTTCTCTTTTTTTCACCCTCTCTCACTCATTTCCATTCACTCTGGTTCTGCTCTGTGAATATTAAGTGGGACCCTTCCATTCTCCTCATCTCCAGCCAAGCTCAAATGATTTTCTCTTAGAGTGAGAGAGAGAGAGAGAGAGAGAGAGAGAGAGAGAGTACGGCTCGGAAATGACAGCTACTCACTACTACACGGCTGGTGAAGGAGATGCATGGGACCATCAGACAGGTGGCCACCGCATCAACTTTTCTCATTTTGAAACCTGTACAACAGGGAGCTGACGGAGTGTTGCGGCGGCCGGGGCGACAGTCATTTGTGCTTCTGTGCCGATAAGAAAGCCGGGAGTAGACGGCTCAGGTCTGCGCTCTCGTAATCACGCTGTTTTTTCTCCTTAAAACCCTCAGAAGACGAGGATTACAGTAGTCAACTTTTTTTTTTATCCCAGCTCGAACAATGCCGTCCAGATTACCTGAGAGAATTAGAGAATCCTGTAATGTTCAACAGTCAGGTCTCGAGTCAGTGCTCCGTCTGTGGCCGCTTAACGGAACAATTAAGTAAATTCCATATTGGACTAAAAAGGAAGATGTGAAGCTGCAGGAACACAAGGGAGGGGTAATTTGTCCAACTCAATACGTAGAGATGACGCTTTCATTTTCTGCTGTATAAAGTGGCTGCGACAAGCAAAATATCAATATGCAAACAGCCAACATCCTGGTTCTGAAACAATAGATTCAACTGATTCAGCAGATCGAGAGAACACAATGTTGGCATATGCAACTCTTTATCAAAAGTGTGCAGCGATGCTAGCAGCGATGCTAGCAGCTCTGCGAAGGCTCTCCTGACAGTCACAGCAGGGACGATGAAAGTAACATACTTATGTTAGTGGTTATAGCGTTCAGCATATTAGTTTGTAACATGCTTATGTTAGTGGTTATAGTGTTCAGCATCTCAGTTTGGCATGTTAGCCCGCTAACATTCGCTAATTAGCACAAAACACAAAGTTTTGGATCAGATGATGCCATCGTCTTGTCACAGTGTGCATTTGTACCAAATTGTGGGCCAATGCATTGAGTAGATTGAGATATTTCAGCGGTGAACCGACAGACAGAGCGACCTCGCCAGGCTACTAGCATGGCAACGTATCCTCACACAACGGTTCATATGATTTCTCCCCGTTAAGTTTTTTTTGGGTGGAGTTTTTCCTGAACCGATGTGAGGGTCCCGGGACAGACGATGCCGTACGTGTACAGATTGTTAAACCCTCGGGGGCTTAAAAATGAAATAAATTGAAGAATGAGGAGTAACTTTTTGTAACATGCATTGTCCCATTAAAAAGGCAGCAACTCATGTCAACTCCCGCTCGTTACGAGTTGCATGCAGTCATTTCAAAATAAACTGCCGCCTTTGGAGGAAACTCAGTTAGCTTTAGGCAACAAAACTACTTTGTTTGAGTCGTTTGGGTTTAAATAACGTCTGAAGTGCTGGAACTACTTTGCGCAAGTTACGTGACGAACAAATCGACATAGACTTCTTCTCATCTCACTCTGGGAAAGATCTGTGGCTTTTCTATTATTTATATAATTATAAATTCAATATCTTTGGGTTCTGCACAACTGGTTGGACAAAAATAAAAGCAACTTGAAAATGTGAGAACAGCCTTTATAGACTAAACTATAAACAGTTTAAAATGTGAAATAGAAATAACAATGTCAATTTTAATGTAATACAGGAGATAAATAAAGATGCTTTTAGAGAAAACAGACACAAAATAACACTGCTGTGAGTGGGGTTCAGGGCAGCTATGAAGGCAGACGGTCCGTGCCAGTGGCCTTGTAGCACAGCTCACAGGACAGCCTTAAGGGAAAAGCCCAGGGGTTGTCTGTGAGTCATTTCCTCCCGGCAGGTGGGCAGCTGAGGTTGCTTCCTCTGCCTTTGGAGAAAAAAGGGAGAGCTGCCACTGAAAGCATGCAGCGAGTGCTGATTGAGTGACCCACAGCCTCGGCTCCGGCCTGAGCTTATCAGACCAAGAGGCGACCTGCAGATGTGAGGCCGACAGCAGAGGCACACAGGCCTGTGAAGAGCGCGGCGAGGAAAGAAAGAATCAATTCCTCCCGTACAAAGCAGTGCAAAGAATCCACCCGACCAAAGGAGGGAGGATATCCAGCCGCGATAAAACCCTGTGGAGCCAACCTACACACGGACGAGGCGAGTCTTTAACCTTGACAACAAGCACAAAAGATAGTAACCGACGAATGGCCTGTTTTTTTATACAATTTTCTATAATCGCAATAGACATGCAAATGTAAGCATTCAGGAGATGAAAATTATGTCAGCTTGAGTCCACTTGGAAAATCCAATCGTCTTTCTTCGCAATTCATTTTCAAATGAACACAGAGCCGCTCGGTGCGTAACACCGTCGCATTTGAATCTCACAACGGAGAGAAATTGTATCTCAAACAGAGCGGATGACAGGGGTTCAATGTCTCAACTGCAATTACTTCATCTGGAGTGACAGTTTGATTTGAATATCACACCCGTATGTTTACAGTAACAAACGGCACGCTTTGCAATTTTTTTAGAATGCATTTTTCCAAAAGCTATTCTGTGGAACACAACAGGGCAAGGAGAGCGGAAAACTCAGATGAAAGCGCCTCATGAACAGCTGAACGTTTGTTTGTTTTTACAGAAATGTTGCTGAAATACTGAAAAAAAAAAAAAATACTCCCTAGAGTGACTGTGTTCGCTGTTTGCCAAATAAATTTGGCAGGAGGGTTGATTCAGATTTCATCTTTCCCTAAGTTTGTAGGTTTAACCAACCTTCTTCAGTAAGCATTTAAGATGAATTTCTCTAAATTATGGGGCAAATTTAAACAACATGAAGCTGAAATCATGAAGGGACCACAAAACAAAGACTGATACTACAGACAAACGATCAATAAAAGGTGCATCTCAGTAACTTATTTTCCACTCTCTTGTGTTTCCAGGCTGGAAAATCGTTAAAAGGTGGGCTGATATTAAAAAACCTGAGCTAGTTTTCTTTTTTACTGCCCAGACATCAAACACACCGCCGTATGTTTCTACGTATAAACTGCAGGTTCCTTCCTTTGCAACGGCAACCTGCTCCGACATCAATGATATCAGTAAAGGACATCGCTGACTGCCATTATGAGGGAGAATGAGAGTCCACAAAGGCACAACATCAGGATTATGACGGTCTTATCTCCATATCACGCCAGAAGTGAAGTATTGATTTTCTGCCAAAGAGCATCACAGTCAAGAGAGATGTGCCACGCTCGTAGGAGAGCCATGCACACCCAAGGGCATGATGGGAGGCTTATGGGGGGGGAGAGACTGACAACGCCAAAGGAGTCTTAAACCTCCAACGAAGGTGCAGACAAGAAGGAGACAAGGGGGCAAATAAAGTAACATTAATAGTTCTGTAAGAGGTAATATGAATAATATGAGTTTGAATACATATAAACTATTTAGTCTGTCACAGAAGTTTAAACTAAAGTGTGGCTGAAACAATTGATTAGTCAAATATAATATTTGTATCAGTCTTTTTTTGTCACACCGTCGGGCGGTTTAAATTACTGGTACACAGATTAGCCAATTAGCTCATTAGTGTTATCGAAAGAAAATTTATCTGCCATCATTTTTTGATAATCAATGAATTTGTTAATTTTCAAGCAACAAGTCGAACAAATTTGGTTAAAGTTTCTCAAATGAGAAAATTAAGTATTTTGGACTGTTAATTGGACAAAACAAGAAATGTAACAACATTATCTTGGGGTTTAAGGTAATTTTAGGATTTTAAGAAGGTTTTACAGCCGTCTGATGGTTCACAGATTAACTGAAAATGAAGCCCGAGAGAATCCATCACCTCACAGCAAAGCAGCAGGGAGGCCATCTAAGATCGTGGTCACGGTCGAGCAACTTCTGTCTCATTCTGGTTCGGAATAAAAATATTTGACTGCTTTTGACAGCTTTGTGAAACCTTCAAATTGAACCTTCAATACAGAGTTGTAACCCTTGTACAAATTGAAAATGTGAAGCAATAGAAAGTGAGTTATGCTCGGTTTCATAATGAAGAATGAAATAAGGAATTAAGCTCTACATTTTCCTAAAAGTCCTTGCTATAAATCAGATAACAGTCACTTTTCTAGTATAAAAATAAATAAATAAGTAAAGGTCAGAGCCTGAACGTAAACCAACCACATTTCAAAGTTGCCCTATTTCAAATTAGTCAACAGCAGCCAAATTTACCAGCTAATTAAACCTTTGCATGAATGAATATGACAGCAATGCTTCGAAAGCGCACTAAATCTAAATGCTGGCAGCCCTCCATTCATTCACTGTCACTAAAGCCAGAAACCAGTTCCCAATCATAAAGCCATTATTATGTCATTGTGACACAGACATATTCGCTATGACACCGAAGATGTTGTTTGGATCTCATTTATTTTACGCAATTGTCACCCAAAACGGAAACAAACGGGACTCACATTTACCAAACTTTCTTTTGTTTGTATTCGAAAAAAGCAGCCTTCCCTTCGGAGGCCAGAAGCTGAGGTGTACGCCTCCCTCCCAAGGTCAACCAAATCTCCATCTTTTCTGCTCTTGTTCTGCAGGCAGGAGAATTCAGCGGCTGCAGATTAACCCCCGAGGTGTCAGAGCAGCCGACTCCGAAAAGAAACCGTTAAGATGTGGCAGCACATCAGCCAGTCAGCTTGAGTCTCCGCAAGACAATATCCGAGCAGCGGTCACCAGCATCCAATTTTCTCGAGGTGCCCATCGCGGAGTCACCGGGGGCATGCAAGTGGTGAGAAGAAGAACAACGACGAGACGGCATCGGAGCTGCACATTACAGAAGATATTTAATTTGCCTTTTCCATCCGCATGACTGCAGGGGAGAGTGTGGGAATACTTTAAAACAGAAAGAAATGTATAGAATAAAGATTTTCAGTTATAAATATATATATATATAAATATATAAAAATAAATAAAAAACATGGCAAGAGGTGGAAACTCGTTTGTCGGGCAAAATTGTAGCAGAGAGACGACCGAACTCGTCCTCAGACGAGCGTTTCCTTGTGGAATATCCGACAGTAGAAGACGTGCAATGAGTTCTCTCACATCGCAGCGGATGCACTAAAATTCAATCCGTCTCATTTCTTTCATTTTATTATTTTGGAGGTGCAGCATGGCAACAAAGGCGTGCATCGCACCCCGATGCCCTTCCTCAGCGAAGCCCAATTCCAACCATCTATCTGCGGTCCCATTTCCTGAATGAAGTCTGATGAGAAGACATGTCTCTGCTGGGTCCCCGTGACCTCACAGCCTCATCTGAGAGGCGAGAGTGGAGTCCTCTCCATTCACGGCTCAGAGTACACCGAGAGCAGCACTTACATCACACACTCCTTATGTCCAACAAGACCTGATGGCTGATGCAGGAGAAGTTCTCGTAGATAAGTGCAGATCTGTCGAGACAGATCGTAGGGCAGCACAATTAAGCAAATATTATTTGATTTGAATTTGGTCTGCCAACACGATCGACCGTGATATTGACGTTTAAAATAGGGAGACTGTAAATTACCGATTACCAAATCAAGCGCTTCCTAGACTAATGACCAGCCACTAGGGGGCGATCCAGAGGTTTCGGGGTAGCAGTCAGCTGCAACAGTAGCCCGAGACAAAAAAATTAATTATATTATATACTATTATATATAGTAGAAGAGTAATAGTGCAAATGAATACTGTATTTAATAAATGGCACCGCATATTCCTCGTTTTACAACAGGGAGCAGACGAAGAGAACAAAAATGCATTCAGATGAAGAAGAATCTTATTCAGTTTCTTATTTTTGATGCAAAAACTACTTAATTTGCAGCTACAAAGCAGCGCTCTGTTGATTTAATATCGGGTACAACGATTTGCGACAATTTTACTTTGCTTTGTGGAGCTGTACTGTGAATACATACATACATACATAGTCTTGTTTTGATGCAATTTTATAATCAGCATTAATGTAGCACAACATGGAAGTACTCTTAATACTTAAGTAAAATGAAATAAATAAATAACTAATAGTGATCTCAATATTGATCATGATTTTCATAATCGTGCCGCCCTAACAGACATATTTAAGTTGGTCTTTGTCTAATTATTCCTGGGTATGTGGGGGAATTGCTTGCGGCTAGAGACCCTTCACCTCTCCTGCTGAAGCGTCTTTGAGCAAGATACTCAAACCCCGACCGGGTCATGGAGTTCTGCTGTGCAGCTGATCTCATGCTCTCACCGCCCTGTGAAGGCTGGGGAGTCAAAATAAATGCCTGTGGGGATCAGTCGAGCCTTATTATTATTATAAAAACACAACTATCGGAGCGAAGATGGGAAAGACTCATTCAGGTCATCGAGTTATGAAACTCAAATTGAATCAACTCATCGGCTGGAGGACAATTATCATGTTCACTCTGCGGGGCAAAATAATCAAAGCACAAGGATACACATGTATTAGTTCTAAACACTGAGAATGCACCAGCGCCCCCCAGTGTACACAACTAGTTCAGATATGTTGTACTTGTACCACATACTGTATTAGTGGTATTATGTTAGTGGTGTAAACAGGATCATGAGCCATCTGAGAAAGAGTGCTATTTCAGGTTAAAGTGCCTTTTTCTGGGTCGCGCCCCTCAGCTCACTAATGGTGTTAGTGTCAGTTAGAAACATACAGTGGCAGTAAGATCACCCACACAGGTAGACGCATTTATGCACACATGCTTTCTATTACATTAACCTTTCCTCTAACTGAGAGCGAGCGCACGCTGGGGATGACTCATAGCTTAGCGGCATTGGATTAGCCGCCGCTTGTGATTGCATCTCCCTCCTGGGACAACAAGATCACGATATACCACATCACAGTATCTGTCATCTGGAAGAACGGAGCGGGACCACGCTGAAGGTCACCCGTCTGCATGACTTCAAGCTGGGGATGCACCCTCTTTGTCTTTCTTAAGCATTTGTGTTTTAGACTTAACGGATGTAAAACAGGCATGCAACAATCTTAAGTAGTTGCCTTTTTATCCTCCTTGATAAATGTGAACACTTCACAGAAATGAATGCATTCATAAAAGCAATTTTCTAAATAAGTGTTTTATAGACCCGACGCGACAGAGGTCATTAATCATACCAAAGTCCAGCCACAATACACAGAACCAAAAATAAAAAGATTTATAATAATTTTGATCCGAGTTCACTGGACAGACAAAATAACTTAGTTAGCATTGAGTCCAAACTATAACTAACTTTCTAACTATAAGCATTAGTTATTTATTTATAGAAATAAAAAAAACATAAACAATAGAAGTGTTAGACTGTAGTTTGTTCATCTCCATTTAATCCACTAATAATGAGAATTACTCACATTTTCTTCAGGTCTTATTCAACCTATTGTTGAAATAAAAAAATAGATTTGTATTCCTTCACTTGAGTCTCACATTTGAAGAAGGGGAACAGTTATTGTGTAAAAAATAAATAAAATACACTGTATATTGTATGTCGGATTTAAGCAGGAATTGGTTAACTTTGATATCTACTGAAATAAAATACACATGCGTACATAAACAAGTACAATATTCTTATTTCACACTGATGTTTGAATTCTGTTTTTAATATCTGTAGCCAACATCATCTCCAGCAATCTATTAATCATTCCTTTGATAAAAATGTGTTTTAATTACCATGGAACATTGGTGCCTATGTATTCAGACGTTGTTGTTATGAGGAAATAGCTCGTTAGAAAAGGTTCCGACATAACTAGTTCTGTGACATTCAGCTCCTGTTCAAATGAGGTCATGGGAGCGCTGGACCAGAAAGCAGAGCATCGTGGTGGGGTTGATGCTTTACTTTAGGAAGTACTCACCAGGCTGGAGGTGAGGGAGGGGTCCGACTTTCCGAGGTTCCGGGAACACATGCGGACCAGGTTCGAGGTCTCGGATGACGCGGTCTGTGTGTGCGGGTGGTTGCTGGGCAGGAGAAGGTACTTTCCTGCAGAGCAACAACAGGACGAGGTTCAGTTAATGTGTCACACTTTTGGCAGTTTCTCCAAAGAGCATTTCGTTCATAAAGATAAGTTAAAGCTTGAAAACTGTGCAATATTAAAAAGCTAAACTACTGACCCATCGCATAATACAAGAGAGTAAATGGGGAGGGAGTACAGGTGAAATGACATAAGATAGTCGGCTCTAGTTAGTTAAAGCCAAAGCCCCTGACCCTTTGCAGCCCAGGCAGGAAGTCAAAGGGTTAATACATTAGACCATTAAGAGATCACTGACAAGCCCAACATGACATCATCAACAAAGCACCAGCACACCACAAAGTCTGATGACGGGAAGTAAATGGATCCACCGACAACAACTGGATGAGAATATTCTGTCTCCAGGTCTGGCAGCTAGATGGCACTAAATGCTCCTTCCATGTGCTCCCTTTAATCCTTAAACCTCAGAGCACCAAGGCAAGGCAAAGCAACACGAGAAGCCTCAGCGTCTGAATGGATTGAGAAATCATTCGTGGAAGTTTTGTCATCCTTGATCCATGTGTATATATTTCCATTTCCTGTTTGAGTAAACAGTCGAGGAGACGGAGAGGAGGATTAACAACTGTGTGAGTCACAGAGGAGGAAGGCAAGTTCACGCGGCCTCAAGCCACACATCATCGGACGTGTTAAGCTTTTATAAACGGGAGCGGGCAGGTTTATAAATTCACTCTCTGGCTAACAGCAAAACCTGACACGGAAAAAAAGACTGTGAAAAAGACAGAAGTTAAACACTGTTGCTGTTTCAGAGACGTAAATCAAGAGTTGCACCTGATGCAAACACATTTTTATCTGAAACGATGACTCAAAAAAGCACCCATTCTGGATTTTGTACATTCTTTAAGTACATTAAGAGCATCCGGTGTTTTAGCACATTCTAGTTAAGATATAATTAGTTAATCAATGACTGATCATCATTCATTCGTTGTATTTTTTCTCACTCGACACTGTTCAAAATGTTCAACAGATGTTGGTTAAACTTATTGGAATTGGTCATATTTGTGCATTGATTCAGCCATCTTCTTTTTTTAACAGTGCTGCTGGCTGCGTCCTGGTTCGATGGAAGAAAGTGTTTTCATTTCATTTCCTTCAGTGCGTGTGGCTCCAGCCTGATAATCAGACTGAACATGCATTTGGTTTCACTTCATTCGTTAGCTGATTTTTTTTGTTTAGTCGTCTTGAGAGTTTCTGTGAATTGATTTACGACCACCCGTACAGCCGTTTTAACCTCATCCACACTTCTTTTTTTTTCTATTTTCCAGTCTCTAATATGTAGTTAGGTAGCTTGCAACCTGTGCATGAAGATGAGATCAACGTTCTATATTCAACCTCCAACGCGGCAGCAATCAGTCGACTGTTTCTCGACCAACACCAGACTTCTTGTGTGCGGATGTTCAAGAGGAGTCACACTGACATTCCACTCCGATACAATGTGAGTTTTGTAAATGCAATAACGCCACGTCTTGCATTTAGTGACCTTGGAGCTGCAGCAGTTTGTACTTTTCAAAAACACAAAAACAGAGCTGGATGAGTTAACACTGCCCCCCCCCCCCCCCCCCCCACACTTCTTTCTTTCTCACTCTCCGCAGATGACGCACATTGCAAAGATTTAGTTAAATCTCATGAAACAAAATGCAGAACAAACTGTGCCACAGTTATTACACCGCGATCACTGCAGTCAAATCAAGAGAATCAAAGAGAGAGAGAGACCAAACAGGATGAGGAGGGAGAAGTATGGTCCTCCCTTCCTTACCGGCAAAAGCTTTGCTCATTAAAGCCCATCACATCCCGGCATAAAGGAAATCTCTCTTCGGGCGCCAGTCAACACTTTTAGAAAGGAAGGCATCAATCAGGAGAGAAGAGGACGACATTTTTAATTTCTTTACATTCAACGCAGGTATTCGTAAAAAGGTCAGACCGCTCTGTTCTCGACCTTGTGCAGATGCCCCCCCCCCCCCCCTCCCGTTTCAAGCGCACCTCTCCTGCATGAATCACAAAGTGGAATAAAATAAACGAACAAATCAAAAGTCTCCACACGCGCCGTCGCTGCTCTGCTGGGTTTCATTCTGCTGGACGTTTCATCTGAAAGCGTCGCGGCCAAGGTAATCTATTCTCACTCGGCCCGCCAGATTCACCAAAGGGTGAACAACTTTCTGGCTCAAGGTCGTAAACCATGAAAACTTTATTTTGTCTCGCCATCATCCCCTCAGAGAGAGAGATCTCTTCCTTCCTCAGGGGGGTTAAAAACACAACAGCCCTTGTATTTATTGTATTTTAAGCTGACAGAAGTTGATTTATTCCAACATAATTATGATATTTTTTCCAACACGCTGTTAAAGGAATAACATTTGTAAAGTCTGGGGTTGAGCCTCACTTCCCTGCTACATGAGTGGATTTATAAGGACGCTTAGGCTGAAATATATATTTTTCTAACAGTTTAACTTTCACTTTTAAGTTGAATCTTTACATAATAAATGATTGTGTTATAAAAACATTAAAGCACGTCTGAACCATCACAGTATTTGCCCTTAAGTGCTGTTCTTGCTACAAGCTCAAACTAGCTACACTGAAACAACATTTTTATGACAAGATTAGGCTGCAATCAGCCGCAGAAAGACAACGCAGTCCCACTCGTGTTGCTTTAACAGCACAATCAAGTTGATGGAAGTTGATTTGCTTCTGTTTGATGCTGGTTTATCCATCTTGTTTTGATGTAGGCCAGTTAGTGAAAGGGTAATGCATTCATTCAAAGCTGCAACCTGATGGATACACAATCTTTCATTGACTGTGGAAAGGTCAACATTTTAAAATCAGCGAGGAAAAAGTCTCCAGCATTTACCTCACAAGGAGCGTGTTCGAGGCCCCAAAACAGACCGTGGTCTGTCGGTCTGTATGGAAGCGAACAAGGCTGCAGTCACATGAGCAGAGCCGTATACATCTGTAAATGTCCAAAGGGAACGATTTATCTATTCTCACGCGAGCCAGACTCACACGACTTTATCCAGAGGCAGAAAGAAACTACAATGTTGACTACTGTCTTATATTTCAGCACTTAGAAATGTTTAAATACCGTTTCTTTCTTCCCGATTCCAATACTTGAACGTGCGTATCGGCAGATCCCGAGCGCCGAAGTTCAACAGGTCATAATTCCCTCTCTATTATCTATTTTAGTCTGCTGTAAAAACAGCAACAAAAACAGCTGTGAAAATAGTTGTCTCACTCAAAACTAAATCTGAATGCGTTTCACATTTTACTCATCATGACATCATTATAATTTACCTTTGCCCAATACTCTTTTGTTTTACTGAATAGACCTGAATGCATCATAACGTAACTCAATGCAACCTGTTATGAGCAGACTAGACTAACAGCGAATGGTAAGGAGCTTTTCGTCTTTTGTTGTTACAATGAAGCGTTAAGAAGGGAACAAAATAGGGTGCAGAAGAGTGCTCAAGCACAGGTGTGTAACACTAGTCTGCATATGTGCAGTACCAATCGGCCAGGATTTAGGGAGCTGGTGGCAAGTGAAACGTGTTGTTCCCGTGTAGAATAAATATGATATTGATAAATGATATGAGAACGTACTCCCCGGTGCCCGATAACGCATTGTAGGTAACGTCGGAGGCATTTAACTCTGGGAGCAATGCTCTTCTCTTTCCTAATTTGTCCAATTTATAGGACCTCCTGGATGTGCAGTCTGGATTTGTCACCGAACTACCAACTAAAACCTCAAATCATCACACCGTGAATTTTACACTTCCAAAGAAGGGATGGCTCTCGGCTGACTTTACACATTCCTCATCACAGGAACGCAGTCTGCTCCACGGTGTGAGCGGCACATGTAAAAAGCAGCCGCCTATCCAGAGACTCAGTGTGAAATAAAAAAAAACATTAAACATTTTCAACCCCCGTTACCACCACCGTCCACACTTCAGCCAATCTTGCGTGGTAAACAGTGAACACTTAAGCAGACTATAAAAGTGCATCAATTGGTGAGTATTGAGAAATCTCTCAATAAACAAAACATTTCCAACGGTGGCAGAAAAGCATGCGTTCTATTGGTGCTGAGAGACGGCGATTGAGAAAAAAAATCTTCAGGAAATTATGCGTTACGTGACTTTTGAGATGTCTCGGCTGTTTGCAGATGATGATGTAATCCTATTGGCTTCATCAAACTCATCTCTGATGCACTTTTGAATTGTGTCCTGCCAAGCGTGACACTGTCATGGTCGCTTTCTCCTCCGAGACAGTTTTGAGCGACAGATGGCAAGTGTTCATCGCTACTTCATGCAACTGAAAACATACATTTGAAGAGTTTTTTTTACTTCAAAGCATGTCCTTAGGGAACTATTTTCCCCACAAAAAGGTAAACACTGAAAGCTATCCATGAGATGTGGGTGGAATTATGCTTTAGACCCATTTAGAGGGATTTATTCCCCATCAAGGAGCATCCATGTGTGATAGATGCTCATTGATTTGTGGCCATTAATGTCAGACACATTAACATAAACAGCTTCTCTCACTCTGGCGACAATAACTAGAGCTAAATCCTCAGCTATTGGAAATAGTAGAAACAACGTGTGAAGGTGAGTTTGAGGACAATTAAGTGATCTGAGGCATTGCATTCGACTTGCATTATGATGCGTTCAAGCACTATTCAGTAAAGAGGAGTATTGGGCGAAGGTAAATTACAACACTATCCTGATGTGTTCAAATGTAATCTTGTAAAAAAAAAAAAGGGTGAAGAACTTGAAAAAAAAAAAAAAAATGTTTTGAAGGAGTTTTTTTTTTTTTTTTAAACAGCAATAAAAAATTGCTTATTAGAGAGAAAATTATAAAATGTTTTAGTTCCCAACAATGGCTTAAAGCAGCTGTTATTGCTGAGATAATGTATGTCCTAATCATTTAAATTAATGCAAATAGTCCATATAGATGACATTGACAAAGTAAAAGGATAACATTTAGAACTATATCGAGACTTGCTCTCAATTTTAGTTTGGAGAAAGAAAATCTGAATTTTTAAACTGACTAAATCTGGATTGGCCAAGAAAAAGTGTTACTTCAGTGAGATTAGTGACAGTAAAGAAGAATCAGTCTGTGCAGGAGTTCCACTATAAATAGCAGGAAAACATTGTATAACCAAGACAAACTCTCCTCTCAAGTAGATGTATCAAATGTCGAGCATTTGAACCGGGGCCAATAATGACCACATCCATTGAAGCTCTCATTTAATACATTTACCACGAGTGTGTGCCAAGTTTGCAGACTCAAGCTCTTAATATAGCAACATTAAAATGTATAAAAAGCCGAGGCGTGGGACAATCTGGTTGTCTAAAGGAGCCCAAATACTTTTGAGAACATAAAATGAGGAGTTCAAACATGAAATAATTACCTGTGAGACCGCCCCCAAGGCTCCGTCTACGAAGGTTTTTTCCATCCTCGCTGAGATGACGCTTAAATTTGAAGGCGGGACTTAATCCGTGAGTCAACTCGGGGTCACTGGACTTCCTGAGGTAGGCGGAGGGAGGGTAGAGGATGTGGTCCAACTAGAGGAAAAGATAGAAAAAAAAAGAAAAAAATAATCAATGGGTAAAACAAAAATACATAGAAGTTGTTCTCATATCCATGTACGGATGAGGTTGTGTTTCATTCAAAGAATGCCTACATTTCAGCTAATAGGCCTTTATCAGGGTGTTGCAAAATGTAGGTTTCTTTCTAAATACTGTAGTTACAAATGTCAATAACTAAACACAACAAGTTTCATACATTAATGTAAAACAGGTGTCTTGTCTACATTCTCAGACACGATGTCCCCATAACAGTATTTGATTAAACAACACACTTCTTGCTCTTTTCTGGAAATCCAAACTGATCTCAAATAGCCTCGTGAGTGATGGAAACGGAAAAGATTCATATTTAAAAACATTGATTAAAAGAAACATGTTGAAGCGCGAGAAGATGCAATCATGACTGAAGCGTGCGTCATGCAAGAGAGCCAATAAAAACAAATGGAATAGTTAAAGTTGTCATACTGACGTTGAAGGTGTGGATTGATTCTTAATATCAATTCATGCATTGAGTGACAAGCAAGAAAACGTTCCACCTCAAAAAGGTGCCACAGTTGGTGGTGGGCACTGGGAATTTAATTATCTGTTAACTAGTACAGATGAAGAGGCAGCAAAACTTCCTTTTAGTTTTTGATTTTAACTTTGAAACGAACCACAACTTAACCGTTCACCAAAAAAAGAAGAAGAAAAAAAAGGTGAAGGAGGCATGGCGGACAAAATGATTACAAATCTATGAACCGCAGGAATTCTTGGGGGAGGACTGAACTTCTTAAATGATCTTTAGGAGGGAGATTCCCCTCAGCTTAGAGTTTAGCACAAAATGTAATTTAGGTATCACTCGATCAATCCGCCCCACTCATAAGCCTGGGGTGGGCAAACTACGGTCCGAGGGCCGACTGCGGCCTGCTGCTCATTGTAAAATGGCCCACGGTGGATTATCATCATTTCTGGGGGGTTTTAAACTAGAAAATGTATATTTCTAATAAATTACAATGCATGTAGACTGAACATAATAGTTTAAAAAAGGTACATCTGTCATTATAGTCTTAACCTCTTGGCACAGAAACCAATATATAATATGTGTATTGGCACACCAATTAACAACTGTAATGTCAAACATTTAACTGTTTAGTTATTTTCAAAGAAAATGTACTTTTCTTTTTTTTTTGTCAAGAAACAGTGATTATCTTGCAGTGTAACTTGTTGAAAACTTAGCATTTATTGTGTTAAATGTATCTGTATATGGCCCACATTCAAAAAGGTTTGGCCACTCCTGGTCTAAGCAAGAGGCCAACATCCCAAAGGACAGTACTCTGAATATTATGACAATAATATTATGAGAGAGCGAGAAGCAGCAAAACATACGTGTCTCCACTGCTAGTGAGAAAACGAACGCGTCAATATCTAGGAATATGGAGGTTATAAATACATGAAACAGGTTGCAGCATATTGTATTCTCAGAAGATAACGACTTTACAAGAAGCTCGGACCCCCTAACAATGCCCGGTGGTGAGGAAGAGGCCCTCCCTGAGAACACAAAGATACACACCACTCGGGGCATTCTGTGGAAGGAAACTCTCTGCTCCTCCAGGGAGGATCCATGATCCCGGGACAATTAAGGACAACCGAGACCAATTATTTGTGGGGTGCCTCGACCTCTCGATGACTTCAGAAATGCAGAGCAAGACTGAAGTGAAAGTAAAGCTAAATCTTTTTTTAATGAAATCAAATCAGCATGATCTTAGCTTTAAAAACGCTCAGTCATCACCTATAGTCATGAGGCAATTTATATTTTGCAGCTCCACCTTAAGTACAAATAGAGACTGTAACATCAGGATCTCATGGCATGTCAGAGCTCTGCAACAGTGCTGCTCATTGTTTATCCTCTGAAACGTGTGTGTGATATATCTGTGCATTTAGAATCCTGTGTGCCCTGTTAGCAGTGGAACACACACACACACACACACACACACACGAGAAACCATTAGTCGGTGGAACCTGTATTACCGCTCGGCTCTGTCGGTTTGCATCGCTGCCATTTTTCCAAGGGGATCTCCCTCCGTAACGTCTAAAATGTAGCGATAGCAAAACCGCTAACTCTGTTTATTAAAACTTCAGCCTTTCTTGAACACTATAGTTAGTACAAGTAGGCTCAATAAAACCAGTCACACATCCACCATCTAATAATTATAATTAGAGGAAATAATCGGATTACACCTGAGTGGCAAAAACCTGTATTATTATGTTAATAATAGGTCTGCAACTAACGACTATATTCATTATTGATTAAAAATGGCCATCACAATGTGGTTTAATCTCATAGAAGACCCAGAAAAACAACAAATATTACTTTCTAAGAAGCTGGAACCTGAATTTGTCCAACAACAAACAAATATTTTAAAGAATTAATCAATTATTGATGCAGATTCATTTTCTGTCAATCAACTAATTAATTAATTGACTAATCATTTCAGTCTAGCTAATAATGCTAACACTAATAATGTAACATGTTGCAGCTGGAGGTGAATCGTGCTACTGGTGTGAAATACATTTTAATCAACTGGCCAGACGCGTCACCCATATATATATCTCTACTTCATGGACTACTGTGGTGAAACCAGTGTTAAACTTGGGATAAGTAATTCTCCATTTGATAACCACTCACATCACAACTAAACCAAGTTTGAATTCACGAGCAGCTGGCGCAACTCTCCCCAGGTGCTTAAAGGCAAATCAATTTGGATTAATCATAATGAAATAAGGAGCAGACAGAGGGTTATGTCATTTAAAAGCACACAGATAATAACCAGGCAATGCCTCCATAAGCAGCTTAGAGTTACGCCATGAAACAGTCAGAGGTAAACTCCTGCAGCATCCAGCCGCATTGTACAGCCGGGTCAGGTCGTTACGACCTTCACACCTGAACACCACAGTGATACATGGTGCGTGAGTTATGACCTCATGGGGCGCTGCTAAGTGTCACCATGTGTCCGATTTCCACATCACAAAAGGAAGTTGGACGCATTCTATAGAAGTTACAGTATTTCTTAACGTCCTCCTCTTCCCCTCAAGGAAGAGAAATTAGACTATGTGCTGTTTTTTTTTTTTCTTCTTCTTTTCTTTAAGGCCTTTTGTGTTTGCATTATTGCTGTAAATATCACTAGCAGTTTACTTTCACCGCATACAAGGAAGTAAGATAATCAGAAAGTGCATTTGTAAGCTGGGTCAAAGGTTTAGAGGCGTGCAATACATCATGGTCCGACTTGCGTTTCACTTGACTATGCAAACATGGAATATAAATCAATAAATATTTTTTAAAGAAAGAAAACATGCAGAATATGCATTTTACAATTCACAGGACCATAAACGGTATTTGCTTGCTGCTTACTTATAATAACTAGTGAGGCAGCACACAGAACAATCTGACAAATTTAAACCGAACACACAACAAACAAACTGCAGACGCCTTTATATCTTTGCAACCTTTTGCCTTCATCCTCCTCCTGCCTCGGTTGGTGCACAGAAACAGAAAAAACTGTGGAGGGCTGCCAAAGCTGGCAAGAGTCTCATCTAGATTATTTTTAGTCTGCTGATCATTATCAGTCAATTATGAGCGATTGTCTGGGTAATCAGTAAAGACACGTTTACTGTTGCATGCATATCTGAAGTTAAGTAACTTATAAAGACAGCAAACAGTTAGATCCGTTATTAGAGGACGCCACATTTCTGCCGGTCCAAAACAGCTTCATCGATTTTAAAAGTGGGCGACAGTTCGTGTGCGCGGCGGGCAGCACGCACGTTGCAGGTCTGGCAGCTGCCAGTGACCGTTCCTCCCTCCCTGCAGCAGAGGGCCACGCAGAGCTCCTGAGATCAAGATCAAACCTGAGCTGCTGCCTCCACACACAAACACACACAGAGGACAGTACCAACAACCCTCTGTTGTCAAAGCGAGAGACGAAGACGGTGGACTGCGCAACACACAAAGCCGGCTGTGTTTACCAACGGAAAGATGAGGCAACCTTAACCTGTATATAGAATGTGACACGCAGATAATTTGCTCATATAATTGGTGCGTTTTCGGTTTATTTCCTGTTAATATTTACAAAACAACCGTGTCACTTTGATTGCATCCTGATGCCCCTGTGGTTTACGACACTGAAGACCAAAATAACCGCCGTGCATGAAACAACACACCCCTACCTAGGACTCAAAAGTGCAGGAAAACAATTGCTTTTATTATCATCATAACAATAAACTAATACGTCAAACCTGCAGTCACTGATGTTTTTGGGCGGAACCAAGTCATGAACACAAAACAGCACCGTTGAAGTAGCAAACGGTTGTCTATTTTAACATCCAGCAGCCACAGAGCAACATTAGCATTTGTGTTTCTGACCCAATACTAACTAACTAACTCGCTTTAAGTTTTGTTTTTGGTCTCCAACTCCTGAGGGAACTATCTGTCTCTTTAGCTGCAAGATGCATTAACAAGTTGAAATTAGGAAAACAAAAGAGCCAGGACCAGAAGAAAAAAGGGAATCAAGTCAGACAATGTGCAAGAGAAATGAGAAAAGCAAAGAAATAAAATGTAACGCTTGTATGGAACCGTCCTGTGGACGAGGCTGAGAGCAAACACTCAGTACAGGTTTGACTGCAGCTGTCGACGTTCACCAGCCAAGACAACATTACATTAGAGGCAGTGAAAGACGACCACGAGACACTTTTTCTACAGCAAACACAGACATCACACAGCTACCTAAACAAACTCACAATCAAAAGGACAGAACAGCAGGGAGAGTTGCAGATCCCACACAAGGCAAACTCAAGGATGAAAGAGCAGCAAAAGCAAGGCTGCACACAGCGACATTGTCCTCAAGGTCAAGTAAGAAACACTCCAATAGTCCAAGTCAAGGACGACTCTGAGGTACGAGGCCCGGCTACGAAAACAACTCAAGTGCCAGCACATAAACACCGATTTCAATATTCGTTCCCACTGTTACTTAGTATTGTATCCTTCACCAACTTGCATCGTTCAGAGTTACAAAAAGGTGACGAGAGTCGAGTCCTGATTTCCTCATTAAAATAATAAGTAGCTGCACAAAGGGAGAATTAGCAAACGCAGTCACACTCCGGGGATATTAATTCCCTTTTTCGAAGGAGGGGAAGTGTTGTTTACCATTCCCCCGAGATGGATGAAAGGAACCTTTTACAGACGGGAACAAATTGTTATTGGTGTCTTTCTTTGGTTGCCAAGACACAACGAGTGCACACTTACAATAAAACAGGAAGACAGAGTCCATACATCAAGAGCCTTTACACTCTTTCCAGTCCGCGCGCACCCTGCCATTGTTTCTCCGTCACATTGTCTGGTCAACAACTGAGACTAACATGGATATGTGATCGTCACCTCTCACTTCTCATACACGCCAACATACTTCTAAAACCATGTACTTCTGTTATCGGTTCCCATCGATAAATATACATTTTCTCAGATACAGTTCAAACACAAAGAAATGCAGCTTTTAAAACCAAAAATCTTAGATTTCCATGTTGTTGCCTTCAACAGTGCACGACAGCAGAGTGTTTCCTGTATCAATCTCCCTTCATCATGGTTGGTATTTAGCCATCAAACAGAGTGAAATCTCATCAAACAACTGGGCCTTTATTATCATTTTATTTTTGCAGGGACGGTACACAATTCAAAGTAATTGCACCCGAGTCTGTTGTCCACAGAATAACAAATTACACCAAATAAAAAAAAAGCATGAAAACACAGGAAAAACAAAACAAGTTCCCTTCGTTGTTGCCTCCAAAACAAACACATGTGCTCATACAATGCGATGGTCGTTTCATGCAACGCTTACATCTTTGTGAACCGCACTCAATGAACCCCTTGAGATAGGGAGATACTTTCTCAGGGTCGACTGCAGTAGAGCAAGCCATGTTCCGGCCGACCTCGTCACCCAACATCTGTCTACTTCAACTCTCCCCGAATTCCACTCTTCCTTTGCCGTGTTTACTCGTGTGGAAAACGGCACACTTGAAATTGTCTCTCACGGCTTCAGTCCAAATAACTGTGTGGGGGTTTTTCCACATTTCTGTCACCCGATGGTCACTATATTTTTCTCCTTACATGGACGCTGGTCTCTCCATTAGCTAAAGAAAACCTTTTGATTTTAGTTTGTACTTTGTGTGCGGTCACAGGGGAATTGAGTTTCCTGTGTTGACATGAGCTAAAGTGGGAAAATCACAGCGGTGCTTTCCATCTTCAAATTTCATACGACTGTGATGATTTATTATCTTGCTCATGTAAAGAATGACACCATGCATTATGTCTTCCACCAAGGAAGTCCTGTTTATTAGACTAGAGGCTTATCGTATGCATTCCATAAAATCTGGTGCATCATGGGAACAAGCAGGGCTGTATTTGTGTGTCGGATTCAACCATGAAACACAAGACATGCTGTTGTTTTTACAGGAATCTCATTGGAGCCCTACTAGTGTAAAATGAGAAGCTTTGCAAGAGAAACTTCTCCAGATTCTGACAAGAATCACTTTTAATCCTGCAACACGGGGAAAAGACCTGTTGTGGGTAAAGCGTGGACGATCTGGCTGTTTGTTTGACTTCATAATCTCGTTACCGATATAAAATGTGTGAGAATGGAGGTCAGCGAAATGTACAACTCGTAAAGAAATGAGAGTTTGATTTGCAACATGACCTTCTTACTACTTATTTACCCCAGGTGCAGCATTCTGAAGCACTACATAAAAGTTGAATACTTTTACACACTATAATATACGCTTAAGCAGGTATAAAGACATTTTAAGTTTGTATTATTAGTATATAGTATTAGTCAACAATTAGAACTTCTCCTATGAAGACATATTTCATATTATTCCATCTTTACTATATTTATAGAGCAGCCTTCACTTATGGACGGAGTGATAGTTGTTGACAATCATATTAACAACGACAATATAATGTGTTATGAATCATTTAGGAAAGTATTATATACACACACACACACACACACACACACACAATACTGATTAGGTTCAAACCACTCAGTCTTTGAGAATTGTCAATTTCAAAATGTATAAACATGGCAAATTGTCTATGTTGTATCCTTTACAAACTTAAAATAGGGTTATGAACTTACTCTTTTTACAGCAAAACCAAATTTAAATAGATTGTTTTGTAATACCTACACTGCATGCAAGTGTCACCATTCACAGAAACCACAACACAAAAAAAAGGAGTAAAAATCAGAACATATGACAGGTACTCTACTTCCTAATCTAATCAAAGTGCTGGAATCTCTTACCTTGCTTCCCTCTGATGATGTACACTGACATGAAGGTAAATTCAAACCCAGAGACATTTTGTTTAGATAACAAACTTAATCTTCTTTATCATTTCAAACGCTCAGACATCCCAAACTGTAGATTAAACCCAGACGCACACAAAAAGTCAGCAAAGAGAAGTCAAAAATCAGAGCCGGATCCTAGAAGGACTGAGTCCACAGTGGGAGTGAAGAGAGTCTTAACCCGATTGTGTTAATCCTCTTTGCCACAAAGCATGCACTGACACTGGATGTCCCTCTAATAACCCGGACTGGCAGCCTGACTAAAACAAATGGCTGCTTATTTCGGGGCACAGCCCGGGAGCTGAGCCATCGCACAGAGAAAGAGTTAAACATTGTCAAACAGAAGCAAATATTGATACACAGAGAGCACTGGTGCAACGCATGACCGCTCCACTTTAACAGGGCCCCATGGAGGAAACTGGAGGATTGTGTCCGATTGGAGACGAGGATGTGGAAAGGAAATAGAGACTTCTTACACCTTACAATTATCAATTAAATTAAGAATATCCACCAAAATGTTATCATTTAAATCTGGGTTAAAAGATCTCCAGTCAAATCATCTTTTTCTTAGTCGAATAACCGAGGTCCCGCTGTTTTTTCCCCCACTTAATCCCACATCAATGCCAGAACAATTGAGCATTGACATCATTGTGTGCCAGCTCAGCCTTTGTTTCCTCATACAGACACATCACTGCCCAACCCAGCAGCAAGCACAGCTCATCATAAGCAGTTCAGGTTTGAACATTTGACGTGTCTATTCTTGTCCCCGTAATACTTGTGATCTCTCAAAAGAGTCCCAAGTTTCTCAGCACTTCTTAGCATCATTAACACAACTCATGGAAACATTTAATCAAAACAAACTACAGACTGTCATTGGTGATGCATCAAGAACAACTTCCAGAGACTGGAAGCCTGTTGTTTGTCAAAGAAGCGAACAGTGCAAACAGTGCTATATGTACTCTAAGTGTTAGGTACTCTATTGGTATCACTTTAAAAAGGAGCTAAATACAAGATTGGGAGCATTTCTATTGCCTCTCACTGGCTCTTAATAAAACTTTGGCTGAGCTGGCGGCTCACAGCTAACGGTGCCAACTGCGCAAACAGTGCAAACTATGGAAAAATTGCTGACGGAGCCAACATTGTTAAAGTGAGGGGGAACCAGACGGGTGCATTGCTCCAGACTCCAGACGCATGTGCCATTTTTTTTTGAGTTTGCAAGTTAGAATTGAATGTCAATCATTATGAAGCGGAGACATTAGCCGCCACCATTTCCCCTCAAAAGTCGCATCACAATTGTTCTCAAGTACAGCACTTAGTTTCTTTCCATTCCTGACATAGCAAAAGAAAAGTGTGCAACCAAATCTTGTGCTGAGAAAGTTGGTGCCACAAGTGGCACTAGGGGAAAGTGTGCCTGGGTGCATAACAGCGGTCACTGGGGAACACCAGCATGCACAAGCTCGGATTACAGAACACACACACACACACACACTCACTCACACTCACTCTCACTCTCACACACACAAGTCTCGGCTCAGGTAGACATTACTCCACTATATCTTTACATAGCAAATAGTTGTTTGCTGCAAATTATTGCTCTGTATATTGCTACCTTAGGGTACGGGTGCCTTTTAAGTGATATCCAGCCCAAGTGATACAGCCGAGAACAGGGATTGAATTGCAGGAAAAATACTCTATCAGTATATCAATAAAATGAATGACCTGCTTTCTGAGTCTGGCATGGCCCCAAACAGCATGTGTGTAAAGCACGACTGGTCAAGCTATTGCAAAAGATTAGCAAACACGGTCGAGATCAGTGGTCTGTTTGCCTCTAAAACCGTTTACAGTGTTCAGCGAGTCACTTTGGGACGGCATAAAACTGGTCAAACGATTATAGTATTGCACTTCTTTGTAGGAGTGTAACAAAATCAAAAGGAGCAGAGGCTGAGATATCCTGAATTTTAGCCCGTAATATGAATCATGCCCTAAATATTCTGGATCCTACACGTCACACAATGCAGCTTAATCTCTATACGATATTTAGAGCATTAATATAGTAGCCAACAACAATTTGCTATATCATTTATTTATTTTTTAAACTGTCTACCTGAGCATATAATTAAGTCACTCTCCCTCAGTGTGCATGTACATGTGTGTATGTGTGTGTGTGTTGTAATGTGAGCTTTAATCAAATGGGTTAACATGAGGTTGGATCTATCAGTTGACGTCAGCTGATAAAAGTTGCATGGATGTAAAGTCTACCCGAATGTTTGTTTGGTTCATTAAATTATTGATAATAATCCAAACGTCAACGTTAAAAATGACACTTCCAACAATCGGATACAACCCTCGTAAAGTCAGTGCAATAAATTAACTGTCACGGAAATAAAGAATAGGAAGAGAGGGCTATTTATTAACTAAACACAGCTGCCTGCTGAAGATGACGCCATGAGAGGTGAGCGTTCCAAAACAGTGAAGTTCCAGACTGTGAAACAAAAAACAAAAGAGCTGAAAATCACTGCAAAGCTGCGTAAAGCCAACGGGAGAGCTGCGGATTCAGGTGGCAATTCTCCGTAGAACCCCTTTCACATTCTCATTTGATGCACCGGTACGATGGAGATGCAGAGTATTATCCTCTTAAAGAGCACTGCGCTTAAGAACTTTGCCAGTGTTCTTGTGTGGCATGTGGGCTGTGCATGACGCAATGCACTTTCCATCTCACCCCACCACCGAGGAAGCCCTTGAGTTTATGTTGGTGCTCGCTCTGTGTTCTGAAGATAATCCACCCGATTGCCAAGTAACTACTGTGCTGCACAAACATCTGCAGGCCAGAACGAGTGCACCTGGCAAGTGGGGAGACTCGGCATAATCCCTGTTGTTGCCAGATGTGTTTTTATCTATGCCAAAATGACCTGCCCACTTCCCGTTTCTATTACTTATCATAGCATGGTGGGGGTACTGTGTTTTTGTATTTTTTTCTAAGAAGGTGTAACATTTAAGGCTTAACAAAATCCGATCCTCTGTGGGAATCGTGGATTTGTTGTTGCAGCAGCAAATATAAATCTAAGAAACCCAAATAGGAAATTGTGTGATTAGGCATAAACAGAACTGGCAGTTCCCATAATGCAATATGAGAGGTAGAGATGAGAAAGTATGGGAACAGATGATTTATGATTATGGTTGGGGGGGGGGGTATAAAAGCAGCATGACAAATATAGCCAAAGAATACAATGATTAACACAGTGACAGATTGTGTACCATGGCAAGCAGCCAGAATCACCGTGTTCGGCTCAATTCTCATCTGAACTCTAAGATTTGAAAGTCTTTCTTGCAGCTAAAAGCGCAAAATAAAGCCTCAGAGCATGTCAAACATGAGGATCAGAACAATGCTTTTATACCATGAATCCCATTTCATTACTTGTTTTTGTCATATGTTATAGTAAATTATATATATTTGGGGGTTTGGAGTAAGTCTGACATAACAAGTGATTTAAGGACATTTGTTATTGGCATGTTTCGCTCCAAATGTAAATATTTGCTGTTTTCCTTGCTCTAGTTTCCCATGATTATGAACTGAATGAATATATTTGGGCTCTAGATGGTTGGTCAGACAAAATACTTTTATGAACCCAACACTTAGTCACAAGCAACAACAAAAAAAGAATAATAATCACAATTGAGAAGCTGCAACTATTATATATATATGTTTGGTCATTTTGCTGGAATAAAATGTCTATGCTGACACTAATATTTAACTTGCAATGCACTATGCTTCTTATGTTAATCAATTTCTGTCATCTTATCTTGTGCATGTATAAAAGGATTATGCATGGGATAATCTCATCTTGACTGTAGATAATGTTCTCCGTCACAACCCATCACGCTGGACTGATTCAGATGTCTTGGATTGACAAAGATGCAACACACAGACACACAGACACAGACACAGACACACACACACACACACACACACACACTGCGAAGATAAGCACCAAATAAACAGTGTGAATAAAGAATGGAGCGCCACCGTAGGAAGCGGCTCACTCCTTGAAACACTGCCCTTGGCTAAGTCTGGAGCGGAGACATCATGCGGGTTCTCAGAAGACTTTCCTTCTTTAACTCCCTGGCAGAAAGCGGTAGGGCAAAGGTCGGGTTTCCCTGATTATCCCTGTAGTAATACCACTTCAAGGCTGCTCCTCGCCAGCAGGTCGGCTTACCTCCTCCGTGGTGTCTCGGCCGGTGACGTGATGATTTAGTGCAGTATTACGGGTCAAATTACATTTCAAGTGCAGAGAGGTCAGCGGTTTTAAATGGACTTCAAACTGACATTTCAGAAAAGGGACCAGGAGGAGAAAAGGGCACATGGTTCACCCAATACAAGCTGCTCTGGCTTTTGAAGTCTATTTTGGGGGAAATCAACAACCCCCCCCCCCACCCCCGAAAAAAATCTGTACACGACCGCCCTTCGTCTGTGATATCTCACCTCTATTGAGCTAATGGACTGTCAAACTGTTACTCAGCCAAACCAAATTAGTGAAGCGCCAGTGTTAGCAAACATGACACCACCCCGAGGGAAGAGGGTGCATGCTGGAGAGTCTGATACGCTGACAAATACTGGCTTTAACAGTCGTAGTGAGGAGAAGCAAATGGATTTGTGAGATGAGTCCCGTCTGTGCAATTCCGACTGTGCAATGCAATTTTTGGGGGATTCATGACGGGGGCATGCATCACGCCAAAAGTAGAGATTAGCTCGCTGCAATGCTTTGGAACATTGAAATCCCACAAAAAAAAAAACAGTCAGGAAAAGTGTGAAGTAATACATAACATTGCACAATCTTCTGGATTCTCCCGCTGCACGTAATTGATGACAGACAGCCACACCTACCGCCTGGAGTCATGCATGATATTATGATTTTCAAATTTTTTTTTTAGGTCAGGTAGATCACAAACACACCCTTGCAGTTGTTGTGCTCATGTGAGCCAGTCAAACCAGTCTGCGGACACATCCACTTTAGTGTTGTCAGAAATAAAAGGCTGAGCGAGAGAGAGAAAGAGATGTGCATTTGTTTTTGTCTTCCTCATTTTCCCCCATCTGTTTCCTGAATGAACACAACAACAACTGCTCAACCTCTATAAGATTAGTCTGTGACTACTTGCCCCAGTGTGTGCCTCTCATGTGCCTTTACATTCCAGTCACAATGCTTAACATCTGATTTTTTATTTCATTTATTTTAAAGGTTGTTTAACTACTCTTGTGAGGGCATTTCATTAAAGATTAGTTTTAGAGATGATGCGGTTCCTGGTGCTGAGGAATTCTGGTGTGTTACATGGAGCGCTGTGTGTAATATTTAGTCCACCATCACGGATGTAAATGGGGTGGGCAAAATATGAGAAAATATCTCTCATTGACATGCAAGACTATTAAACAGCACCACAAACTGCAGCCTCTAAAATGACCATAAAGTACCTGAAAAACAATATTACCTTCATGAATATAGCATTTTGTTGGATTTGGCTACTACACAACACTTTTTAATTAGCATCATGTATGTTCATGACACACACACACACACACACACACACACACACACACACACACACACTTCGATAAAAGGGAGAAAAAGGAAACTTTGGAAAGCAGAATATATACATATATTGTAAAATATCGCTAAATATTCTCTACTTTTAAGCGGAGTCGCACAGCTCATCAATGTCATGTCGGTATACACGGTTGCGCACGCAGGCCCGCTCCACAGGCGCACCGGGCTGTTTTGCCCGGCGCGTTTTTGCCAAGGCGTTTTTAGAGGCGACTGCGCTTTTTAAAAGTCGCGTCTGGTGTGAACGGGCCCTAATGCACGTTTATTAGAGGTATTAGAGGGGTTTTAAAATGATTACTGCCACGCCTCAACTTTACTCTCTTTAACGCCCCACAGTAGTAGTTTGTATTTAACACGAACTTCAAAACTAAAACCCATGCATGAGTTTTCCCCGCACATTTGTAGTACTGGGTCAGGGAGGTGTTTACCTTCTCGTCCTCGCCTTCGCTCTCCTCGTCCCCCGGTGTCTCCTTGTCTTCCTCCGCCTCGTTGACACTTTCGCAGTCCGAGTTGTGAGCATCATCTCCGGGCACCTTGACGTCCGGCTCCGGCGTCCTTTCTTCTCTTCCGTCCCCCTCGGACAGTGTGTTTGAACCGGACGACAACGACGACGACTCACTTCCAGACGACAAATAATATTTCTGCTCCATTTTTTTTTCTTTTTTTCTTCTTTTTTTTCCTATCACCAATTTCAAATCAATAGCGAGCCCATTCAAAGATGCGACGTCCGAAACAAAGCGTAGCCGTTAATTAACCTGTCAACGCACCTGTCCGGAGACTTCATTTTCGCTATGAGTCGCGAGCCCCCCCATAAAAGGATACCACTCTTTTTTCTTTTTCTTTTTTTTTCTTCTTTTTTTTTTCTGGACCGAGTAAAAACAAAGTCGCGACGTATCGATATTAAAACACTTATCGACCCTGTTCGATATCGGTGCGCGCGCTACGCGGACGTCTCCTCTGCAGTTAAAAGTTGCCTCTGTTTTGGGGTTTTGTAGCGCTTCTACTTCCCGGGCGGCGTGACTCCATGCTGTCACTCCTTCATAACACACACGAGCGCCGTCTGCTCTGCAGCCCCGCAAGTTAGCCCCGCCCACAACGTGCCCGGTGGGCCAATCAGATCCCCGCAGCTTCCAAACGAACCAAACAGAGGCAGGTGAGATGCACGTGGGAGAAGTTGCCTCCAGATTTAGACAACAAACCCGTTTGGTTAGGTTTAAGGCAGGGTTTGTGGTCAAAATAAACCCTTCCAGTCAGGTAAACGTCTCTCACGTGCAGGTAAACAATAAGATGTGAGCGGGCCTACTCTTTACAGCAGGGGTCTCAAACTGCCGGCCCCCGGGCCATTTATGGGCCCCCTCCCTGCGGCCCTGCTACATGATGCCAAAATTATCAGCCCTGCCTGCAAAATTCTTATTATTTTTCACAATTTTTGTTGTTGTTTCATATAAATTCAAACTACCCCTTAATATACAATATAAATACAAAATTAATTATATTAAAAAATGTATTTAGTTTGGCTCAAAATAATGGCAAAGGTCAATAATGGCACATGACCATGCAGTTGTGGATAAGAAGAGAGCAGGTTATGCGGGGCTTTGTTGGTTGTTTGTCTCCGAACAACAAAAATATCTTCTTTCAAACCAAAAAGGAAAGTGGATGGTAAACAGAAACGGTTTTTAAGATAGATGGACATTGCAGTATTTTTTGTGGAGTTTAATAGAAATGTTACTTGCCTGATATGCAAATAGCTACTTCTATGGCCGGAAAAAAAAAAACAGACTCGTAGCAGTGGTACAAAGAAAGTTAGAGGAGGGAAATGCAGATCAGTTGTTCTGCACTGCATTAGACAACAACAGGCAATGTGCAGTAAAAGCTTGAAATATGAACATATAATGTCTGTTGTCTTGAAATGTATCAATCACATCAGGTCCAGGAGTTTACAGCACCGACCAGTTCAGGGCCTTTTTAGAAGAAATTGAGTCAATATATGCTGAGTAGGCCTTTGCTAGTTTTAGAGGCGTCGTCAACATCATTACCGTATGACCGACGTGTGTTAAAACTGCTAAAAATTGTTTTGGATTCATGCTTAAATATAGATTTCTCTCTCATCCATCCAATGAGAAACATTACTGTAATTATTATTGTAATTTCGCATTACATTTGAGGCCATCCAGTTGCTGAATGACTCCTCGTGTGAAACTCTCTGACATCTGTGTAACGTTAGGTAGTCGTGACAGTTGAGAGCAGGTGAGCCAGCAGCACATGTTTCAAATGAAGGCACACAGCAGTGTGTGTTCTCTGAACCAGTTCAGTGATCGGTCCGAGCTGCTGGGATCACTTCACTCCCAGTGGATGTTCTCGTTCACCCCTTGCCTTTTTCTTGTTTGTTTTTACTCTTGGGTGCAAAAAGTCACGTTTTCAAAATGTCAAATCACAGCACGTTTTCATTCACAGATGAAATGACACGAAGAAAATAAATGAGAAATACTAAATGAAACTGAGCCATAACAGTAGAATAACTTTGATGATCTTCTTAACTTTTCATCCAGCGCCACCATCAGGTCAAAATGTGAATGTGTCGAATTCTACTTCTGTTTATAACCAAAATACCTGCAAAGCTCATACAATTCCCATCAGCCTCAGCTGTACCTCGTGTCTATATGAATGATCAAACGTTATCATGCTGTCATGCAAAACCTGATAGCAAAGCCTCACTCCACATATTGCTCAAGTTACACTAACTAGCTAACTAACTAACTAGCTAACTAACTAACTCACGCAAGTTATCATTCTGTGTCTCAGCATTTGTTTTTTTAAAGTTAAATCTGTGGTGGAGTGATGACTCCAAGTACATTTAGGCCTTAATTAAACCTGAGATACTTGTACTTTACTTATATTTCCATGTTATACTACTATATACTTCTACTGACGTAAACTAACACTTTGTCATCAGTGTTGATGTGTTGATGTTGACGCTGGATGTTTGTGTGCTACTTTATGTGTTGAGAACTTCTGTACTTCTCAAGATAAATGAACCATTTTACAAGAACAACATTGGACTAGCTGGAGAAAAAAAAATGCATCTTAATCCAAAGACTTCATATATAATAGTAAAACACTACTTTTACTTGTAATACTTTCAGTACATTGCCAATAAAACTTAAATACTTTTGATTAAGTTTGGTTTTGAATGCAGGACTTTTATTTGTAGTATTTTCTCAAGGTATTATTGATACTTATCCTGTTGAATTCCACATAAAAAAAAATCTTCTGGTTAAAAAAAATGACATCAATAAGCGTTTCCCTCATGTTTTTTTATACTGGTTAGTTCACAGATTCTCCACAAGAGAGTGCTGTTTGCGGAGGTTACCGGTCATTCATAATGTGTGTGTGTGTGTGTGTGTGTGAGTGTGTGTGTGTGTGTGTGCGCGCGCGTGTGCGTGTGTGTGACAGTCCTGATTCTGGTCTCTTCTGAAAGGGGACTTTTAGCAGTTTGCTATCAAAAGGTCAGTATTAGTCTGGTCATTTTAACTAACTCGAATACTAGTTAATTTCATGCATAACATTTATTCACTTTCATTGAACTATTTTTTCAGGTTAATAAAATATATATGCATTGCTGTATTGTGCGGATGCATTTCTTTAATCATGTGTAATATTCAAACACAGAGGAAATGATGAGCACCTGTTTACTACTAAGTCCTGTGCTCTCTGGCAGGTTCAACCAGAGACTAAAGGATTCTGATCAAAGCTAAAGCACCACGAGAGGAACCCACACACGCTTTCAACTCTCGGAGCCCACAAGTGAGTTCCAGCAGCTCGCTGATCTCAGGGATGATAAGAGTATAGGGGTGGGGAAATTTACATTTGAGAATTTACATGAGCTGACAGGCATCTGCTTGTTTAGCGGAAATTAATTTCCTGTGGCAAAGATCTTTTTAAGATGCTCTTTTCTTTATTGTTATCACTGCTTTCAATTTAAAACATGAAATCTTTGCCACACGGCATCATGGTTGCTCTCCAGCTGGTACAGTGCTCCAGTCGAGTGTTAAAATCAACATCATGATCAACAGCGTTGATGATGTGCTTTGGGCCAGAAGTCAGTGAGGTGAGAACTGAACTTCCTGTGAGTTTACAGCTCAGCACTGACGGAGGAACACGCCGCTAAAAGTACTTCAAACTGACGACACATGAACGCACCCGAATGTATTTGTTGCTGCTGTTGTTGTTGTTGTTGTTGTTAATGTATTTTGAGTCGTTTTCCTGAACTCTCTAACTGAGCGCGGATGAAATTGAACCCTCCCCTTTATACTGCAACTCTCCATAGCGAAGGGTGGCATTTCCTGGCCTTACATTTCCAATAAAAAAAAAAAAACACCCACACAGTAAGATTAGTTGGAAGAAGATTTCCTCGAAACAGTCATAAATTTAAGAACATTACATGAAACTCATGTACAACAGGGAACTTGCGATCGCTCCTAATTTGACTGACAGATACTGACAACGAATACATGATTAGTTTATTATAAGTTATTAACTTCTGAGGTTCAAAAGGTCATTAGAGCTCAACACGAGGCACATTTAGTGGCTGTTCTGGACCTTAAGTTAAAGTTGGGTTAAACTTTGATTCAAGGGGAGCACAGATAGGTCTTCCTCCTCCATTCTGATGAACCTGAAAACAGCTTTCTCTTTTTGCACGGATATAATTCTGCACAGTGAAAGTCAAACACACAATTGAAGCAAAATCACGTTTTGGAGGGGAGGAGAACTGTGATATTCTTAGTGAAAGCATGTGGACAGGGGGAAGGAGGGGGATCACACAAATGGGATTATTATTATTACACAGAAATCTGCATTCTTTCTGCTTTGTCTGTTTTTGTTAAACTGAATTGTGAGCCTTGAACAACATTAGGGGGAACTTGTTATTTTTAAAGGTTTTTATTAACAAGGCAATTGAGCCAGTTTCAGACACAAATGATCATTAAAATCCTTTTTTATATCCATTAAAACATGTCTTTAACTTTAACAAAGAATTACAAAATGTATATTGTTATTTTTAGTTGTTGGGCCTTTTTTTCAACATAAAATAATTGAAAAAAGAGTATTGCAGGCTATTAATTGCCCATGCAATGCAGTATCTTCTATCATTATAAGTGCAGTGAATAATGTACCTACATGTAAACTAACTGTGACAGTTTTTTACAGTGCGGGAAAACTCAGTGCTCTCTTTATAACGGTGACATTTTAATTCCACTACAGCTTCCTCAAACCATTCACGTATATAAACCGATAGGAGCAAAGTCTGTTCTCTGAAACATTGTTTCTGGTTCAAAATAAAATACTAAATTTCCTGAAAAGAAAAAAACTAATTTGCCTTCATGCTTTGAGTCATGTTGAAGTCAAGAAAGTGTGTTTTCAGTAACTGCTCAGAGAGAAAGGAGAAGTCCATATAGTCACTCAGAGTTGCTACAACCCCTCATGCGCTGCTCTATTTGTGGAAAGAAGAAGTACAAAGAAACTCCTGGGGACCTGCCGTCGGTTATTCAGGGCCTCTGAACTGTGTCCCCGCCCCTAACACTGTATAACTCCCCCAAAATGTTTCCTCCATGTTCAGTCTGAGTGAGCAGCTCCTGTGTGCCGCCGCATGTGGGCGTGAGGTGGCCTCTTGGTTTCAGTGTCAGTCACTCAGTGCCAGGAGACAATGGTTGGCGGTGGATTTCATTTGGATTCTCTCCACTCAAAATGTTCCTCCCATGTGAGCCTTTCACATGTTTTCATCTTTGGTAAGTGGTCTTCAATTTTTTCCCCCATGCATTTTGGATTTTTAGTTTAGTGGTTATTTCAAGCTTTTTATAGAACAAAAATGTAATCATTGGCCTTTTTCTTTGTAGGTGCTTGGCCTATTAAGTTTTCTTTGTAATAAATAAAACATTAATTATTTAATTCAGTTGTGAGGGCTGTGGAGGATCCGTCTGTAACCTGCTCAATTGTATTATTATTATTATTATTATTATTATTATTATTATTCATTATATATCAGTCAAACACATCTTATATTAAGTATACAAGACAGATCTCCCCTAAAGTGTCCTTCCTCTGTTACATTCAAGGTCTGCTTTTTGTTTGCTACACTGCACCCTCCTCTCATGTTCAAGCTTCAACTTCAGGTATTTTACTTTTCATCACAGCATTTCAACGTATTAATCATCATACTGCTGCTCGAATATCAGTGATTTCATCATACGATCTCTAATAAATGGTTTCCCTCCTTTTTCTCCAAATTTATTTTTAAAAATGTACACAAATGCCATCAAATAGATTTCCTAAAAAGTGGCATCAAATTTAGAATTGTGTTTCTCCGCCGTGAGACGAAGCTTTCTTGTAAGAATGACAGACCTGATCTAGTTTCACATCGTATTCATATTGTGTTCCAGTGATCTGCAGGCCACACAAAATTTCTTCCAAATATCAGCACTGTGGGATTCACCCAGGTAAAAAAAAAAAAACACAACAACATTTGAGTCATCCCAAGTTGAATCATCAGATTTCCTTTTTTTTAAACGTTTGAAATGTTTTTGCAGATGGAGTTCATGATTTAGATTGTTTTGGGAAGCATAAACCACGTGGTATGACAAAGTGTGTGTGGAAACCTGGAAAGCACGCGTCAGAAAAGACATACACACTCGTCATACAACAAGAGTGGCGGTGAGAGTTTTACACATTCTCCTCTCTGGCCTGGATGAAATTACACATCATGTTTCACATATAAAAAAACTCACTTGAAATGATTTTTGACATTAAACATCTCATCTTTCACACCGTCTCTCTTTCTAGACGCAAAATATATTGCAACGTTTACAACAACATCACTGAATTCGCTGAAAAAAGAAGTTTTTATGAAAATGCCAACAACACGGTCGTGGAGGTTTTTGAAAACAGCCAACAGTCAACAAATTGCACAAAAGCAGTTTTCAAGCCTTCACCCAACAAGAGCTTGTGTAAGGCCACGAAACTGTGTTTTTATGAGCAGGTTTCTCTTCATTTCGCTCGTTTTGATGCCACATCTCTGACTGAATATAGATTTATTTTTTTATATTTCAGTGCGATGTGGTCCTCCATATCAGGCGTCCTTCAGCCGCCGCTCTGGAGGACTGGTTGTGAATGTGAGCTGGCCACAGGAGGACATACGATATATTACATTTTACTTTGTAAAATATAAAGCACTGGGCACTGGGTCGTGGAGCAAGGTCAGTATCAAATCAAACACAAATCATGTTGTTTATTGGTGCAAGTGATCATAAAACTCACGGTTCGGATCAGATTACAGATTGGATCAGCACAAAAGAAAAAAGATTAATATTAGAGATCCCTGATCACGTTTTTTTTCCACCGATACTTGCCGATCATTGAAGATCCAGATTCCTTTTTGGATTTGTTTGGTTATGGCATCTGGATTTCAATGCTCCAAATTATTATTATTTTGCCACCGCTCAGAGAAATCCTCTCAACCGCTCTGAAGTCAATGTTCACCATCAAAACATCTAAATGTTATTCTTTACGTAATTTTTTGTGTTTTTTTTCTTCAAAAAACTCACAATTAAAATAATAAGGATATAATAAGGATATCATTTACTATATATAATTTCCTACCGGTCACTCCCCTGCACATCCCTGCATATTTAAATACACTCGCCACTGTCCCATTACACTTTCACACACTTACAGTAGTTTGTCTGTGCACTTTATTTTATATTTTATATTCTATTGTACATTTAATATGTTTCTATTTCTTGCATTGTGTCAACTGTTGCTTATTGTCTAAGGTCTGCAAGACAAATTTCTCGTATGTGAAACATACCTGGTAATAAACGGTTTCTGATTCTGATAAAAGATTGCATTTTTATAGATTAAAACAAATCTTATTATTATTACTTTTAATAATATATTATAAGTTGCTTAGAGGTAATGTAAACCAATCATAATTCATAGAGTGAAACGTATTTTCTGCATGATTACAGTCTCTGCTACTGAAAAACTACTCGGTTACTACATAGTTTGGTTTCGCAGATACAACGTTTATCATGTTCATCGCTAGCATTTGCTAATTAGCACAAAACAAGTTGATAAAGGCCCCTGCAGCGCGACAGGAGACGTCTGTGTTCACCGGCTGAAGAGTCCTCATGACGGGTGACCCGACCTTTACGAGTCAAACCGGTGGAGTTCCCCTTTCATTTCATTTCAAAGAGACCTGTGACTGTTTCTGATGCTGTTGCTACGGATTTCTTTGCTTTATGTACCAATGTTTTGATGAAGAGATCATTTCTCATTGAGATTCGCTGATTAAATGAAGGTTATGGTTTAACATCTCTTGCAATTGAGTTGAATTTAAGTGTTGGATAGCTCCTCCTGGCATTGAATACTTTCTTCACTATTCACAGTCCGTGCGATCCCAAAATGCATCGACATGTACGGTGGACCGTCTGAACTCCTCGCTGGTCTACACTGCACAGATTCAGTGCGTCACCAATGAGAAGTGCCCGCAGTGTGCAGTGAGTGAAGACTACACGGTCCCACCAGGTCAGATTGTTTTACACTGTGTTGGTTTAAAGTAAATACAACTTGTGTGAGATAAATGCTGCAACAAAAAAAAATCCACTCTATGATGACAAGAACAGGAGAAAGAAGTTGAAACCCTGCGTCCTCTTTCAGAACTGACCACACAGCCGCTCATTGTCAACTTTGAAGAAACTGACATTCGGGGAAGGGAAGGCTGCCGGCTGCTTTCTTTAACCTGGAAGGTGATTTTTCACAGAAATGTAACAGGGAATACATCTTCTGTGTACCACGGCTGATGCTATTATGGTACTAAAATGACCCTTTTTGTTAGTTTCCCGCCAAAGAGCTGCACGATGGCTACTATGTGAGCATTGGGAAAGCGTCTGGAGAGGCTCCATGGGAGCGGATCAGCACCTCTCAGCCTGAGATCAGACTGATTCTCTCCTATTCCGCTTACCTTCTCAGCATCAGCGCTGAGAACAACGCCAGCATCTCCCCAGCTGTGAGCAAGGCAATACCTCAGCGGGAAGACATGCCCAGTGAGTATACGGACTTGTCTACTTTCTTCAATAATAAGAGTAGATTCATCATGAACTTGTCCTCACAGGTATGGGAGCTGGGAAGCTGAACGTGACGGTCCACAGCAAAACATCTTTTACCATCTATTGGAAAGACAATCTCATCAGAAAATATGTCTGCTATTCGGTGGAGTGGACGAAGAAGGGACAACACAAAGCGACGCACATGCCCTTTTATCAGCAAACATACAACAATCGGACTTTATCTCTACGAGGTGTGTAGATGTTCATTTTGGTCAACCTAGTCCCCAAAAAGTTCTGTTTACATGCTGCTAATTTATCTTGCCTATAGTTTTCTGAAGAAAATGCAAATGTTCCCTTTTATCGAGGAAGAGCGAAGGATGCACTATTTTTATTTTATTTTTTTAACAAAGCAGAGGACCAGGATTTGCATCCTGAGTCGAGTCTGTGGCCAGTTTGAGCCAACAAAAGCACTTTGGTTAAAGATTAGGAAAAGATTCACCATCTTTTTGAGCCTTAACCAAGTACTTTGAATATTTAAACACGACCACGATATATAAAAAAAACTAAACATGAATCATGCTTTGATACTGTAGCTGGCGATAAGAGTAGTATGCAAACATAATTGATGGAAGATTTTGGTACCTGATGAAATATATTTAGTTTCCGGATATAATGCATTTGGTTATGTCGAATAGAGCCTTTGGAGCCTTTGGAGCCTTACAAGAGGTACAGCATCACTCTGCACACACGGCCGGACAAAGACACCTGCAACATGAAGCACGTGAACAACAGCGAGAGCACCTACGGGAGAACACAGTTCTACTTCACTGAAGGATGTGAGTCACAGTCTCGATACTTTTCCACTATTGTCTAATGTGATTAGGAATAAAGAAGAAAAACGGCGAGGTTGTTATGCTCAATGTACATAAAACCAAACAGTTAGAAAGATAAACCAAAGTATTGGACACATTTTACTTTTTACCTGTTGACGAACAAATGTCTGCATCAAATTTAAAGGCATCCAACAGAGTCATCCTCTCGGAAACATGTATTTCTCGACAAAATGTTTGTAACAATCTATTTCCCAGTGAAATTTAGACCTACTGATGGCTCCAGAGGAACAGTCAGGAGATCACCAAATTTGTTAGGATTCATCATCTGGGGACAATGAATATCTGTACAAAGAATAATGGCAATCCATCTTACAGTTGTGGATACATAACAAGCCAAGGGATCACCAAAATCTTTAGGATTCATCCTCTTGGGAACATGAATGGTTCGACAAACCAAAGGATTACCAAAATCCATCATCCAAAAACTCATCCTCGTGGGAACAGATTTTTGTATTTTGTCAATGTTGGGATATTTCACCTACTGGTGGCTCTAGAAGAAGTCAGAAGATCACCAAAGTAAATGGGATTCATCCTCTGGGGACCATGCATATCAGTAAATAATGGTATCGCAATCCATTAAACAGTTGTTGAGATAATTCAGTCCGGACCAAAGTGGTCGACTGACCTAGCATGGCTAAGAACAAGGATGCATATCAAGGATGCATATATATATCCGTCACCGTACCCAGAACAGAACAGGCTGACCTCTTGACATTGTGCCCTTAAAGCTCCTGTCAGCGCTCCCACAAACATCAGCAGCTTCAATGTGACTCTGCATTCAGCGGTGCTGCAGTGGTCGTCCATCCCGGAGGAAGACATCAGAGGTTTCCTTCTGGGTTACACCATCTACTACAATGAGTCAAGTACAGAGAGAAGTGAGCATGATCCACCTGACACTAACTTACACACTATGTGCATCTCTCTAATCACTGTACTTTATGCACAGCGATGCTTTGAGCTTGAGTTTGGGGAAACACCAAAGTGAGTGGCTTCATCCTGAGAGGGACGGGAGTGCGTATACAAAAATGAATTTAAATGAATCCAATAGTTATGAAGACATTTCGCTCCAAACCAGCAGCAACCTGAAGGTAGCGCCAGAGGAAAAGTCATCTTCAAGAAGTATTAAACGATAGAAACTTTGATCTGATGACGCTACAAAGAAAGTTATGGGTCGGATTATGAATGTCAACATCTGTTTTTGCCAACTAAAGTATCTGTAAATTCAGTCCGACTTCAAAGCAGATGTGCCGACGGTGCGTTTGTAACATGCTGCAAACTCTCGCCCCTTTGATTGCAGACATTACAGTGGATCCCATGAGAAACAGCTACGAGCTGCAGCATCTCAAAGGCGGCACAATATACGAAGTCCAGATGTCAGGTTTCACCCGGGCGGGAGCAGGAGTTCGAAGCGCAGCAACCCTGTTTAGAACTTATGATCGAGGTTATAGCCATCAAATAACGCATGCAATTTCATTTCTAAAGGCGTACATGTGCAAAGAAACAACCATACTCATTGTGTATTCTTCACAGGGTTTTCTAATCTCAGTGGCGTCATCACAATCTCTGCAGTTGTGGCCACCGTGCTGATATTTGGACCTCCTATAATAAAAAGGTACAGCCACGGTCTTACATGTATGTTGAATAGGCTGCCACACATGTTTAAAATGATACATGTCTAACTACCACATACCTACTCGACACTACTTCACTTAGAGCAAAGGTGATTCTGTGGCCGAGCATACCGAACCCCGGAAAGAGCAACGCAATGCAGAAAATAGAAGAGCCCTGTGACCTGGTAGGTCGAAACCTCAAGTTATAGCAGCACGACAGTGAAGAAATTCAATTAAATGAAATGTGTTACTTCACTCAGGAGCTACTGGAGTCCATCAACACTCTGAGGGTGGAAGAATGGGACACCAGCAGCCTTCAGGTCGTCGAGAAAGAAGACGCGACCGCTGCCGACACGTCGGCATCCATGTTACCGCTTCTCCAAGCGTCAGAGGATGAGGAAGACTCGCCAGAAACGACTCGTGACTGGATCCAACGAGACAGCGAGGACGCGACTGGAGATATCCCGCCCTACAGCACTGAGGAAACATTCCCGGACAGCCGGCGGACAGACACCCAGAGCTCCCCTTTGGCCTTTTCAGGAGACTACACAACACTGGATATGTTTCAGCAGGGGATGCCGCCGAACGCATCCGTTACTCAAACCACGGAGAGCAAACCAGAGGACCCAGACTCGACTGTGGTGAAATCAGGGTTGGACTACATCAGGCACTGCAGCACCAGTCCAATATCGGACAGCAGGATGCCCACCATTTTGTGAAAACTGTTTCGGGAACAGGACCGCAGACCACGAAGAGGCAAGAACACGGGATCATAAGGACCATCATCCACACAGGTTTGAACTAATCTTCATTCGTAGAAACGCACAAAGGTCAATATTGGGTTGATTTCAAGAACTTTTTATTAATTCATGTATTGCATGATAAACAAGTCGTTTTTAGGGAATACAGCGGTGCAGCAACAGGTTTGGGACAAAATCAGCAACACACAGCACATCTTCTTCCACGTCGTTTCCACATTACGACTTTAAACCTCACGAACACACGGATGAAGAACTAAGAATTTGCCGACCTGGCAAATGGGACCATTCGTGCCGGGTCCCTCCTATGAAGAGTGTTTAAGTGAGCCGGCGTGCACAATACCAGGAAACTGAGCCACAGCCAGAGGATCACCAAAGTAGGACTCATCCTCTGAGGTCCATGAATACAGTACAATCCACCGACTAACCTATTTATGGCTCACTGTAGTCCACAGTGAATTCCCTCTCGGTCGAGTTGCAGCATTAAAACACAACACAAGGCCACCAACACAACACACCTGGATGAAAAGTCTCTTTATTGAATGTTTTTTTGGAAACAGATCAGATGTATCGCTATATCTTCAAACAGAGGAGGACCACGTACACACATCCAAGTTCTTCAAAACCCGCGTTACCAAATCTTTACATCAAGTCCCAAACACAGACTTCCTCCAGGAGGAAACCATCGTTTCTACGGTAGTCACCGTACATAGTGGACACATGGATATAAAAAATGAAATTGGTGGTGTCGAGAATGTTTTTTTTTTTTTTACTTAATCACAACGTCACCACTTTGAACTGAAGCTTTGTGTACATAAAAAAAAAAAAAAAAAGCAGGAAAATAAAAGAAATTAGGTTCGTAAAAGTCAATCGGTGGAATTTAAGTCTTCTTTTAAAATATAACTAACTAGCTTTCCAAGAAACGTAAAAAAAAAAAAAAAACACACTGATCTTAATGTTTGCAGATACATTTTTTGACACGATCACAATACTGAAACTGCAACACCGGAAAATGACAAACAAATGTTAAAACCAAAAAAGACAAATCCACAAAAGTCCCATGAAAGTCAAAGCTACTCTATTAATTACTAAAGACGGCTGACAATACTTAAATATAACATCTTATTAGTTTGAGCTATTGAACATCCTAAACAATAAATTCAGGTTGCATTTGTCTATAAGTCTCCATATTTTATTAGAATATTCTGTACAATCTGAGTCTAGGCACTTTTGACCCTTCTGTGCTCGCAAGCAGTTAGTTGACTTGTGACACATCCGACACGCCGGGTTCGCGTCTCACTTTGAGCAATATGAGCCGACAGACATTTTGTACACCACCAGCATTATTCATTTTTTTTTACAGTTTAGGCTTATTTTGTATCTATAAAAACAGTAATTATTTCATCTCACAGCATTACAACAATAACAGGAAAAGGAAGAGGATACATCGTTGTGACTAATCAGAAATATAAAAAAAAAAAATGCAAGTAAATGTACACCCATAAAACCAAAACAGAAGGTAAAACGACGTATTGTTGTTTATTTTTAGAACAATGTATTAGCAAATGGTTCACATAAACGGTAGAATACCGTTCTGCATTCTCATAATTACAGCACTTCAAGTCTTAAAATCAACAGCGGACATTTCTGCAGGACGTTCCAGTTCCCAGACGACGGGGTAAAGGGTGCAGAGCTCCTCACATTGTTCAAGGCTCCCTCTGACGGCACACACACACACAAGGGCAAATGAGCAGTTATTGTATCCTGATTTAAATGTATCCACACACTGAGAGGGGTCCTCATGTTCCTACAGCCAGAAGAAACATTAAATATGTAAAGTACCGCAAGCAGAATGAGGGAAGTTGCAGCCACAGCCACACCAGAAAGGTTTCATCTCATGAGGCGTCGATAAAGAGAGATATTGCACTTCTCAAAAGGACAATCTGTTTAGTTGGTGAGATCCTTGTTTTGATTGGCACTTCCTTTTGGTGTGCTGCTGAGCAGCGAGTCTAGACACAGAACACGATAACGGCCTGGGTTATACTTTTATCTTTATTTTCCAATGAAATGTTTTGTATAAAATGCAACCGATGAAAACTCTATCAACTGTTTACTTATGATGTATGAAAATCCAGATGAGAAACTGAGGATTCAACTGCAAAGTACAGAATGTGTAACATAATAATACAGATGTACTATTATTAATATTATTCGTATGTTGTATTAAAGAATGCCTAAAGAAGTCTGTAAAGCTTGAAATACGTTTCAATCCTGATTAGCTGCCAGTCCAAGCCTTGATGCAGCAGATACAATTTCTTCACTTTTCTGAAGAAAAAAAAAAAAAAAAAAAGATGGCTCAACCTCCTTTTTTTTCTTCTTTTATGTATTACCTTCTCATTTGGGAACCCTTCTTTCCCACTGGTTCTCACTCCATGAAGGAAAACACTTTAAAATCGCTCTACCGTAAGATACATTTGTATTACTGTTAATGCAGATTGTTGCTGCATAGAGCTTTATGCAATATCAAAACAAAAACATTGTTGTTTTTGAAGAAAAACTATATGACAAATACTGATAATCTAAGAAATAAAAGGCTTTTTGGACTACGGAAAAACTACTGGCGGCATCAGGTAATATCCATGTGACAAAGCTACAACTGAAATCTGGCTTCAAACTGTTGGAGAAACGAGTATGAACTCTGCTTATCACGTCTGTCTCCACCGAGGCTCCGTCGTGTGACAGACCAAGAGGAGTTCCAAAAGCTCTGCAGCTTATCTGCATGAGGAGGTCTCTACTGTTTTTATATCTGTACAGAAAGAATAACAGGTGTGGGGGGTTTTCGAGTAAGTGACACAGAGGCGGTGGACAACCGTATAAAATGCAATCCCATACGTCTGTCTGGGGAAGCTTCTAAAAAGTCCAGTTCTTGTTGAGGAGTTGACTCCACTATTTAGTGTTGTTCTGTCATCATTAGCACCTTTTGTCAGCCTCCTCTTCTCAGCAGGAAACGCCGAGTGCTCACTTGGCCTTTGAGTAGGATACGGATCATCAGCTGAGTCACAGAATCCACGTGTTGCCAAGAATGTGGAGTAAAAAAAAAAAAAAAAAAAAAAAAGGTTCATGATGATGACGACGACGATGAGGAGGAAAACACGCGGATAATGTGAGTGGTTATCGGCCGGTGTTTCTGCGCACGGCGAGATGGGACACGATGAGTTCCGTATGGCGTCGTAAAATAAATCACTTGGAGCCGTCTGCGCCCATGGGTGCACACTCGGCATTGCGAGTCTTGCAGCTGCCGTTATGCTTGGCGCACGGCGATGACGTCACGTCCTCGCCGAGTGAGTCTTCTCTTTCACTCTCATCGTCTTCCTTCTCCTCTCGGTTATAGTCCCTTTCCACCTGAAATTAAAACGAGTAACAATCATTAGTAGTGCATCCGGGCAGGTAGATAAGATACGGAATATCTGCTCTAGATCTTGATCTGGATTAAGGCCGAAGCCCTTAATGGGGTGAAGACTCATAGCATCTCGTAGTTTAAATGCGCAGCACTGCCCTTGTAAAGAAATTTAAACAAATGACATTGGCCTCAGGATAACAACCCCTAAGAATGACAAAACCAACAACACAAGGACACTCTGAGGTAGTTAAGATATAATACAAAAACATAAAACTGGAACTGACAAAAACATCTTCTGTATTTTAAACTTGTCAGGTGCTTCCTGCTAGTTTCTTATCTTTAGAGTTTTTGTTTTTATATAATTAACAGTCAACATTGCGACCGATGTTGCTTTTCTTTATTACGCCTCAGCTGGGATTATGAGAAATCTAGGATTCCCCGTCAGGATTCGAGTCTCACGTTTTACCCGCAAAACTCAAGTTTTGAAGATGCAGTGGGACAGACGACTGATTTTCCCCCTCACGCCTGAGAAATCTTTCAGTGCGACAAAGCTGGGCTCATTAAATGATCAGGTCTTCGACAGCTTCATTCGCCTGCTCGTACCAGCGAGGAACCCAAACAGGGAAGTGTGATTTCAGAGAGCTGTTCCTAAGTGTTGGCTTCATTACCTTCTTTGGCTTGGCCTTGCTCTTTATCCGGTCCTCGTCCTTGCGGTTCCTCTTCCTGGATGTGGAGCGGTCCTTTCTGTCCTTTCGGTCCTTGCTGCGCTCCCTCCTCTTGTCTTTCCTGCCTCTGAACGAAGCCCTACGCAAACAAAAACGACAAAAAGACACCAATCACAATCTTGCGGAAAACACCTCGAAAACAAAAAAAATACATGGAACGGACACAGGAGACTAGAGAACATTGTGGATTTACCTTTTTGGTGAGGGCGATCTGGCTTTCCTCCGAGGGCTCTTGGACCGATCCTTACTCCTCCTCCTGTGGCCCCTGATAACAACACATTAACTGGATTAAGTAAAAAAAAATTCAATATAATCCATTTACACAAAAAGCGGCAGTGTGTAAGTACATGCATTAAGGACACAAAAGCATCAGCTAAAAATCTATATAGATGCACATATTATCGTACCAAAAGGTTTATACGATTTTTTTTAAAGAAAATGTTTCCCCCATTGTGGCAAATGCAACACAAGAGCAGCCAAATCCAGGAAGTTACTAGACTTATTAGAACCTGGTGACCTCTAGTGCCAAGAGCAGGGATAACAGGGTGGCACTCCAGTAGATCTTGAGAAGACATTCATATATTTTAAATTAAACTACAGAAGCAGAGGACGATGCCCATCCAGACCTGGAGCGACTCCGACTGTGTCTCTTTTCTCGGGAGCGAGAGCGCCGCTTCTGGGCGCTCCGGGAATTGTGGGAGTCAGTCCTCGGCAACACCTTCGGCGCCGGTCTGCACCAACGGGAAGAGAGAGAAGAAGATGAAAAAAAATATATATATATCACCGACTGGACACAATCAATCATTTCATCACAGCATCATGCGAGTGACATCTCAAAGCTCGGAGTGTCAGTTGGGCACCTGTGTTTCGAACGGGACCTTTTCCTCTGCGTTCTTGAGCGGGAGCGGGACGGCGAGGGTGACCGGTGAGACTTCCTCGACCGACTGGGGGAGCACTTCTTGATGTCGGCTAGAGGCAGAGCAGCGGTCTCAGCGTCAGAACCACTTCACAGATCTGTTACTAAAACCGTGACGCGTGCAACAAGTCAACAAGTCGTACCTGGCTCTATGGCGGCAGCGATGGTGAACTGGGCCTCCCTCACCCGCTTCATCACAGTTTCTAGCTCCTTAGCGGCGGCCTGTGGCGTCATCTCGGGGGGTTTTACTATGGCGTTATTGGAATGATTAACCCTGAAAGAAGCACAACTCAAATCAGCCGACACAAAACCACTAAAAAAAGGACAGTTTGTTCTTTGTTTTTCCTTTGAGAACGATATTCAGAGTAAATCAATGACATATTTCTTGATTCATAATGTCGGTTGTTGCTGCACATAAAACATACTTCAGGGGTCGGTCCCCGAACATGACTCCATTGAATGTCAGCGCTCTGTTGACGGAATCCTGCTCCACAAACTCGACGAAGGCGAAGCGCGTCGGCTGAGTCTCATCTCCGGCCATTCGCACAAACTTGACCTCTCCCACCTGCTTGAAGAACTCCAGCAGCTGGTCTGCAGTGGTGGTCTGCAGGAGGGGATGAAATAGATTCAATGACGAGTTTGCAGCTACAGAATGTGAAACTTTGATTGTTTGAGGACTTCCCAATCGGTAACAACTGGTTCAGGTTGTAAATTATCTTAATTCTCTTGAAAGGATTTGTTTTATTGATCCGTTATCCTCTATCATCGTCAGAGCCGCATGGTCCAACAGCAACAACTGCACTTGAAGTCTATATGTATCTATTATAGTGGTAACAGACAGCTCATTATTAGTTGAAACTGTAATTTGTCATGAATACTTAAGGATGCCTAGAGCGAGAAGAAAGAAATAAAGGCATCTTTCACTGCAATATGAATGAGGGAAATGAGTGCCGGCAGATTTTTTTACAAAAAGATGGCATTGTACTTGGCATTATGTTACCTGTGAGTTCAAGTTGCCAACATAGACGGTCCTCCTGATCTCATCCACTTTTGAGGGATCCACATTTCCCATGAGGGGGGGCTGGCCGCTGGCTGACGCCGCGGGCTCCAGGACAGCTGCCAGCCGATTCATGACGGGAAGGTTCAGCTGTGAGAGTAAAACACAAACACACACACACACACACACACACACACACACACACACACACACACACACACACACACACACACACACACACACACACACACACACACACACACACACACACAGGTTTTACTTTAGGCCTCGTCCACACTTTAGCCCTGGTTTTCCGCTCGCCGACAGTTTTCTGGAGCTCCCTGACAAAAAGCCCCAGATCAGAGGCAGATCACCGTTGGCTTGCCGCTTGCAAATTTGCATCGTGAGACCGAGCGGATCGGCGATGCATCGCAGACACATCCCAGATGTTCAGCTGGCTAAATACATGGACCTGTTATGGAGTCTGTTGGGGAGCTACAGCCAAGGAAAGTGCAAGAGGGAAAACCTGAGGAAAGGGTCTTCTGCAACAACAGGAACTTTAATGTATGTGTTGCATGTAACATGGACCAAAGTTGTTGTTGCACCTAAAGGAAAGCGGCTATGGGTGCAACCCAGGTCTAATAATTGCGTCCACGTTTCCCTCACTTTTTATAGCATCTTCGTGCACGGAGAGACCCAAGGAGGAGCGAGGAAAACGTGGAAATGTGTTTTGTCAGCTGATCACAGCTGGATCCGCTGTGGAGACTTTTGTGACTGCACACATGTGAACTGTACTTATACCAATAAAAGATACAGTTATTGTGGTGGCGGGCACGGTTAGGCTCAGCTGCAGAGGGGACGGAGTGAGGGAGTGATTCTGGGAACTGTGCTGGAAGCTGGAGTAATTAACATCAGCTGGCAACGGATGTGGGGATTTCATCTCCCCAATATTTACGGGATTAGCCGGGGAGAGCGAGAGAGGGGCGCACGTACAAACACAACAATGAAAGCATTGAGAACCCTCAAACTTGGTCTGTTGCTGTGTCATTGTGCTCGGGACACCCAAGTCGGTAACGGGGAAACGTTACACTTATCATCACTGCCAGTGGAGAGGTGTTCTGTCGTCACTCTGGCATGAAACTTCAGTGACCTTGAGAAATATCAGATCAGTCCGAGTCAAATAATAACGATAAACAATGAAGGGGGCGGTTCGGACGTTTAAAGACTTCTCCGAAGGCTGCTCTCGTGCATCCTCCTCGCTCATTTGACGACTTTGGAAGCCGTGCGGCGCGAGCGTGGCTTTTTAACGTGACGGACAAGCGGAAACGGACAACAAGACGGCGACTCACGTTCTGAAGCGGAGCTGCCGGAGTGGGAATTGGTAGCAGTCCGCCTCCAGGAATCAGACTGGGTACCGGGGCGGCAGGTGCCAAAAGTGACAAGGCCTTGCCCTCTTCTGGGATTCTCCCTGCAGGACAGAAGCAGATATTAGTGAAGGCAATAGAGGGACGCTTCACTCTGTCTCCTCTATGTCTGCACAATAAGCCCACTGTATTCTAGAAAGAAAGAGAGCATCCACTTCCCCATACAACCTACAAGTGTTCTAGTGTCTACTACTGGAGACCGAGCATCCTTACTTGGCTTTTGTTAAATTAATCTCCTCAGTCAATCTGAATTACTATTTTCAATTAACAAGCTTAACTTTTCTCAGAAACAAGAAAAAAGAACACTCATTTTGGCCTTGGTCTCTCTTCATAGATCAAAAAAAAGAAAAGAAAAAGAAAAACACAATGCAGAGAATGAGTCAACACTTTGATGCATGGGTCACCTGTACTGGAAACATATTGGTCATGAACCATACGATATCAAGCATGGGCGCTTTCCCGTGGGGCGATCGTTTCGCAGTGTCGGAAAGGTGTGCAACACAAGACAACCCCAATGGCTGCATCACTAATAGCACACAGGACATCAGATACAGAAAAGAACAACAATTTTAAGAACTGTGGGAAATGTTAGCCAAGACTTAGCCATAAAAACAACCAATTAGGAATTGTTTGCTCATTCCACTCTGGATTAAAGTCAGCTGCTTTTATAGCTGGAGAAGAGAGCTACGTTAAGACCAATAACAAACAAAACAACTACAAATGCAGGTCATTATAGCTGGAGGCACTGAGCATGAATTACCATTTCAAAACGTTCCTGTATATTAACGAATAAGAACAGAGAAAATGATGTTGAATGGAGAGTTGCTGTGTTATTATTAAACATTAAACATCCATACCAGAGCTCTGTGATGTAGTAATGAGAGGGGAAAAAAAAACTTTTACTACAGATTTACAGCACAGATGAATAGCGCAAATATAATTTTTAAGATTCTACAAGGGTCTCACTTTTATAATGTCTAAACCCTCGCTACGTCAACAGGAGTAGGTGACAAGAGAGTAAAGTGTTAGTGATCCTCCTAGCATCCCATGTGTGATACACATCCCACCGGTATGCCGTAGCAACCTGGTCAGAACTCAATCACACACAAGCCGCAGCTGTAGCGGGAAGAGAGAGGGGGGTGGGGGGTTGGACAATAATCAAAACAAACCAAAATAACAAATATAAAAACACAAAAGCTAGAGATAAGCAATACTGTAGTTTCTAGATAGAGACAGTAGAGAGTGGACAACATGGGAAAGTATGAAAGGAAACAAACCAAAAGAAATAAATAAATAAATAAAAAAGAGACAAGGTGTCCATCTTGGAAGGTTCAGCAGGCTATTCTCCTGGTCACATTCCCCCTTGAAGGCTGCGTTGGCCCGATCGGGGATAGTGGCTTGGAAAACAATGCCTGACTCAGGCTAGTGTAGTGTAACAGCTGGGCCAGTCTAGTCATCTGATATGCACACATAATCACACAGAAAAAACATACAAAACCAAATTAATAAACTCAGTAGCCATCCAGCACTAAGTCACGTGGACAAAAAGCATCAAGTTAGAGGTGATATCATTATTTTTTGTCTTTTCTTTTCACTGTACACAAGGGAACAACAGTGGCACCAAAAGGGGGTGGACATTTAAAGAAAAGGAGCACCAAAAATAAATGAAAATGAAAAAGAGAGAAAGGGGATACAGTTAGCTGTGATGGCATGGACTTATTTGGTAATTTCCATGAAACAAGTAACATTAAATGGCAGCTTCTTACGGTAAATACACTCCAGTGTTTACAGTAAATATTGTGTTGCAGCTTAAAAAACAACAACATAGACCTAGTGATATTTGTAGAAAACCACCTTGTGACAGCAGACAGAAACCTTTCACAGATTATCTAGCTAGAGTTTTATTGCGAGGATACAAACCAGCCACCTGTCTCGGATACTTGTGATTAAAAAGTGGATAAAATACGAACTACCCGAATGGCACAATTTGCCTTTTTTTTTTTTTTCTTCCCGTGTGAATAATAAAAAAAGGAAAAATAATCCAGAATTCAACCAAAACACCAAACGGTTGGATTCAAGGGGGGAGGAGAGCGTAAGCAAGTCCACAGAGACAACTCATTCTTTTAAAATGAAACCGGTTGCACTCACCTTCCGCACATGGCACCACTATCAGAGCTTTATCAACAAAAACAGTATTGGTGAGATGTTGCGCCACACCAACACTGGAGGGGTCTCGGTACTTTATATAGCACACTTTGGAGGAAAAGGACAGAGGGGCATTGCTGTTGGAGAAAAGACAAGCAGAGGAAATAAAACAAATAGTTAGTCGTGCATTTCTCCACGTGAGGGAATTGAATTTGAATGTTTACGTAGGCCGCAGATCCGCGGCGTCGCCTAGCGGGCCTCTGCCGGGGCAGGGTGCTCTTACTCGGGCGGGTAGAGCCGCAGCTCCTCGATGTCTCCGAGGAAACCGAACAGAGTGCGCATCTGCTCGCTGCTCACGGACGAGGACAGATTGGTGACCTGGACGACAGCGGTCCCGGGTATCCCGCTCATTGTGCAAACTGGTTAAAAGCGTTGACAGTCTTTAAAGTGTAGTAATTTTATGCAATTATGAATTTCTCAGTTTCCCCCCCTCCCCACTCGGTGCTATGCATAGTACATCCAAGCGGGCGGAACGAGAGGTTTCTTTGACTTCCTCTTATTTTGTAAAAAGGGGTTAACGATGAACTTTGAGGCGCATTACCGCCCCCTAGTGTGGTGGGTGGTGCATTACCACAAATGGCCTTAAGGTTTAACGGTAGTGGGAGTCCAGCTTCAGGATTACTTCTCCCTCAGTATCCATTCTTTATAAAGCCTTTATAATTAATTACCTCTGGTCAAATCAATCACAAACCATAACACCGTTACACTGTTGTCTGTTTGATTGGTTACATCTTTGCACTATTGTTTTGTTTGTTAATGTAATATTATTCTATTCTATTTTTGTTTATATTGTGCATTTCTATATGTAATATTGCTTTACTTGTATGTATAAATGCTGCTGTAGCGAAACAATTTCCCCTTGCAGGATTAATAAAGTAACTATCTATTTATAGTTGTCCTTTTAAAAATAAGTACTACTTCCTCCCTTAAACATCTCCATCTGTGTTTTCAGATGTTGACCTTTAAAAAACCTGCTTATTATTACTCACTCTTTCAGTTTTGTCCCCCCTACTCCTGTACTATTCTGCAAAAAATAATTCCCCCCAAAAAGAGTAACGTTTAGCCTCAAAGTGGCGCTAGAGGTACCATTTTGTGCTTTACAAAAATCAGAGGTTTATCAGCTGTAGTCGGCAATTAATCTCCTGCTCATTTTTGTACAGAATGCTCTCAACATGCACCAGTCTATTCTAGTCTGATGTTGGTCTAAAATTAGAATCTACCTGATAAGCTACCTGATAAATAAGACTGGCTGCTCAATGTTATGTGTACAAGGCATTTATAATAATCAAACGCCTGAGGCAAGCATATATAATGTAGGCTGCAGCATTCAGGTGCATAGTGGGGTTTACCAATAAATAGTGTCTTCATGTGTTTAAAAAAAATAATTACTGCCCCTAAATTCTCACTTCAGGCTACTTAAATTCCTGAAAAATGATAAATGAAAGCATTTAATATGTTGTTAACTCTTAATGTACTTGGCCTTTTTTTATTTACTTAATATGTTAATTGTATGTTTCTTAAATGCACTAAACACCAAAGCAAATTCATTACGTGAGTAATTGGCAATAAACCTGATTTTGGTTTTATTGGAAATTACCTCTGAATGTTGAAGATTGCCATATTTAGTCAGTGAAATAACCATTGAAACAACAGATTCTTTAAAATCTAAATACAATTGTAATAACTGTTTTCTTTGAGTCACAGCCAACTATATGTGAACAACAGAGTGATGTAGTTTATTAATCAGAGATTATAAAATACATTTAAATCTGTTCAGTAGCGTCATGACGTAGAGGTAGGGAACTAAAAAGGGGGAGGTTAATAGTGGATGCACCCTTTTGTGGACGCCACTATCTGCGCATGCGTAACCTCTTATCAAAACACCGAATGAAGACGGGTGACTGCATGAGGATATTTAACTAAAACAATGTCTTATCGAGTAAGAGAGGTCTTTATTTTAAGAAACACTGATAAAAGCTTTAATTTATTTCAATGTTCAAATGTTTTTTTTCCTCACGATGTGTCATTGTGACTAACGGAAGGTTACAATAACAATATATAGCATGCTAACCGACAGTTTGTTAGGCATTTAACATGAAGACCGTCTGTGTTTAGGTTCGCTTTGTCAGCCGAAGTGAGGGAACGTCAACGCTTTACGTCTTGTGACAAAATATATTTGTTATTTATATATATATAGTGCTATACATACATATTATCTCCGTGTTTCAGGCGTTCAGTGTCTTCAATTTAACCTCAGTGTGACAGCTCGGTGAGTGACCAGAGAATGGACGTCACCTCGTCGGCCTCCGGGGGGACCGCAGAGGACATGGAGGGGATCTGCGTAATGCCCGATCTGACTGTCATCAAGACCGAGCAGTCAATGGGCGCCAGCCCCGATGACACCGGCACCCAAAATGTGGCCATGGGCATCAAGTTCATCCTGCCCAACCGCTTCGACATGAACGTCTGCTCGAGGTTTGTCAAGTCGCTCAACGAGGAGGACAGCAAGAACATCCAGGACCAGGTCAACTCTGATCTGGAGGTGGCTTCCGTTTTATTCAAAGGTGGGTTCCTGTTATCTTTGTGACAATGTAGGAAGGCGGTTACCTAAAGGGAGCTTACTTACCTCAAAATGTTTGACGATACACATGTTTTAACATACTGTTTGTTTGTTTACCATGTTTTTATTGCACATTTTAATATTTTTAAAATGTCTTGTGTTATGCACCTTTCACCAAGTCAAATTCCTTGTATGTGTAACGCACTTGGCAGTAAGCAGTTCTGATCCGGATGTTTTCCCCCCCTTGCAGCTGAGTGCAACATCCAGACGTCCCCTTCCCCGGGGATACAGGTGCGCCATGTCTACACGCCATCCACCACCAAGCATTTCTCCCCCATCAAACAGTCCACCACACTCACGAACAAACACCGGGGCAACGAGGTGTCTTCAACGCCTCTTTTGGTGCATTGTAAGTAGAAAAGTCGTTTTCAACTTGAATGGAATCTGTCCAGCACGAATTAAGTCAAAGTGTTGATCAATACCTGCATGTTTTCCTCTCTCAGCTTTGTCCATTCATCAGCTTGCAGCCCAGGGGGAGATGGTGTTTCTGGCCAGCAGGATTGAACAAGGTAGGGAACCCATGTGGGTTGTCGAACGGGTAGAATTCCTGATAAGTCATTGTGTTCATAATCGATGAATCACAAAATTAGTGAAACATGGCCATTGCAATTTCCCAGAGAACAAGATGACGTCTTTAAATGTCTTCTTGTGTCAGACCAACATTAAAAAAACAAACGGCAATATATAATTGACTATCATATAAGACAATGTATTCTTATTTATTTGGTTGACTATCAGTGAATGCTTTCAGCTCTACTGAGCTTTGTATTTCATATAAAATATGCTAAACAATATTTCGAACACCAACATAAAACATTTCAAAGACAGAGTATTACACATTAACAAAAGTACGTGACATTTTAAATATTACAGCTGTGTCAATAACAGACGCGCTCCTGCAAAGGATTGTGGGTATGGTGACGACAATAACTGTCGTGATCGTGTTGCTTTTTTATGTCTCGTTTTCATAGAGACCGTAATCAACCACCAAGACGAGGAAGGCTTCACCCCCCTGATGTGGGCAGCTGCACACGGACAAATCGCCGTTGTCGAGTTTCTCCTCCAAAATGTACGGAAATCTCGTCGTGTCATTCAGATCTCGTGGTTTTATTCATATTCCAGCAAACCCTCTTTATTTATTCACTGGTCGTCCTCTTCGCCGTAGGGTTCTGACCCCAACCTCCTGGCCAAAGGGAGGGAGAGTGCCTTGTCCTTGGCCTGCAGTAAGGGGTACACCGATATCGTGAAGATGCTCATCGACTGCGGCGTTGACGTCAACGAATACGACTGGGTGAGAACGCCGAGCCGTTATCTCACGTCCTGCTCTAGTAGAATATAAGAACAACAATTATGAGGTTATGCTATCAGGGAGATCTTCTCACTCTCTTTAATGTCACCTTGCCATCAAATGTGTTTTGATGATCCTTTTTTTTTTTGTGGGTTTCAGAATGGAGGAGCCCCTCTGCTGTACGCCGTCCATGGGAACCACGTGCGCTGTGTTGAAATCCTGTTAGGTGAGGACAAGTAACCCCCGTGGTCACGAATATCCATCTGTGTTGCGTCTTAGGGGACGAACGTACATCTTTAGGTAACGATATGTGTTACGTCTGACATAAACATGTACCGTAACAAAGTCTTGGGTTTGCTGGTGTGTCTTCCAGAGAGCGGTGCTGATCCGACCATCGAGTCCGATTCTGGATTCAATGCAATGGACATGGCTGTGGCTATGGGTCACCGGAATGGTAAGCATGTAGTCCGAGCCTACATTTAAGGGGGTTTAATAAAATATGTAGTTACACAGACTGAGAAACAGATATGTGTCTGGTGAGGGCAATGACAGACTGCCTCATGACCCTTTGAAACATCTGCAGAGCGGTGAATCTTATTTTAAGAGTACAACAAATTGTGCTCGAAATAAAAGATTATTTTTTTTTCTCCTCAATCTGTCGATAAGGAGAAGAAAAAAAAGAAGACCTTTCATCCTCCTGATGAATCCAGAAGAGAGAAACCCAGATTAAAATATTTCATATAAATGAACACACTGGTTACTGAGCCTATGGGTCACTGATGAAAGTCTTGCTAGATTTATACATTTGCAGTGTTCTAGACTGGGTTTCTGCGCGGACGCTCCCAGAAAAACATGCTGCATTACGGTTCTCCATTGTATAGAGACAAATAATGTAACAGTGTCCACAAATTTGAAAACTTGAAGCTTCAAGAAACAGACTCCACGACGAACCTCTGAGCACAGTTCAATCGTTTTGACTCAGACTGAAGTCTTAAAAGATCGGCACTTTTAGAGTAGACGAATGGGATTTTCCTTGAAATGCATGTTGGACTTTACTTTGCTGTGAGAAGGAAATATTGCTTCCAAGAAAGTGAAAGAAAAAAAAAATACGGAGGACGGGCCACCTGGGAAAGATTGATGAGTATTCACTTTGATGTTCTGTGTTTAGTTCAACAGGTGATGGAGGCACACCTGCTCAAGTTGCTGATGGGCATCAGAGAATGAACGGTGACGGCTCTGGACAATCACGTAGCACGGCCCCCCGGCTGTGGGCCAGCAAGGAATACGTCGTTTCCACCGAGGGATGTTTCAACAGCGTCGCAGCGTGATCGACATTATTTTGTTGGCATGACGCACGTGAAGGTTTGTGCGGTGCAAATTTTCAATTTGAGCCCACTTTCAAACGGTTTTACTTTGCTTTTATCTTTTCCCCCACTTTTGAATGTGGAGTAGCAGATCTGATCCGGATACACTGGAACACAAATTTGAAGTTGTGTTCTTTGCTACAACCCAGCATGCACTGCTCTCCGATTTGCAGGATGCTGCATAGCGTGGAGTGCATTGTAGGGTTGATTTCGCGTTCACAAAGCATGGAGGTTTTGTTTGGAGTCTTTTAATATTCTGTGTTCCATCCTTTTTTTCCCCCGTCATGTAAGCATTTTTATTTCTTTTAACTAACTTATTAGCCATGAAAAGAATACATTTTTAAGAGTAAAAGAATATAAATGTAATACGTTGAATGGTTATCATAGTGAGCTCCTTTTAGCTCTCATGAAACAGGTTTTTACAGACTGTGCTTTTATGATCCGGAAGAGTTTTGCCGTACTGTTATTTATTTGAAAAATGTAGTCAGTGTGCTGTAATGTGACAAAAGTATATTGGTGTGAAGTCCGTTTTGTTTCCCCGTGTATTGTAATAATGTGCGCTGACAAAAAAAAAAAAAAGGCCTCACACCTCATTAAAGCGTCCAGCGAGGGTCTTGTGGTGCTAACCAGCGTGATGGTGGTTCCTACCAGTCACAGGCGGTGCATTGACAAAGACCTGAAACGGACCTCACTAATTCTGTTGAGATCCATCTGAATACAAGTCGTGAACGGTCAAACCACTGATATGAATGTTATTTAATTAAAAGATCTTTTTAAACTGCAAACGGAGTCAGTGTGGAGAAAACACGCCGCTTTAGTAGCTGTTGAGCTCTGTACACGAAACGTAAGAATACCGTGAGGTAAGAGTCTATTAAGATTTTTGCACGTCTATCAAATATATTTGAATATTTTGTCTGGCTGATTTAGTGATTTAGTCTCAATTCAAACAAGAAATAATGCTTTCCTCATTTCAAAGCTACATTTTCAGTGGCGTGCTCCTTATAACAGAGTTAATGATATAAAAATACTCCCAACATGCACACTTAAGGACGCCGACCAATTTACAGAAGAGAGAGTACAAAAAAACAAAACATAGTGGCTATTTTTTGACAGTAGCAAAGGTTTATTTCCATATATGGTGGTTCGAGCGAGGCCACGAAAAATCAAGGTTCAGTAACACAGATGTACAGCAGGAGCTTTAAAACACCACATTTAACACAATCTAACTGGACATACGGAGCACAACAAGCATGTGGAGAGTCTGGTGGGAAAGAAGAAGTGGAATGAGTACTAAAGTACCGTACGCTTTGATACTGCTTTCCCCACGGTTTTTAAATACTTCAGAGTACTCTTCTAGAAAATGACTCCAAAAAAATAATTATTCGTAAGAGTAGGCAAGTACTTTGTTCAGGTGTTGCACATTTGACAGAATGCTCACAGCCAAAAGTTGACAGATTATTCATCTTCTCGGGTACTTTAACGATTAGCGCTTCCACATCTCAAAATAGACAGAAAAAAAAAAACATCTTGTGCCCCACGCGGTCCGTCCTGTCAAGTTTTGACACGCCAGGGAGCGCCGTTTCCTCTAGTTAGCCTCATCCTTGGATGCTTCATCAAAATTCTCCACCAGATCTGAAACAACAAAAGAGTCGACGGTAAACTGATTGATTCAAGGAGAGAAAGGCATGTCCGTCTGCACAAACGACTCTCGGAGGTGCCAAAGCACAAGTCAGGAAAAGCGTGTTTATCCGAAACGCGATACGCGGCGCAATGCAATCAAAAACGATCTGCTCATCTTTCCTCACTCCCACACAGACGGCAATGTGCTGGACAGATGGGGCCCGAGCCAACTCCTGAAAGCAGCTGTGAAAATGATGGGGTGAAGCATCAAATGGCTCTCTTCAATTACTCCGGGAAATGTGAGAAATCGGGGGGGCCCTTCAAAGTTCTGGCTCTGAAGGGTCGAGGGTTAAAATGGAAACAATTCAAAAAGGTCTGAGTGAACATGTTCCTTCAGTGGGAGAACAAAGAGGAAACTTAACTCCAATAACAACATGATGGCGATGGCTGTTAACCCCGGTGCCATCAGGCTCCGACTCCTATTGCTGAATACATGTGTAATCGTTTGTTACATTAGTGAGAGGACTGGAGCTACGGGGAGAGGCGTCCTGGGAAAAGCTGAGCTTGTTGTAATGGCAACCTCATGTCTTGGGCCTCGTTCCACCTCACAAAGAAAAGCAAACTGGATCTTAAGATCTTATAAACAATGAACATGAGATTTAAATACAAAACCCTGCATTGCACCATCACTCTAACGTTATTGATGAATCCCCTTCATGTGACCCCTTTCACAAAGCCAAAAGAAAACAAACCTGTCATGGTTATTTAACAGAGAAGGGGGGGGACACAAAGACGTCCCATAATGGATAAGTGTGAAGAAGCATTTCCAAATAAGGGCATCTGTCCACATAGTCTTTCTTGTTTTAAATTGTTCCCAATGAGAAGAGAGCGCTGCTCTTTATAATGTTCCTCTGACAACATATCGCTGCTCTAACCTCCGTTGAACGAAAAACTTGCATCGCTCTACGGTTTCTAATATCTATTTGGGTTACTATCTTTGTTCTACATTGTTTTTCACCATGAACACCAATCGAAGGATTGCTTGCCCGATTTCTTTGTACAGCCGACGAATTTGTCGACGCTCAAGCTGCCGGCTTTAGGACAAAGAGGATGAACCCTCAGCGAGACAACGTGTGCGGTGATAAAAGCCCAACACCGTCGCTGTGTGGACAGACTCTTAAGAGCGATCTTTTATTTTGAACTGTGAAACAAATTATTGTGCATGTAATGCAAGAAATTACAGATCTAAGCGCTCACCTGGAACGTCGTCATCTTCATCTTCCTCTTCTACTGTTGCAATCGGCGCTCTTCCATCTCCAGCTGCGCAAACAGAAAATGACCGGTGAGAAGCTTGAAGAGCAGTTTAAAGACTCAACGGAAAAAGACAGTTCTGAGTCCATAGACTCATTTATGCTAAATTGTGACTTTACACAACAAGCTTCAGTTACTGACCCTGTTTGGGCAAAGCCTCAGCAAGTCTCCTGAGGCTCGTCAGGCTGTCTGCTCCCAGCTGGTTCAGGATACCCGGCAGCATCTCTGTCAGCTGCTTGGTCTCAGCGTGGCCGGTGATGGTGAAGGTGTTGGCCGCGAGGGAGGCCTGCACTTTGGGATTGTTGAAGTGGATGACTGTTCCCTGATTTGTAAACATGTTAACCTGCAAGAGAACAACGGTTTTACAGCGTCAACAACGTCAGAACCAGCCCTGCTGAAACAGATTCACCTGTGATCACAGTGTGGGACACGGCGGAGACGAAGGTTCACGCCTTACCTCCTCGATACCGGAGATGTTGTTGACACCGAGTTTCTTTAAGGAGAACTGCAGCTTCTTGTCGTCTGCGGTGGCCGTTCTGTGCACAACCTTCTTCTTTCTGCGAGCACTTCCCTACGGGGACACGCATGCAAACATACGTGTCAACCTCCAGTTCTTAATGATCCATTCATGCATCTTCCTCTATATCCATCATAACTTGTAGGCGTTCAAGCTTTTTTAGTCTATCGAAACTTCCCCATTAAAACGTGTTCAGATCTGCACAGCCTGAGCAGGTAGCAGCACTAAAAAAACAGCAGAGTGGGCCGGGCGTGTTGCAGAAAATAAAAGCATTTCCTGCAACCTGTAATAATGCGTTGACTTGGTCACTTACCTTTCCGCCGATGCGGACTTGTGCCTGTAGCTTAGCAAGTTTTTCTTGATTCATAATTGATTCTTTCATCTGGGGGGGAAAAAAGAAAGCACATTATACAAAATGTATATTTATAGTGACAGCATTTGTGTTTGACAAACTATTTAAATATATTTTGGATATTAGGAAAATAAATCCGCAATAGTGGATATCTCAAACATCACAATCCTACAAGAGCAATATATTAAACCGCTAAAAATAACACAAAAAGAACACGTTAGGGGTAACTCCCAAAGCAAGTAAGGAGATCAACTTTTCAAACCACAAACCCACCGACAGAGACATCCGTCCCAAAATAAAACTATGAATCTTAGTTGTCTGACATCAAGTAACACATTGAGTCTGTTCATTTAGTGACGTTAACGCCGGTGTGATGTGCCGACTGGAGGATCATGAAGAATCTAAATCGTGAAGACAAGTTATGGTGAGTAACGGATCAGGTGAATGATTTCTGTCCTCTCTCTCTGGGGCTTTATCATAACTACATGGCTGTGTTTCAATTATGAAAATCAAGGAGAAAAACTAAAAAAAACACCAGGTGTAGCCGACATGCTCGCAAGAAATGGTATTCTGCAAAAAGTGATGACTGTTTTCTCCCTCATTGATTTGGAATAATTGCCAAAAGTAGATCACTTCATTACAAAAGAAGTGATCCTTTCCCTATTGGAGGTTTTTGTTGTGCACACATGATCGCATTACTACAGGGCTGCATGTACACATCTCACGTTAACATGTTCCTGGATAATCCACCAGAGTATGACAGTCATGTTAAACATCTGCACCTTTTGTTTCCCCCTATATATATTGATATATGTAAATGCAATAACATTATGAGACCTGCACACAATGTAGCCGTGTTTTCCCAGCGTGTAATCTGGGCAATACTTTGCATCTTAATGATAAACAAATGGTGTCACGCAAGGGGATGAGATGTTTAAGGGAAATCCTGCTTTAACGACACATGTACACACACAAGCAGGAAGCAGATGCTTTGTGTTGGCGGTATTCATAGAGGTAGTACATGTTAAATAGCCATAGCTGTCAGGTTAATTAGTTCCGTCTATAATGTAGCGTTATGTATTGGAGACAGACACATAAGACCAAATTGCGTGGCGGGCCGAACAAAGTAGGGCCACAGGTGACGTCAGGGTGCTTTAAGCTAACGTCTTGCGGACTAATTCAGCCAACCGCGGTAACCGAAACAAGGTGTGGTTTAGCTTTTGTGCAAGAAACTTGTAAGCTAACTTGTAAGCTAGCTGAGAGGACGGCCTGTCACGCGCACAGCGTCGGTAACGTTCGCTTCAAAACCCCGGGAGATTTTTCTTTTTTTCCCAGCCATCTAGTCAGAAAAGGCTTTCGTTTACCTCTTGCTGTCGGTTCGAGGCGAACCAGTGCTAGGAAGAAAGTATTTAAAGCTCCTCACTGACCTGTAAACTAACAGCAGACACATGCGGGGAGCAAGATGGACGCGAGAGAGGAGGCAGGAAGTGACGTACGGCGACAGGCGCAAGACAGGAGCGGGGGTTTTTATACCCCGAGTTCGGCTTCGCAGGCAACGCTTTCACGCTTTTTTGCACTTTGGGCTGCCCCAGATTGAAAAGACATGCACTGTTTGAATGCATATTTAAGAAAAACAAATATAAAGCCTATAACTTGGAATACACTGTGTTAAAGTATGATGAAATCAACATCATAAATAAATAAGGACTTAATATATCCATTATGCACATTGTTATAAGCAAAAAAAGTATTAATTCAATCAGTCTGATCAGACAACTAACTGTTAACTTCTAATGTCATCTTCATCCAGCAGCTTCACTGCAAAGGCTCTCCTAAAAGGCTATAATTAATTACTTTTGTCAGATTCTCCATCTCCAAGACTTTATAATAGATTATTTAGGTTGCATAAATCGAAATTAAGGCTCGGCCCCTGCTTTCTGGCTTTTAAGACTTGTGTTGGACGTGCCAGTTACCTTACATGTCTTGTTATTTGTGTATTTTCAACGCTTCAATTGTCAGGTCATTTCACTGGAACGGGACAAAGATAAGGGATTATGATCCAGTGAAAACTCACAAGATCCCCTGTTCTCTTTCAGGATTATTTGTAATTTGCAGAATTATATATAGGAGGGGGGGGGGGGGGGGGGGGGGGGGGGGCATTGAAGGAGAATTACCTCAAGTGACCTTCATGCAGGATTACAAGAAAGCTTGTGAGGATACAGAGTAAAACAAAGTGTGTCCTTTGGAGCAAGTACTTGACACCTTCATCTGTTCACTCAGAAGACTCAACATCTGGAGGTCTTCTTGGCTGTGGATAATTCAGCTGGGGATGGCTATCAAAGGATCAGCAAGTTTTAGCTACAAACTTTGTTATTCTATTCTGAGGATGACGTACAAAATATGTTGTTTAACTCTCCTCAGGTCTGTAAGCATATGAGTGAAAGGGAGGGCAGTTCACCACTAAGACATCTTTCCACCACCTTGTTTGTTTGTTAAAGGAGTCACTGCTGATGGAATACATGGAGCACAGGAGGCCAAAGTTGCAGCTGAAGAAAGTTACTTCCAGAGTAGCCACAAGAAATGAACAGATACGCATCTGTGGAGAGAGAAGAATGAGTTTGATCACAAGCTAGTAGCCTACTGAGTGTGCTGACGAGGAAACATCTGCATATTTCAGTACAGTGTTGGCATGTGGCCTGTTTTTGCATCATAAAGACAGACAGTTGTTGGTGAAGGAGGATCATATTTTATATTAAATTATTGTAATTAATCAGGACTTATTGCATCTTACATCAAATATAATTTAACAATATGAATAAATAGAAAGCTCTTTAATTTGAGTACAGACACATGATGTTTCATGATGACGATTAATAATTATCATCTCTCTATATTCACCATTATCGCATGCATAAGCAGAAAGCTCCCCATCACAAACCTGCACCTGCAGCCTGACCCTCTCACCTCATTCAAGCTCTGCTGCGGTGAAAGTGTGGGATAAAAAAGTTTTGGTGTGTGTGTGTGTGTGCTGGTCTTGTTGGGTCAAACGGGGGAAATGATATCATTGTGCACTCTCTTTGAAATCAAAAGGATATTTCACCTCAGATCAGCTTTACTCCAGCAGATCCCGAACTGTGTGCATTTGTCTTGTGACTGCATTGCATTCTGGTCTAGTGAGGAAGCTGTTAAACTATATTTTGTGTGTGTGTGTGTGTGTGTGTGTGTGTGTGTGTGTGTGTGTGTGTGTGTGTGTGTGTGTGTGTGTGTGTGTGTGTGTGTCTCTGAAGCGTTCTGTCCGTATGTCGATGAACATTATAACACAAAATAAGTCGAGAGTGAAGCATTTTCTCTTTGATTTGACTGTCACTAAAAACTACCAATGAAGCCGTCACCTATTTATCACATCAGGATCATTTTACATACAGCTGTTTATTAATCAAAGTGACACACAACACACGACACACACACACACACACACACACACTGTAAAGAACAAACACAAATATAATGACTATTCCCACAATGATTAAAAGCCATATTAATGATAAATAATGATCAGTTCTTTTTACTTATTTTGTGTGGGATTTAGTTTAAATAGTTGTTGCACATAATTGCACCATACCTTTCACCCTATAAGCCTGAAACATATCCAAACAATAAGTGAATAATATAAACATTCTCTTACATCTTTTGAACTAGGCTACACGTACAAAATACATAATATTCAGCAACATTGAGTTTATTTTTCCTGCTGTGCACCCCCACTATCTGAGGGTCAGTTTATAGAACTTCATGGGGGCTTCAGAAAACAGGTTTAGTTGTATTTGGCTCTAAATAAGGTGTCCGGAAATTCCTCCCCATGTGAAAGTAATCATGCACCAAAAAAGAATGTCTCACTTCTTACACTTTATACTTATTACTGTATTGTTTTAAAAAATCTTCTTCTGTTGTATTTTTTGATCAAGCTGTGGCACAAGAATCTTCTGGATTAATAATCTTTTATTTTTTCTAGTTTTAGTTTATCTTGAGGCGTTATGGAATACATTAGTTCCCTATTGCACTTACCAAAAAAATACAATAAAATAAAAAGTAAGATGTGAAAACGTATGTAGAATCATTCAAGAGATGGGGTCAGCAAAGTGATGGGAAATGTTTTTTACCATAGGTTTGAGATTCTGAGAAAAACATAACTATCAAAAAAGAAAAGTTTGGCGTCTGAGCTGCAAAAACAAATTAAAAATACCAAACTGCAACAAGTTTTGAGACTTTTGAGATTTAAAAAAAAAAAATACCCCCACTATATATATATATATAGATATAGTATATATATAGTATATATATATACTATATAGTATATATACTATATATATATAGTTTTTGTGCAGTCCACCTCCCGCTCGGTGTCTCGCCTCTTCTGCATGTGGTGCACAGGAACCACACGGCCCGCGGACCCCTCCCGGACGGGCCGCAGTGACACGCAGGTCGCGTTACCAGCTGAGTGGCACGGAACCAGCCTCTGATCCCGGAGCGGAGTTTAGACGCGTTAGAGGTGGAGCTTGCCACCACACATGCAGAGCAGACAGACACATGCATGTGTTTCATCCGGACGTTTCACGTGTCAGTCACTAATTATTGTGCTTGAATCTAATCTGTTTTTGTTGTTGTGAAACGTCACTTTATTTAATAGAAGAAAAAAAAAATCGTACTTTTGCTTTTGAACGGTTTCTAACCAAGTAAACTATAACTTTTTGAATAACATAACTTTTTGAATGTACAAGTGCTCCAGAGTTATTCGCCATATAGCTCGTGCACTCTGGTTTACAATAAAGTCAGACGAATAACTAATAGGCTTTCACGTGACAATTTAATGTCCATTAGGATTTCTTTTTTTAAAACAGCCACGCCAATTTATTGTCATTTAATTTTTTTTAAACATGGATTATTTTAGCCTAATATCTTGGAGTACATGATACATCGTATAGATTACACGGGTTATGCTTATTGATCAGTGAGGCGAATGCTTTATGAAAACTGACCAGACACAAACTATTTCATTAAAACAACAGTCTTGTTGCACACAAGTCCTCTATTAACAGCACTGATTCACTTTATTTTAAATCATTTAATTATGAATGAACTCGATCAGATTATACTTCATCAGATTATATTTCGTCTATAGTTTGAAAATAATAATCAATATAGTATATTGTGTTTATTATATGCTTGCAAACAATCTGTCATTTTAACTGTAACGTGGTAATTAATAATACAAATAATAATAACGTAATTAATAAAAAATACAAACAATAAAAGCAAATAATCAGTGTCAGCAGAAATTCCCCCCAAAACGTGTTCATTAATTTTACAACAGCAGTTATAATGCACACAACAAATACTTATTTATAGACCAGTAGAATATTTTCCAAGCTTTTCCAAGATGCTAAGTCAGATACACTTTACACCAAACTCCATATTAAAAATGGTTAGTTTATGGGAAGTTCGTGCTAAGTTGTTGGTTGTGACACACGCGGCTGCAACAGTTTATTTTTTCTTACTTTTATGGGCCATAAGTGTTTTAATTATAAGACAAGTTCACCGCTAGATGGCGCTGGGTCAAATGGGAACCTCTGGAAAGTTATACTGAAGGGCCACACAGTAACCTGAGTAGTTTAAATATAAAGTCATCATAAGTAACCTCATGTATATATTTTTATCAGAAGTATGATTAAAGGCAATATGAAACCGGGCTCCTCTCTTTAGAACGAAATAAAATGTGCAGAAGTTTGGGAAAGGTGTTTTTTTTTCCTTCAATAATTGTATTAAAACTCAACAATATTTTGGGAAAATTGTGCTTAATATGTTTGAAATGTTTGTTTTTTTGCTAAATTAAAAGTGAGCTCTCACAAAAAGAGGTAAAAGATGCAAAATCACGTTCAGCCAACCCAATAATATTTGAAGGCAAAGCGGAACTGCAGCGAGAATTGAACCATAAACATAATCTATATGCTCATACTGTAATACCTCACTCTCTCATATCGATTCACTAATCTAATGACTGTAAATCAACCGTGAGCAGAATAATAATACAAACACGAATGAGCTTTTATTTAGGGACCATTTCAATATGCAATAGATTTAAATATACATTATATCATAAAGGCCTTCATCATGCTTCTTAATGGGCCCACACAGTGCATTATTCTTACTAATTTAATATTTTTTTTTTCTTTTATGTAATTAACCTGTAAATCTTAGATTTTTTTTATATTTCATTATTATCATTCTCTAAATGAAAATGATAATATAAATGTCCACACACACACACACACACACACACACACACACACACACACACACACACACACACACCACACACACACACACACACACACACACACACGCGCGCGCGCGCGCGCACGCACAATACTCCAGACGCACGGCAGAGGCCTTATATCTGGGTCTTGCGTGCTCTGCGTGACCCGTGACTGATTCGAGTTAACAGCTGACTCTCTTTTCCATTACAAATGGCTCGCGGATAATCTAGATAACTACCGGATCACGCAAGCAGAGCTGCCTGGATACGGCGCACCGTGTCTCCAACACTACAGGAGGCAATGCACATTAAATACCGCCAGCCTCTTTCACATGAAGAAAATGCATATTCTTGCAAAAACATCCCCCACCCTTTTATTTATTTTTTTAAATCCCATGTATTCTGAGGCATTGTTTATGAACATTAACAATTAAAATGTGCATGCTCCCTTAATGTTTCAGTAACTACTCATACATACATAAAACGGTTGTCAAGATATCCGCTTCGATCTCATCATCGACCTCACCAGTAATTACATTTTCTTTTTTATCTTCCAACATTTTTAATTTTTTGCGCAAAACCCTTTGGTGTAATTATAACCGTCGGATGAATGCGGACTAAAGGCACTAAAAAGCATGTAGGCCACACTAAACTTTTTCTTCTTCTTTCTTTACACTACTCAGTTAATTTTCAAAGACCTTGGTTTTTTTTGTGTGTTATTTAATTTTTTCTCTCTCTTTTCATTTGCCTCGCTGACGTTTCCTCCCCACGTGACCAGGGCGCTGGTATAAATAGCGGGAGGAGATCCGCCCCCTCTGTGATTCAGGTTGTGGCCCGTTTGCAGGTCTCCCCGGCACATTATTTCTCCGCCTGGCACCGACGGGGTCCCGCTCGTTATAGCCGCGATAACCCCCCTTAAAAAAAAACTGGGAAAAAAAACTGAAAACATATGGAAATAGCGAGAAAACAGAGGGACATCTCTCACCGACGGCGACACGCGCTCCTCTCCTCTCCCCCCTCCTCCTCCTCCTCCTCCTCCTCCTCCTCCTCCTCCTCCTCCGCCGCCTCCTCCTCTCATGAGTTGTTGAAGAGGGAGGGCAGGGCAGCTCGTGCATCTCATCGTCTTCCTCATCTGGCGTCGGAGGGCACAACCGCGCGCGAGCCATGACTCTGAGCTCAGAGATGTCGGATGCCTCCATCCTTTCGGAAGAGACCGACATCGACGTGGTCGGCGAGGGGGAGGATGGAGACACGCGCTCCTACGTGGAGGACGAGGTGGCGCAGATGCGCGACGGCATCCTGCTGTCCGGCTCCCCGCCTCCGTGCCTGGACGGCTCCACCTCCCCGAGGGACAGCTACAAGCCGGCGGGCAAGAACGCGCTGGTGAAGCCCCCTTACTCCTACATCGCCTTAATCACCATGGCCATCCTGCAGAGCCCCAAAAAGAGGCTCACGCTCAGCGAGATCTGCGACTTCATCAGCAGCCGCTTCCCGTACTACCGGGAGAAGTTCCCGGCCTGGCAGAACTCCATCAGGCACAACTTGTCCCTCAACGACTGCTTCGTGAAGATACCGAGGGAGCCCGGGAACCCCGGGAAGGGCAACTACTGGACCTTGGACCCGGAGTCGGCCGATATGTTTGACAACGGGAGCTTCCTGCGGCGGAGGAAGCGCTTCAAGAGGCAGCAGGCGCAGGACTTGCTGCGGGAACACAACAGCTTTCTCCCCGCCGCCGCAGCCGCCGCCGCCGCGTACGGGTACGGACCGTACGGCTGCGGTGGGTACGGCATCCAGCTGCAGTCCTACCACACGCACTCTGCACTTTTTGCGTTCCAGCAGCAGCAGCAGCAGCAGCAGCAGCACGCCCGGCATTCGCACTCGCACTCGGGGACCGTTATCCCCGCGCCGTCTTTGATGCCCACCAGCACGGACTTAGCCAGGAGTCGGTTTTATCCCCAGCTCAGCTCCAGCCTGGGCTCAGCCAGCGTGCAGGCTGCGGCCCCTGGGCAGAAGTCCGGCTCCCCGGTGCAGCGGGCCCCCTTCTCCATCGAGAGCATCATCGGAGGGTCGCTGAGCCCCTCCAGGACTTCCCCGGCCGTTATCCCGGGCTTACCGTCCGCTTTGGGGCCTCCAGGGGCCGGCCGGCCGCAGACAGTCCACCCCGGAGCCGCTTTACACCCGGTAGAACACTTTACGCACAGGGTGCTGAGCGGCACTAGCGACTGTTAAAAAAAATGTCTTAACAAGAAACTTTTTTTTTTTTCTTCCAAAAAAACAAACAAAACTGAAACAGCAACAAAACTAAAAAAACGCCCCTCTCTGAAGGTAGGAGTATTTTTGTATGTTTGTTTGAGAGCACGCAGCTGAATGATGGACATAAGAAAACAAACACTATTTGTGCCTATATATTCATGCTGTTTAAAAAAGAGAAGAAGATCTATTTATGTTCATTTCTTTCGGTGTGAATCAGACTGTTGACCACGAACTCTCCTTGTGTTTCTACCATGAAGTAATTCGTTTCAGTCACTGTGTAGGGCGTCTCAGGATAACGACTTAATGGGCAGGTTATAAATGATCACATGTTTTTTGAAAAATAGGCTAATAATGTATTTGTGTCAAACACATGTTTTGTTTTTTTCTTATTAGATTGGCAAATCAAAACTTTTTTTAATGGTTTTGATTTGAACTTTGTATAAAAAAAAACCCACAGAGAGCAAAGTCATACATTTATAATAATAATAATATGCAGTGTGTGTTTATTTCAGTAATAAAACATTGTACATTTTTTGGGGGCAAGTATTATGTAATTGAAGTGTGATATTTTTACACAGTTTGTTTTTCAACAAGAATAAATTTCTTTTTGCAAAAAAAAAAAAAAGGTAATTTGTTTGGAAATACATTTACATCTAACACAAATACATATAGGGGTTATTCTCGAGAGGAAATTAGACTAAATAATGTTGCAAAAATGCGAAAGTGTTCATCCCTTTTATCTTGTGTTTACATGGAGGTGGTGCCTTCTTTTGGATGATACAGCACCTGTATGGCTTTGTGTGTGTGTGTGTGTGTGTGTGCTGTGTGGTGGTGTGTGTGTGTGTGTGTGTGTGTGTGTGTGTGTGTGTTTGAAAAGTTCAGAAAGGCGTGTGTGAGCCACAAAAACAAAACTTTAAGCTAAAAAAGATACGAATTTGTTTATGTGCCCATGTTTGCACGCTCTCGTGTCAGTGTGGGCATGCGCACCACGAGGCCTGCGTGTCCATCTGACCTTTCTCACACTCCATCCTCGTAATTGCGGTGAGCGGACAGGAAGGTGTCCGCGGGGTGAGACTCTCTGCCCGCTTCATGTCGGTGCTGATGTCGACAGCTGGTCAGCTCTTGAGGAAACACTCCTCGTGTAATATGTCATTATCTGCTCTTATTTTTTTTTTAGTATGGAGTCTCGAGCTGCTGTGCCACGGGGGCCAACAGGGCTCGTGGACATGTAGTGGAGGGGTTAAAACCACCTACATCCACTCACCTTTTTTTCCCTGTGTGTGTTTACTCACCTTTATTTGCCCCCCGCCCCCCCCCCCCCCCCCGCACACACACATATGGGAAAGAGCATCATTTGCACTGTGATTACACCAAAAAGCCAAATGGAGAGGCATTTTTACGCATGAAGCACAGACACATTTTGAAGATAATTACGCACCACGTGGAGTAAAGCTCTGTGAGTGGATGACTCGATATCTTTATGTTATTCATCTCCAACACTAATTTGAGTCCAAAGCAGGAGCTGCGACCCCTGTGCGTTGCATGTCCGACCCCTTTCTCTCTCTCTCTTTTCTTTTCTTTTAAATATTTTACGAGCTCTGCAGCCTATGTGGGCTATAGCTTGTACACTGAATGGTACAGGCGCGCTGCTTCCGTGACTGTGTGTGTGTGTGTGTGTGTGTGTGTGTGTGTGTGTGTGTGTGTGTGTGTGTGTGTGTGTGTGTGTGTGTGTGTGTGTGTGTGCGCATCCCCTTTACTCACAGCAACGTGTGTGTAGTGGATGGCTAAATTGGTGCAGCGCTTAGAGCCAGTTCACTAGGCCACTGGAGGACAGCTATTGCGTGATGATGTAACACGCAACGAGATACAAGCAGACACACACACACACACACACGAGAGAGAGAGAGAGAGAGAGAGAGCGGGTAGAATAGATGGAGGTCAGGATGGGCTTGTTTACAAATAGAGGCGGCTTAAACAGGGAAGATGCAGGAATAATTCACGCAATAAGGCGCGAAACAATTTGTGTAGCCGCGCAGGATTTCCCCCCTTTCACAATAAGAGTCTTCAAATGGATTTTACACGGTGTCTGTGGTCCATTGTAATTCTTAATATCTTCATGGAATATTTCGATAAATCATATCTGGGTATTCCATCTACACCAATAGTGTGTTTGACCTTTTTGGAGGTGTTATATTCAGTAGTGCATATAACCTGCCTGTTGTTTTTATCAGCATATGTGACGTATTCCTATTGTTTCTTTATAATGTACACGCGATATTCTGTATATTCTGTGAAATGCTCAACCGAGAGCTGATCTAACAGCCTTTAGCATCGCCTCTGCATGAGTATTTCTTTTTGATTTTCAAATACTATTTAGCTGTTCGTTGGGGGTGATACTGCTATATGGGCCTTTACGTATCCATGTGCAGGCTGGGCTTCGAATCATTTATAAACTTAATTGGGGAACACTGCTTTCATACCGAGCATTCAAACGCCATGTTGAAAACACGTTTCATGAGGAATGGATGTGTGTCAGAAGCTATAGCCTCATTGTGCTTTAATAACGAGCAACGTTGTACTTTTTATTTGATTTGACTTATATGCCAAAATAAATCTCTCAAGAGACTTACATTAATACAATAATAACAATTAACGCATTGTTTAATATATAAGCTCCACATGTAATAGTTATGTTGATGAGAAGGGAGTAAAAAAAAAAATCTACCCGGTTGTAGATACATATTTTCGTTATGAGGAAAACGGCTTATACTTATTATTATATATTTTTTTATTATATGATCATGTAATAATATTATTTTTTTAATGAGTATTTACTATTATTTTTAAAACGTATTGCTATTGCTATTATTTATTACCATGATTAAATGTAGTAATAGTTGTAGTAAGCAGTATTTCAGATTCAGCACTCTGAAATATAATAAATAAATATTCAAACAGGCTGATAAAATAGTGTATTAAAGTAAAGACACACTGTTTAAAGTGGAGCATCACAGTGTTTAAGGGTGTTGATTGTGTTGTATTTACCAATAAGCAGAAATGCATGCGTCAAACTGCAGATTTCTAAACCCCAGAGAATGAAAATCAACTTTATTGACGTTGGAAAGGAATTTGCCTCTGGTCAATGTATTTTGTTCCAAGAACACTTCAGAGAAAGATACAAATAGTCAAACAGGTACATGAAGCAGGACAAAACAATCTGATCAAAGATCAGTAAAAACCAACACAGAACTATTGTATGACAACACGTCTGCAATGACCCAGTAACTCATGATTTGGTTGGTTAGGCGTTTTGTCGCTGGTCAGTACCAACAACAGCAGAATATTTAGGTAGTCCTGCAGTTTAAAAAAAAAGAAAAGACTCTTTTCATGAAATGTCATAGATCATGTGGGCATCAGCCTCCTTGAGCATGACCGAAGCTCAGTTAGCAGTTTATGCTGCTGGGTCACAGGTCATGAGGAGAGGGGATAAAGCACCACACTCATAAAGACATTGGACTTTGGGTAAATGTGTTGAGGCATTCAAGGCTATGAGAATAATCTATATTTCAAAGGAAGTCGTAAAGACTTTGGCTACTTTATAAACGTAGAGGCCAGTAAACGGGTCATTTTGGGCCACGTTTGGACACCTATACCGAATAAATGAGTCTCAAACTGACCTCCACAGCATCTCAGCGCTTGACGAAGCAGCAGAAGTGTGTTTTTAAGACAGAAAACCAGAAACAAGTACTGGGAATATGTATGCCAGTGGAAAAAAAAAATGCTAAATAGGATTAATAAATGTGTCCTGGCTCAAAATGGTCCTCCTCGCTATGGAATAAAACAGACATGTAATGAACAAATATTTGAAAGTTATATTGTTTTATTTATTTGTGTATGAATAGTATTAACACAGCATGAGCACTTCAACTCATTTATAACCCCATGATGTAAAAAGTAGAATGTATCGGATGTGAAATATTTTTAGGTTAATAAAAAACTAAACACTATGATAGGAATAAGAAACAACAACAGCTCTATTCACACTTTTATTATCCTTTAATAATAATTGGCTTGATGATTTAATTTAGTCTCACACACAGTTTATGAAGCAGTTTAATAGTAAACATGTTTTGTTTCTGGCCCCATAATGCCTCTAATAAAATGTGGAATTATTTATCACCAGGTGCTCTGCATCAACTGCAACACAAAGTCCTCTGTGAGGACTTTTTATTGATCTATAATAATAAAAACAATCAACATTATTGCCAGAACGTTATTTATAGCAGAAATCATACAAACTAATAATAAGTACAACTACTAACAGTGTGTTTTAACCTCGTAAAAGAGAGACATCTTGAAGGAAAGACACCTTAAAAGATCCTAAATAAATAAAAGTGTCTATGTATCTGTACATTAGTTTTGAAATATATTGGATATTTTGAAGTTACTTTTTACTTTTAACATTAAGGTCGGCAATGTATTTGATCTATGCATGTTTGATTCTTCAAGAAAAAGAAACAACAACAACACTTATGATAATAATAATAATAATAATAATAATAATAGAGTTTAAAGTCAATCTTTTGTATCTGTTAATTAATTCATAAAATGTATTTATTATAGGAACAATTTGTAGATCAGCAGCAATGTAAATGAAATGCTCAGAACACAGAGGAGAAACGTGAAGAAAAAGAGAGCAATTGAAAAAGGGGTCGACTACAAGGAATATAAAAGTGAGGAGAAAAAAAGAAAGTAATTTAAAAAAAGAAAGAAGGAGTGAATACCTCCCAGGGAGGTGCAGGATCTCTCCATCTGCTATTCAGTGTATGGAACAGTCGCTACACTTATCCCCTCTCTCCAAAAGGAGCGCCGCTTTCCACCCCATTAAAAAGTTTGGGAACTAATGCCACCCCTGAATACTACCCTAATTAGAGGCCGCTCACAATTGCAAGGACCTGCTACACAAGAGTGGTTTTGGGATGGATTCATGCCCCTCCTCCTTTTGTAACGCCATCGTTTTGCTCTTTCTTTTTCTGACCCTTTACTTTCTTTCTTCTCCCCTCGTCGCCAGAGCGTTGCCATATAGGAGAACCAAAAGCTTTCATCGTGTTTTTTTGGCCACTGCGCATCCACAAAACTACAGAGACGTGGATGCGACGCGTCCACGCGATGACGCGCCACAGCCGCAGCAGCAGCAGCAGCAGCAGCTGTATATTGAGATGCATGCAGAGCTGTTTGACAGAGGAATTAAGAGCCCGTGGCTCCAGACAGGCCAGGGGGAGAAACACCGGGCTTTCACCACTTCATGAAGTGAAAGCTCACGCGCCCTTGCACATCATTTATTTAGCCAAAGACTTCCAGAGGTGTTTTTATTTGCTCTACATCTTGCCTGTCTCACCCCGGTGTGAACCCGCCCCGATCCGGGATCTGCTGCAGAATTATGTTGCTGCATTTTTCACTTTTTCTTTCCTTCTTTCTTCTTCCAGCCCTGCACGTGTTTGCTTTGGCACGCTATCCGCTCCTACAAACAACCGGGGCCCGTATAGCTTATCCATCACGCTTGTGCAGAATGTGATGATAAAATAACATGGCGGCCTGAAACAAACCATTTGTTACAGCAGGATTTATTACTCTGTCCACTTGAAACAAAGTACAGAGGTTACACCTCGACATCTCCTACTTAGGTTACAACAATAAATACAACACAAAGACGTGGCCCGTTGGAAAGTCCCGCATCCAGCAGCTGCGTGATGTCACCGCGCGCGTCCCCGCACACCATGAGCGCGTCATCGCACGCGCACGCGCGCACACACACACACACACACACACACACACACACACACACACACACACACACACACACACACACACACACACACACACACACACACACACACCGTTTCGAAGGCGAACCTGCCAGAAGAAGCGCTGCTCGTGACTACCGGCTCCAGGCCTGATTAGTTACATGCAACAACGCCTCTCGGTCGTAAACACTTCACCGGGCTCCTGCAGCGCGTTCATCATCGTGACACCCGCAGGTAATCCACACCGAAAAGGGCTGCAGCTGCATGGGACACAAGGCAGAGACCCAAAACATTCAATCTGTTTTGGGTCTCTAAGCAGTCTGCCAGCACAGCACAGCACACACACACACACAGAGCAGAGAGGTGCAGGATACACTCCAAACCAAGTACCAGATAGATGGAAACCTCTTGCATGTGTATTTATGTGTAGATGTGTGTGTGTGTGGGTCAAAACTCTGGCTTCCCCAGACAGCTTCCAAGTTTGAAATATATCTCGGCCTCCTCTGCCTTATGCCATCCAATCCTCAACGACGACGGCCTTGTCACTCAAAATGAACAAACGTCAACATGGAAGCCACCCATGTAGGCTCGCTCACTCCTCACTTTTCCTTTTCCTAAATATCCTTTACCCTCTCCTCCTCCGAAACATTCCCTTCCGTTTGTATATCTCTCTCTCTCTCTCTCCGCCCCACCATCCCCCCCTGACCCCATCCTCCTCTCTCTCTCTCTCTCTCTCTAGCTCTCCGCCTCATCGACTCGACCACAAAGTGTCCATGGCAGATGACTCGGGCCTCTGAAAGGAACAGGGAGACGCTGGAGCTGAGCATTTAAGTGGTCGGTGTCGAGCCGCCCCACCTCTCTCTCTCTCTCTCTCTCAGTGTCTTCTGGAAGTTTGCCCAAAGCCGTCTCCATGTTTTGACATACGCGCTTCTCTTCTCGCACACCAAACAGATCGACCCACAATTAGATCCAGAGATTCGAGGATACACTCGCGAGCACACCCCGGCTTCTCGGATGCGCGGCCTGTGCCAAAATGTGAGCCACATGAAGAGACAGAGACACCACCGTGACCCTCTGCAACGCATTAGGGAGCGGAGCTTTGATTCTGCGATCACACACACTGCGTGGTTATGTATGACAAAGTCGAGGTGATGAAAATCCCTGAGAAAGACACGTTCTTAAATTGTCAACTGCGCTCGGAGTCAGGACTCTGGGAGAAGAAGAAAAAAAACAACGTCAATTTCTGGGAGGGATGAGTGAGAGGAAATACAGTGTGTGTGAGTACTTGAGTGTTCATTTCCCGACCGCATGTGTGCATGCACAGCTCTCAGTGGCCCAGTCCTATGTCTCATCTTCGTTTCCCCCCTCCCCCCCATAACCCTTCTCCATTCCCTCCACAGGTTTGTTAAAATAATGGAACCTAGTGTGCAACAACAATGTTGACTCTCTCAAAGGGAGGAAAGAAACTGTACAAACACAGTACATCCTATAGCGAGGTGCGGCTGAAAGAGCTCCTTTTGTCTGGAGCTACAGTGGTGAAACATCTAACTAAGATCTCACCAACGTGGAGAAAAAAGAAGCCGTTCTATTTGATACTTCCTCCCAAGGCAGTAGGCACTTCCTGTTCCCCGTCACAACATTTTCAGGGGGCCTCTATCAAAGTATGGCTTCGCCAAAGGGGGTGCCCAGCGGCCCCCATAACGCTTCAGGGTGGTCAAGCCCGCCAACTCTGAGCGGATGGATCTCTGTGGGACATGTGAAGCGGCCCCACTGTGCGGGTAACGGGACGCCCGTTCAGGGCACAGCGGGGTGCAGCCGAGCCGCTGAAATGTGGTCCGACTCGAAGTGTTGGAACTTACAGGCTGAGTTTTAACGCCATTGCACCGGCCGACACAAGCTAGATATACCCGATCGGGACCAACGAGCTTCTCAATTCACGCGAACCGTTCACAGAGGAGTAAAGAGGTCCATCTTGTGTGTTTACTGGAGTTATAATCGGAGCTCGCTTCATGGATCCCAGTTGAATTTGCAATCACTCTGGTTAGGTTTTATCACCCCCCCCCCCCCACACACATGTGTTTTATCTCCAATGCTCAGAGTGCCTCACTTACGCTTCCATTTTGCACTCTTGTACACAGCAGCGCTGGAAAAGTGGCTTTTACACACCCACATGCCATCAGTGCACACACACACACACACTCTTAAAATGGAAACACCAAGACTAATTACCACCATCCAATAGTGGTGATTCAGAGCGATCACCCTCCAAACAATATCGGTTTCAAAAGGAAACGGTGCTCTGTGATACTGATGACGGGGCCACTGGTTAAACTACCAAAGCGCTTGTTTCATTTCACATTTTACTGTTCAGGTCAATAACCCAAAGAGCAATTTAGGAGTTTTAACATCCTGAGGGGGAGTTTGTGTTCTGCAATTAAACTTTAATTTCACGTGTTTGGTTTCGAGGGATTATGATGTAATTCTACAACTAAATATCTTCAAATTTGATTTCATCTTGTTATATTTATTGTATATTTAATCTAATTTGGATTAGTTTTATGATTTGCTCGTCAATTTTCAAAAATAAATAAACAAACGTGGCCTCGGCTATACGATGCAGTTATACTATAGTGACAAACATTCTGAAGTACATTTATTGTACTTTGAGGTATTTGTACTTTACTTGATCCTTTTCTTTTCACTTTCAACTCTATATTACAGAGGCAAACATTGCACTTTATACTTCCTGAATGTATCTGACAGCTTTAGTTCACAAACTAAGACTTTTGCTCATAAAACCTTTAAAGAGTTTCGGAAATATTATGTTTTGTTAAACATCACGGTTTATACAGCTACAGCTGACATGATGATGATGATTAGTTGCAGTTTTATACAATATATATATTAGCTTCACCTCAGCCAACAATAACAGGAAATTCCTTTTACATAATGAGCAATAATAATAAATCAAACTATATAATATAATACATCATACTCAGGACACGAGCTGCAATATAATCGTTCTGGGCAATTTTTCATTGTCAATGTGCGATTACTAAAAGTGCTTGATTTGGCCACTGACACTCTCAGATTGTTATAAGTGTCTGGCAACTTTGTTGAAAGAGCCCTAAAGAGAAAACATATACCGCTTTCTTCACCCTTTGCTTTGTTTTTGTTCCTAACAAGTCTTGCTCGAGGAAGGTCATCGGCCTCGTCCACGTTGTCCAACTCATCTAAACACGTAGTAAATCTTTTAGACAACACTTTGTTACGCTTCCTGTACTTCAACAAGTCACATGACACAACCGCCCGTTTACCGTCTGCAGCATTCTCGCTCGAAACTGGACACATTTAAACAATGATTGTCCCCATTAGTCACTTAGACACAAAATGTGGGAAAATAGTGTCCGCGTTGAGAAATACTGAAGTTTCCCTTTAAGATCTTCCTTCACCAACTGTTCCATCAGCCTTTGTGCATTCTGTCATTATCAACACAGCATATATAGTGTTGCAAACTGGTACACATACAGATATTGGAACTATTTAAAATGATATATATTGACCTACTCACCAATAAACGGCTGTCAGTCTGCTGTTGTCGTCCTGCTCATCTCGGGCCTTCGGCCATTTTCTCTTGGACACAAGTAACTTCTACATTTCTGCACTAACTGTCTGGTAGCGCGTTAGCGCACTAACTTAGCTATGTTCAGGACCCCTGACTGGTTGACGCGATTTTCAAAAATGTCTGTATTTTTTAATAATTTGTTAGTAAGAACAAATGTAAAGTCTATCATTAGAATTACCATACCTATTTTTAGAATTATATATATTTGCTTTTCAGTTGCTAGGCCAAATCTTGATAGCTATCCTTTCCCATAGGGAATGTTCTGTCACATATTTGAAAGAGCAGATGTTTCAAAACATTCATTCAGGTAAAATTAAAAAAAATAAAAAATAAAAAAACTAGTCAGAAATATTTGTACTTGTGAGAATCTTATATTTGCTTTGTTCTGGTATTTTTAAAGACACTAAGAACCACTAAGCACCCATTATAAATAAGGATAATGGTAATAAGTCTAACTGCACGCAGCTCTCCACTGTATTTTCCTTTTTCAATTAAGCAACCAAACAAAAACAAAAACCTAACCCTAACCCAAATAAATGACAGCAACTTGAAGACTAACCATAACACACTTTGACATGTTCTCATCTTCCATCTCACAATATTTTGGGAACAAAATGCTGTGCCTCACTAATTGTGGTCGGCTGTATGTGAAGCCTAAGATAACAACACATACATTTGTTTAAAGCCGGTATTTGTTTCTCTAGCCGAGGACGTTTCTCAAACGATGCCCCGGACGGTCTTCAGTAGCTGTCTGTTCTTTTCTGATTCATGAACAGAACTGCAGAACCGATGCCGCCAACTCAAACAAGATAGAATAACACATTTGGAAACTTTCAACAAAACTGGACTGCAGAGAGAGAGAGAGTTCTGGTTTTAAAAAGCAAAGATATTAGGTGCCAGATAAACATTGAGAATTTTGAAAACCGCTTATAGGAAAATCGCTTAAAAAGAAGAAGAAGAAGAAAAAAAAAGGGCCTGGTTGGTTTCCTGCAAGTCATCTGAAGGACGTGTTTATTAACGAGAGATACGTTGAAGGGAATCTCGTGTATCCCTGAAGCCCGTGAGCCCAGATTGAGACGTTTAACCACTTAAAACTCAAAGCAGTCCAACAACAAAGCCGAGATGAAGTCGTCTGAAGCCGCGCGCAGACAGGACGCAGACAGTAGCAACATCTCCGACAGCTGCGACTGCATGTGCGCCTCGTTGTTTTCACAGTGGCTTAATTGATTCGCTGGCCGCACTGGTCTCCTCCTCTTGATCTCTCCATCGTCTCCCGTCACTCTGCACTCAGGTGGAACGAGGCGGTAGGGGGGTTCCAGGACGGGGTCTCGGTCCGGCGTGAGCACACATGCTACACAGATCAGCGCGTTTCCATTTCTCTGCCTTTCACCAGAGGGCTGGGGGATAGGGTTACCGTGTGCCGATGGAGGAGGTGGGGTGAGACGGTGCTAGGATGTCACAGGCCGAACACATAAATCTGTGCATCTGAACGCTGGTCATTTGTTTAGCTGTGGAGCTTTTCCTCCCACATGTACCTCACACTTCTCTAACCCTCCTCTTGCTTATACAGCAGTTGAAGAGCCGAGGTCAGATTCAGAGCGGATTCTACAGGTTTTTGGAGTCAGACAAATTCATTGATGCCCCTTCCTGTGGCTCAAAAAGTACCAAAGACTGAATATAACGGAGTAACAGTGACGTCACCCATTGTTTTGTGAACCGTTTTGAAGCGCTGAGTTCAGCATTTTGGAGGACGCCATCTTGGTTTTTGGTTGTCGCCATTTTTTTTGTTTTAAGACAAACACACCTACAATTCCCAAAACGGAATCTAAGACAGCTATGAAAAAGGATCAAAATTGATGCGGCAGCAGCAGATTCTTCTGCATTTTTTAACCGGACCCTAGTTTACTAAATGAACATCATGCTGTATTGAAGAAGACATTAAACTAGTGATTGAGACCATTAACTCATGTTCGCAATGTTTACCGAGGGAATAAAGCAAGTGAGAAGCAGAGTCATTTTCTCATAGACTTCTAATACAACCATTTAGAGTAAAGTCGACCATAAAGAAGGGTGTACTTTAGGGCGGGGCTACCTAGTCCAAATATGGTCACTTCTGTTCACTGGCCAAGATGGCGACACGCTGACTACGTCCGATTCTCATCGATGGTACAAATAGGAGAGTGGCATCTATCTTCTCATCTAACGCTCGCAAGAAAGCGATCAGGCGCATTTCCCAAAACATCTAAACTATTCTTCCCTGTCGGTCTGACTTTTCTGAAGGAATCGAGTAGCAGATAAACCTGACATGTGGTTCCCTCCAAGCGCAACTAGGAAGTAAGAAAGCCTCGTCTTGTGTAAACGAGAACAAATATGCCGGACATTTTAGCTATTCCTCTTTGGCCACATGTTGACCACGTTGGCAGTTTATTAGCGTGCACGTCCTTTAGCTCCTACGATGTACCTATGACAGATACTTTCCCACCGTTAATTTTTTACCTGGTTTCCAGTTGAGAGTACAGCTGAGGGTGAAACCGCCTGACAGATTGATACTCCCTCGTTAATGCTTAATGACTTTCTCATTCTAAACAAATAATCAGCCTCTCAGTTGCAGAGCATGGGGATCAACCCACTCTTTAGGGGAGGGATGACGGCAACGAGGGCTGACGGGCAGCGGAGGAGCGGAGAAGGGGTTTACCAAAGAATTTATCCTCCTTGTCTTCGGCTGCTACGAGGGCGGTCAGTGTGCTGACCTCTCCCCGGCAGGAGGGCTCCACCGGTGACCCCCAGTATTCCCCTTCCAGCCCCCGGCTCAATGCGGGCCATTCATGAGTGCGTGTTTATCCTAGTGATGCTCCGGAGGGACGGCCTCCTATCCGCTGCCATTTTTATGGAGCCTGAGGGTCAGGAGGAGAGAGAAAGGCAGAGCAATGGAAGCGTTTAACTACTTCACTCACACTTACTCACAATAACATCACTATTCACCCCAGTCACTGCCTGTTTGTTTTTCTTCTCCATGCTCTAAAATGGCGCCGCAATACACTTGATTCCTGATATTCTCTTTCTCTCTCTCTCTCTCAACGAGACACCTTTTGGCATGCATATATGTGTAAGGATTGATATGCGCTGAAGAATAACACAAACTTTCACTCTCTCACACTGCCTTAGACAAACATACAGTGGAGGCCGCACCCACCGATGGAGTGAGAGTGAAGGAAGTGTTGAAATACGTCTTACGGCGCTCGACCAAGTGAACCTTGAAGTTATTCAGCTTCCTTCGAACCAAGCATCTGGGCCCCCCACCAGACTCCTGCAAACTCCCCCTCGCCAACAGCGGCCTCCGGGGACCGGCCGGAGGACAGGGCGCGGAGGAGGAGGAGATGAGTACGCGTTCTGTTTGTACAGCTGAGGTCATTAAAAGTCGTACGTGCAGGATTAGACAAGGAGCAGGACGAGGTTGGTGACGGCTTCCAAGACAGATTCTCATTCATAGGAAAGAATTCGCAAACTCACGACACGTCCCCGCATGCAGAACGAGCGATCTGCATCATGTTGTGAGTAATCTACAGCATGTGTGTGATAGCTTTACATGCAGCCTCCATCTCTTTTCCGAAGGATGTGAGCTGGATGCGAGTCTGACGGAGGTGTGGTGAACAAATAGACCATCCACACTTCTCACATTCATCTTTGATACGCGCCAGTGCAGGTGATTTAATGCTACATTAATCCTGGAGCACTACCGCCACTCGACAACTGAGATGTGTTCTAGTTGATCATGTTTCACATACTCGCTCTGAGCTTTCTGATTTAGCATAATTTGGCAAATGGACTTGCGTTAGTATCACCCCTTTTATTCTTCGACATGCAGACTGGAGAAGCTGGGCAGCGACTTGTCGATCTCTTAATTGGAAGATGACTTGGTCAACCTCTCTGATCTTAAGTCATCTACCTTTCCAGGTCCCATTTAGGATCGAAACCAGGAGGGAACTTCCAGTTCTGGAAGTGCGGGAGTGCGGAAGTGTGCAGAAGTGTCTGGAAACTTGCACTCTCTCTCCTGACCAGCAGGGGGCGACTCCTCAGGTTGCAAAAAGAAGTCCGATTGTATGAGTTTATGGTCTCATTCACTAGTTTAATGTTTTCTTCAATACAAAATGATGTTCATTTTGTAAACTATGGTCCATTTAGAGTCAAATAGACCATAAAGCAGAGTAGCAATAGGGCGGGCTTACTGTGATTGACAGGTCGCTGACGCTACCAGAGCCAGATACGACGTATCTCCGTCACCCAATGAAGAAGTGCCAAACTGATGCTCGAGGGTTACGCAGAGTCATAGTTTGAAGCTTATGCCACTGACCAAGCTGCATGAATTGAGGCGTCGGTTTGATATGTTGTTTATGACAGCATTAAAAACATGAACATATTAAAGTGCTTGTGCATCTGGAGTTTCCACCAGCCCGCAAATTGTGAAATAAGACGACCCAGTCAGTTTTTGAGTGGGCTGCTTGGATCAGAAAAACATGTGATTCAACAAGCCATTCAGATTTGGCTCCGCTTCCTATGTCACATGCATGCTGATTAAAATATACCGCCTCCCATAAGAGTATCTTTACGCATGGCTTGAGAACTTCCTTTGCAAACATGCACCATATTTTTCTCGCAAGCCAGTCAGAGCAGACTGGGCTTTTTCAGAAGGGAGTCTTAAAGAGACAGGCACTAAAACGGAGCGTTGCAGACAGATGGTGAATACAGGTTTATTAAGAAAGACACTATGAGAAAAGTAGATGTTCCAATAGAATCCCAATATACAGTTATGAAGCTCAATATTTGCATTATATGGTGCAGCTTTAAGGTGCAACTTTAAGAAAACAAATAGATCCACCAGAATGTATTTTATACCAAGCAAATCTGTTTTGCATTCCAGCAGCATTGTGCAAAGGATATAATAGTCGCACAATCCTAACCGCAATGCAAAAGATGTATAATTAAATAAGCATGAACATGCAGGGAACTGAGTTCAAAGTAGGCCGCAAATTAATTTTAACTGTTGCATTGTTGCCACATAGAGAAGGCTGCAAATGCTGCTGACAATCACTCAAAAAGATTTAGGGTCAGTTTCCCCCGATACACTCACATTCAAAGTGTTTTCATTTTGGTTGTCACTATTCAACATATCTGAGCTTAATCTCTTGTATGGTGCAGTGTGAAAAGGCTTCACTTGAAGACTATAAATACTGACCATAAATGTAGGCTTTGTCTGATCAATTCGTGCTCTCCAGCGTGTCAAAGAAATGCCTTTTAAAGCCACAACACAAGTACAGATGTCTTGAACAACATCCTGAACACTCGTTCCAGTAACACGACATGATAAATACAACCAAGTCCTCTCACCGCTGTCTTATTGACTCGACTTAATGCATTTCTAAAGATCAAAATGTCCAAATTATTGAATATTTCTTTGGTTTCTTCTCATTCTGTCGTCCCAAAAATGCTTTTACGCTAAATTTCATGAAACATACGGCTCATAAACATATGTCTATGAACCAAATTAATCATTTACTAATACTCCAACTTTATTAATTGATAAATTACAGAAAAAGATGGAGGAAAATCTTCACCTTCATTTTACTTCACACATAGTCCAGCTATATTTGGCTTTCTCTGTGTAACTAAAATGCTGGGCTAGTTTATGAATTGATATCCCATAAGGATTAAGTTGGTTACAGCACAGCGTGGAACATACACAAAAACACTGTAGATAAAAACAGAAAGGCCCAAAAACACTTTGTTTCACGGATAATAATGCCATCATTATAATTAAATTACTTAAGTTTGACAGGAACACACACACACACACACACACACACACACACACACACACACACACACACACACACACACACACACACACACACACACACACACACACACACAAACTAATTAAAACTTCAGCTGTAATCCTGGAAAAACTGTAAATAGCTTGAATTGATCAAGTGCTGATTTGCCGTTCCCAATCAAGCTCATGCTGATGGGACATGTTGTAGTTGTTCTTTTGAGTTGGGTTGTTTGTCCTGTGTGTGTGTGTGTGTGTGTGTGTGTGTGTGTGTGTACTGGAGAGCACCGCCAACAACGAACAGAAGACCTTTGACGAACATCAAAACAGCCTGATGTTATTACTCACTCTCATTACCCTGGCTCCCACTTCACATTAAAACTATTTCTTGAATTATTTTAATTACCATTACTCAGCAAAGCCTCAGAGCACATTTTGTCTGTGGTCACCTGACGAAGGTCTCCCAACTGTCTCACCACCTTAAGGAGCTCTTGCAGTTGTGGCCTCTGGAACAGCTCATGTTGGTATAAATCCAATTAAAAATGCCATTTGTAGTATAGTCTTAAAATGTATTCACCGACAGTATTGTGATTGCGTTTATTATGTATTTTGTTCCTTTTCTCCTTGAATGTTCATACATGAATGAAGATTTATTTAGAGGTTGTATTATAATGTATTATTCAGTTGTAATAGTATAGTACTTGTTGTTTTCGTAGGCACTTTGCCATGTTGTTACGGATCATAACGCCGTATAAGAAGCGGATGTAGTCACCGTGACGTCACTCATGTGGTTTTGAAGAGTGCGGCATTTTGTCAATCGCCATCTTGGCTTTTGTGTACGAGAGGGTGGAGCCAAGTACAACCAAATGCTGATTAAAAATATTTTTTTAGGAGACCAAACATTTTATAATTAACTTTCATGAACTAAAAACATTAAAAGGGTTAAAGTTCTACGACAACAGCGCTGACAACACACCGTGGGAGCGACCTGTCAATCACAAGGTAGCCCCGCCCTAAAGCAAAGCTTTATAGTCTATTTGTCTCTAAATGGGACCGTAATTTACTAAATGAACAGTTGAAACTAGCGATTGAGACCATAAACCCATGTTTACAGTGAGTTTATGGTCTCAATGGTTCAAGTGAGAAGTAGACGTTTAAACAACCCCTGAAGGCTGTTTCACTTCACCATTGCCTTTACTTTTTTACTTCTTTTTTCTTTTGCCTTTACCGAATCCTAAAAAAAAAAAATCTAAACCCACATTTAACAGTCGTTTGAGTCATCGTGTCAACTGATTAGCCACAATCACAGGAAAAACGTGCATTTCTTTTATTGTGAAGGTATGAGGTGAATTCCAACCCAATTGCTGCATATGAAGGTACACTGTGGTTGGACTTTTTTTTAAAAGGCCCATAAGTGAAGCTGTCGGATGAAGACAAACCACAAGCAAAGCAAAAGGAACCTGCACTTTCAAGATGTTAAAACCCGGACGCAAAAACAACTTCCCAGCGTCAAATACGCCGCTACCATAACAAAGTGTAAAGTTTGGGAATTTTGTCGTAACGACTGACATCAATTTGAGAAACAGCGATGATTTTTCCCTCCGCTTCGGTCGGCATTTTCTACTCGCCGCCGTCCTCACGATATAAAATGTCTCCAAACACCACAACCGCTTTGCTGGATCACATAATTAGAAGGCGATTGTAAAAACAATGGGACGGACGTGATATTTTAAGGTAACTTTCTGAACAAACATTAACTTACTTAAAGCACGATGCAGGTCTTTGTTGCGCTCCGGCCTTCATGGGCATTTTACTACCCTGCTATCTTTAGTTCCTTTGGGAATATCACAAGAATGCCGAAACTGGCCACTTCCATAAAACTCCTGCTGCAGTCCTCCCACTTTGAGGTTGCTGGCTTTGACATGCTGACATGCTTCAGTGAATATACTTTATTTTTTATGATTATTTCTATACCAAGCCATGCTCTTCAAAAAGGTTCAAAATCTTGTTTGCCAACCCCCTTTTTTTAGTTGTTGAGTTCATTGCCAGGCAGCCATGACCTCATTCTGTAATTTTAGTCTAATTCCATTTGGGGAAGAGGAGGGGGGGCAGGCCCTTGATTCAAGACCAAAAAGGTTAAGAAACTACCACTGGCTAATAGCAGAGGTAGGGATGCTTAAGAAAATAAAGATCACTTTTTGACCTTCTTTACTTCCTCTTTCAATTGAGGCTCTCAATCATTTTTCCCTTGAAAGGGCCGGCTGCATATGTTTTCATTTATGAGAGATTGTTTTGGTGGATGCTGCTGCTGTTCAGTCGCTGTAAAAGGGAATTTTTTTCTCACTTTTTTTGTATTTATCCATCCACAAAATATACGCATTAAAGTATGCTTAAACATTTTAGGACATTTGGTTATTTGCCGTCTTGTTGAGCGTTCGACGTAAAGACTGATCAACTCGCATGTACGGTGAATATGAATCTTCCGCCTGCTGTTTTATCTTCTATTGTGCGTGCAAAAATGTACTAGCCATTGTACGGGGGAGGGACGAGGGGCACCGCTAAAGCTCACTAATCAACACGTTGTATCTCACTTGTTTAACTCATAACAAATACAGTGTTTCAAGGGGTTTTGTGCTGGATTATTTCTTGGTTTCGACCAGTTGTTAGCCAACCAGCCGAGACTCCTGGGAGTTACTGAAGCCAAGAAATAGTCTGCTCCATAACCTCCTGCAAAACAGCAACTTGTTTTCACACTTTGGTTTCGCTACATTATTCAGAAAGAGTGGCATCGATCTAATCGTCCAACTCAAGAAAGCAGATTCCCCAAACGTCAAATTATTAGTTGAAGAGCAGACGCAACGTGTCAAACCAATAAAACAGTGGTTTGTAAACTGATTCGTAACCTGTGTATTTCCAGAGAGGTGTACTTTTTAGGGACCTGTAGCAGAAATGTTTTTCCCACCAATATATACATATTTATATTCAACTACTTGGCCGTTCACTGTGGCTGTGTGCACTACTAGTTGGACCTTTATTTATGAAGTATATTTATACCAGCCATTACATTTGTGTCTTACAGATATCCACAAATTTAGCTAAGTTTAATTTTGTATTATATTTAACTTCTAAACTGCATGAAAAGCTGTACACTTTGGGTAAGAAGAATAATGTAACTGTTATTAAGTTAAGCTCTTTAACAGTTGCAAAGATGGGAGAAAAGAATGAGGAATAAGCCTATTTTGTCGAACGTCTCCTTTAAGTAGCAGATCAATAACAGTGACCTACAAAAAAAAATAGTGCATTCCAGTGGAAATTAAAAGCGCTCCCCAGGGTGGATACAGCACAAACAACCTGAGAGCACTTTTAGGTGCGTTTCTTTTTCTTCTCCTCCTGCTTCAGAGGTCACAGAACTGTAAGCCGGCTGCATCACAAAGAGGAGGTCTCAAAACCACCGCGGAGGGGGGAGGGGGGAGGCGGTCTCGACAGAGCTGTGAGGTGTACGGGTTGAAGTCTGGGTGTTAGTCTGCTGTAACTGATTCAGTGGTAATGAACCCGCTGCTTAGGCAAAGTGCCAGCCCGAGCACAGACCGGCCTCCAGCAAATCACCGGCTCTGAACCTCCACAATGGGCCCAAAGGGAGAGGGAGAGAGAGCGCTTTCCTGCTTTTCAGGACACATCCTCACATATCAAAACACATTTCCTCACATGTTCCTCAGGAGTCTTGCTGACTGTTGGACATCCAGCGCTCCCCTCTGAGCGTTGTTGTTGTTGCCCTGGTGTGTGAGACTCCCCGAGTCATCGCTCCCCCTCCTCCTTTCTCCAGCCAGGTCTCCTAACCTCCCTTTAGCCCCAAATCACATCCGTAATCCCATAATGTGTCTGCTTGTCTATTTCCATCTCACACACACACACACACACACACACACACACACATGCATGCATGACACAGCCCTCCTCCCTCTGCGTGTCAGACAGCCGGTCCTCCTCTCCCAAATCCATTCATCTCATTCCTTTGTCACTTCTATATTTCTCATGCCGTCCGTCCCCAATCGTCCAACACATCAGGTGCTATTTCAGGGCCTTTTTCCAAATTTCTCCAAGCACACGAGCAAGATGAGCAATCGTATTCTATTTCTGCAGGATGTGGCAAAAAGACAAACAGCATGAGATCATGCAACGATGCATCCGAGTGCTCGCGGAGGAGGAATATTACTGAGGTTTACGTGGACGTGCACGTTTTATGTTTATCCGACTCACACAGCGAGGCCCCATGCGAGACATCTCGTGCAGAGAGCACTCGGGGACACTAAAGCCACACGCAGCGTTTGTGAGGGATTATTAGAGCGAAAGATATCGAGTCTGTCGCTCTGGGAGGAGGTTCCTCGAAAGATTGAGCCAATGAATGGGGACGGAGCCGGTATGTGTATGTGCACCATAGGGTCGAAGCGTGTGTGTGTGCGTGCGTGCACCAATGTGTGTGTTTGTATAGCGTGTGGGGCGCTGGGGGGGGGGGGGGGGGGGGGGGAGGGGCTCGATAATAGTATGGCGTTCAGATATATAACAGTAACAACACACACGTTTCCATTGTGACAATCTAGTGGCAGTGATAGATTCAGTGTCATTATCCTACATAAACATGCAGCTGATGCTCTAATAAATCACTTTGCAGAGCCGCGCCTGCTCAGCTTCATCCTGGGGAAACCATCAGAGGTCAGCCCTCTGATTCTATTTTAATTGTTTGGTTATTGACTTTTTTAAATAATTTTCCAAAGAATCAATTTTAGTTTGATACATTTATTTGAATAAAATCAGTTGTGGTCGACTCAACGGAAACCGCTCGTGAACAAGTGTCTTCCATTTCATCACCAGGTTTTTGTTCTCATGGCCGACGCTTTATGACTTCATAAATAAATACTGAAGTCAAACCCATCTGCCCATATATGTTTTTTTTATGTATTAATTCAGTTAAATGCTCACTTTTTTACTGTAAATTGTATTTTTAAGTGAAGACTTATTCAAACTCCAATGGTTACAATTTTGAAAAAGAAATAAATGATAGTTACAGGCCTATATATATTTGATATTCTTTTTTTAGATTAACAGTCCAATTTATTATATATTTGATATATATTATTATATATTTGATATATATTATATATAGTAGTCAGACAAACCCCTCCACTCAAATCTGTGTTTTGTTTGCTACTTTTTGATCTTCACTGAACGTACACGACTGTAATCGGTCTTGATTTTAGGTTAGTTCTCCTTTGTTTGCTTTGTGTTTTTGTTGTCAACATTATACATCATCTCATTGGATAAATATAATTGATGCATTGTTGTGTGAGCAGTATTTTGATGTGGAGTTGCAGCTGATTTGAAATACTGTTGGGTAGTTGTGGTTCCCACCCTGTTGTGGTTGACAAAGTGACACCGCTTCATTCCCACAAGGTTCCCACTGGTTTCAATATGTTGCATTTAATAATATTATCGTACGTTGTATTCTGTCAAATCTTAATCTGCTAAATTTACTAGTAAATTGCTGTCAAATACATATAGTAGAAAGACGAAGTACAATATTTGCCTCTGAAATGTAATGGAATATAAGTATAAACTGGAAGTAAAAGTACTTTCAAATGCTTACAGTGCTGGGGAGTATCACTGATTCTAATAAATGTAATCAGTTACAGGAACTGAGAAAAACATGTAACATACTAATCAAAATGTGTTTTTTCTTTTCTGTAAAAAGTTTGTGTGTAGAATATAACCTTCATGCTGTGGCTCTGGTCCTATCTTAATAAGTCAAGTTATGTTTAAGACCTTTTATTACAAGTTTGACAGTATTCAGAGTTTAGACTCTTGTGAGCTTTACTTTGCCTGGTTTATGTTTTTAGGACTTTTCTGCTTTAAAGCCCAGTTTCAAGCATTTGTTTGAAATGTACTCTAATAATATAACTTTTAGTTCTTCCACAGGTATATATCATTGTAATGCTTTACATATTACTACCGTAACCTTCCCGACACGGTGTACTTGACTACAAAGTGTTTGTATACCTGAGTGACTGCTGGTCAAGACGAGCCACTGTCAGACTTTGAGATATAAAAAGTGTCTCAGCAGTCAGTTGTTACTCCAGCTGGGAGACTGAAAAAGCAACACGGGCAAGAGCGAGGGAAAAGTACATCAACAACACAGCTAAACACACAAAAAACAGCCTCAAACACACAGACTGAGGCAGCACAATACTGCTCTACATCTGTTCATGTAAAACCTGCAAAACGTGTGTTTCTCTTAAAACAAGGAGGAACTACACCGGAATTAAAAAAAACAAAACGGGGAAAACAAAAGCCAGATAGCCTTGCAGGAGTGGGTGGAGGTGGATGGGTGGGGTTAAATGAGTGAAGGTAAATGACATTGGAAAGCCCAGTCTGATTCCAAGAGCCCCCTGCTTTGAAAGGTTTGCGTGAGGCGGCTTAACGGAACGCCGGGTTGTTTTTCCGCTCCGCTGCTTTCTGGACTGAACTATAAACTAAAGACGACATCCTCTCATTAGTCTGCCCTCTGTAGCAAAGCCAGGCCATTTAGTGTACCCAAAATCCCATTGTTTAATTGCGCGGGTCAAGTCAAAGGTCAACCAAAATATTGATGAACTTTTTTAAGGGAGGAGGAGGGGGTGCAGTGAGGCTTGAAGCGGCGGGGAAGGCAGGCGAGGGCAGGAGGTGCAAGGGCCACAAACACAGCTGTACCCGAGTGCATGCAGAGCCAGCACTGGAGGAGGGGGGCGGAGATAGCCAGCAAGTTATGAAGCAGGTGTGTGAAGTTTGCGAGGGGGGAAAATCACAAGGAGAGCCCCGATAAGACTTGAAAGTCAAGGCTGCACATGAAAAGTTGCAGCGAGAAGCCGCTCCGGCCGCCAAGGGGACGATAAAGTCCGCGAGACAAATCCCCCACTTGGAAGAGCGACGCGGTCGTATAGCGGCAGCAGGGATCGCAACCCCAACGAGATAGAGTGTGTGTGTGTAGCGGCCGAGTGTTATGGATTACACTGTTTGTTTAAATCCATGTTAGGTGGATTATGCTCCTTCGCTAAAGAGGGCCGGCAGGGGTCAAAGGCCAGTGAGGCGAAGGCTGCTAAGAAGGTCCTCAAAACACAGCTTTCTCTCTGACCTGGGGGAATTCCTGCAGACACCAATCTTTGGAACTCGTGACCCAACTTTGTTACATGTTAAACGGGGTGTAAAAAAAAATGAAAAAGAAAGAGAAGAAGAGGTGAATGCACCGAGATGTAGATGTACAAGGCCTTCAGTAGTGCACGTTCACAGTTAGGGGTTCGTCATAATCTGCTGTTAGAAGAAGAGATGTAGCTACTCCTGCATGAAAATACAAGCACAGACAACCATGGAGGTGCAATATAAGAAACATAAAATCGTTTGGGTCATTCTTTACTGACAGCTATTATCTGAAACAGTAACACCTGTCAATAGTTATGCATGTGGTTCCGCCTCGTCCTGATCCAATGGATTATCTCATTTATTTATTATATGGAGCACATTAAATCTTCCCCCGAAGCTCCTCAACTTGTTGCATTATCTCAAGTTTTATGGTTCTCATGATGTATTCATAATTATATATTTATATAAACAGCTGTCTTTTGGGTCGAAGCTTTAATTAAACAAACAAAACAAAAAACACACAACAAAAAAGACATTTTGATGACAAATAAAGACGTTTTTAAATAATAAAATAAATAAAAAATTTCGAATAGCATTTAGCTATATTAGTAAATTAAAAAGGCTTCCTCAGACTTGGGCTTGACCCCGTGCTCTGACAGCGCGGTCCTTGTACCAGAGAGGGACTGAAGCACACAAAACAAAAACAAAGTGGTCACTTTGAGCCCCCGGGCGCGCTCCTGGTGACATTTAACAGCAAGGAAAGCTATTTCCTTTACCATTCAGAGCCGAACGCCCTTAATTGCTCGAGAAGTCTGCTGCAGTTCGGAAAACACTTTGTGATATTCCCCGAGCTTGATCTCTGCGGTTCACTCGAGTCTGTGTTTATTCCTGTGTGGAGAAAATTGGTTTACTCGAGTTGTAATTTTGATATGACACTAAAATATGCCCTTGAACGCGCACCATTTGGGCAGCCTTTGTAGTTCTAATGGCCGTTCATTATGGGTTTCAAGATAAGTTCATGTTGTCATTAAATGTGACTGAACGCAGAAACAAACAGTTCCCTGAACGCACCTTATCTGCTCGGTGGAGTGGACGCTCCGTGGCGGCAGCCGCGTATCAGATGGCCCGCGGAGGCATCTGCCAACCGGGGAGTCGTTCGGCCGGATCGGTTCACCGATAAGCATCTTGGGAACAAAAACTACAGCAGATCGCACCCGTGGGCTCCCGCTCAGGGAGGGAGGAGAGTCTTTTTCCTTCATGCTTTGTCACAGACTTCAACCCCTAACATCACCAGGCACGTACTGAAAAAAAAAAGCGTCCGTGTGAACGTGAACGCAGCACACACACACAACAACAAAACCACTCACTTTACAAGTTATTCTAACGCCTAAGCCACTTGTTAAAAAAACAAAGAAAAAAACTTCTTTAAGACAAAAGAAGAAATCCGCTGATGTCATTTGATGCGTTTCAGAAAGTGTCTTAATACAAATCAATGAAAGACAGACACGTGTCTTCTGTCAAGAGACACCTGGTGACACTTGAAATGACACTCTTTAAACGAGTTACCCAGCATGCAATTAAAATAAATATATTAAAACGTTTTTTTTTCTGCCCACTCAAATAAACTACTTAATGAGCTAAATATCTTTAAAAAAAATACAGTTTTTATTACTTTTACAACGTAAACAACGTAATAAATAGTAGTGTTGCAGTGACACATTGGTGCAAAATCTTAATTTGAACGTTTACATAATCAGATAAAACATACAATTGCCAAGAATTTAAATTGGACTTTTTTTTTTTACTGCAGATTTTTCAAAACTTTGACATTGTTACAAAACACCAGAAACTGTGTATACTTTAATCTGTCATTGTGAATGATCTCCTCGATGACTGCAGTTGCAGTTTTGTCAGAATAATTTATGGAAGAGAAGCAGAGAGCGATCACAGCTCTGAACCTCAAGCTCTTTAGTTCAACTGAGGTAAACCTGCTGACTGGAGGATTTCCAGTTCAAACTCTGCAAACTGGCCTGATTAGAAGGACTTTAGCAGTTATTAAGGGAGTGGAGCTGAGAGTCGTCATGCCCTTTTCGCTGGAGACCATTATTTTGAAAATCCTCTATAAAATCACGTAATTTGTGTCTTAAAAGGTCGTAAAGAGAAAGCCTACATTTTGAACTTTTAGAATTTAAATTCGTTGAATAAAACCTATTCAAACAATAAACAATGAGCAACTTTTTGTCATGCTCATATATTTGAGTGATTCTATAAACATATCGACAAATAAAACAAAAACAAACATGATGTAGCCATTACAGATTTGACTCTGAAGTCTTATGTCAGTGGAATGAAATAAAGTAAATTTACTCGAGTACTAGTAGTATTTGATGTACATCGCTTGAGTATTTTAAACTTCCACTCCACTGCAATTCAGGGATAAACATTCTTGTTTTTATTGCACTACTCATTCACTTAAAATACTTCACACAATAAATAAGAACACACAGTTAAAGATTAACCAACAGCATACAAATCAGTAAAATGCAAGATGCTTTATTACTCCAATAATATACAGTACAGTGGTATAACAGTACATGACTCGCAGGGGTCATTTGTGTACTTCTACTGTGATACTTTAGGATAACTTTGACTTCGGCAACAGTTCAGGTGCAGCATTTCTTACAGTGGAATACTTTCTTTACTCACTCCTCATAATGTGGTCGTATGGTCATAAACTATTCCGGGGAAGCACCGATCAGGTACTAGAGTACTACAGCCTCCGGTGTCTATTAATTATTGATCGCTCGCAGCTGCTTTATGCTTTATGGTTTATGGTCTGGCATAAGCACGAGCGCCTCAGCAGAGCAGGTCTTTCCTGGTGTCCCCTTAAGCAGGATTGTGTGTTTGGACTCTAAGTATTCATAATGCCCCCGTGGGGAGGGAGGGAGGGAGGGAAGAAAAGAAAAGAAACAATGCTCTCCGTGCAAAGGGATTGGCAAAAAGTTGCAATTTAATAAATTGAGGAAAACTCGCCACCTACAGTGACTGAAGAGATCTGTCCGGCTCGTGCGCCAACAGACCTGACTCCTTGGCTTTAAGTGAATTATTAATGCCGAACAGTCAAGTTGATGAAAAATGTGTTTAAAAATGGATGTTTTGTTTTTCCATGAACTGTACTAAATATGTTTTTTCTGTGGGGGGAAACTCCGTGTGGGGCTCGTGGTGGGAGGTATCCGGCTAATTGATGAAAGAGTGTTTTTACCCACGATGAAGCTCTTCCCCTTTCCGTCACCGCCAAACACACTCATATATATATATATATATATATATATATATATATATTACCACAAAAGACTGCCCAAGTGTCTGCAGGATGTATTTATTATGTATTATTATTATAGGAAAATATTTTAGTAAGAAAAAGTTACAGGAAAGTAACTACATACATATATTTTTTAATATTTATTCATTTTGATCTACTTATTTATTGATCTACGTTTGTTGAATTAGAAAGGGAAAAATATATATGTAATTGTCATGACACACTCTTCCCATGGTTGAATTTTTTTTTTTACATTTAATCATCTTTTTAAAAGCGAAACCTATTTTTGGCGCATGTTGAATGATACCAATTATACATCCATTAAAGTCTGGCTGATGCATCTGATACTGTCCTGTAAACAACAACAATTCAAACAGAAACATCTTTTTCAAACGGATCCAATTATTCATCAATACAAATAATAAACTCAGTCAAAGTTGAGCATGAGGTAAAGGGAACAACACATACAACTATACACTTGAATATATTACTTAAAGGAAACGCACTATGAATAATAACCATGTTCAGGAAATCATTGGAACATTCTGCATGTCATTTAGAAGAAGGAAAAACACGTGTTTTGCTTATTGTGTACATTTTAACGAAAGATATTGACATTTTCCATTGTTAGAGGATGAGCACATGCATTTTTTTAATTTCAAACTGAACTTTAGTTTCGCAGAAAAACAATGGACAAACAAAAGTATTTGTAGCAATGAGAACATGTCTGGAGGGGATATTACAGATGCGAGTTGTGGTTGAAAGTTAACTTTGAAAGTATATTTAGCTTATTAGTTTAAGGTGATGAGTCAGCTTTTTTTCTTCTTTTTCAAAACGACTTATTTTAATGTATGTGTGGCGGAATAAACTCCGTGTCATGATAGCAGAATTATTGAAGCAAATAAAAATAAAAAAACACAGTGTTAAATAAATAAAAAATATAAAAACAAAAATAAAACAGCGGTAAAGTATTCAAATTACAGATTCATCACGAGTAATAAACGAGTGGTGACCAGAGTCCCGCGGGCAGGCCGTGGCGCGCGTGCGCGGATGTGTTTATTGGCTCAAAGCTGCGGGACTGCACGCGATGGTTGTGTTTGGTTGCAGCTAGTTTTTTGTTTTCTCTCCTAATTGACTGGTCAGGTTCATACAGCTCGGTGTCCGCAGGGAGGCTGCGAATGTGGGCCACAAGTCCCCCGAGCCCCGGGGCGGAGGGAGGAGACCGAGCCGAGAGGAGAGCCGGAGCTCATACGAGCTGCTTCACAATTCATTCAAACGTGTAACAAAAAAATACCAGAATTATACTTTAAAACGCCCCGTTTGAGGCTGGAGTCAGGGTGGTGGGGGTCTTGATGTATAAATAAATATATAAATACATCATTAGTGGCCTAGAACTTCCTTAGAATTTAATTGCTTACAACTTTACCTCCTTCAAACACTTCTCAAATTAATGCAGGGTCTAATTTTGAAAGGACATTATTTGGATTTACTATATATATTTTTCTATTTGAATTATTTTGTTTGCTTTCAGGAATATAGCTCATTTAAATTATGTAAATAATAAAGCAATGCTTTCAAGTCTCCACTTATAGCCTTATAAATACTCACCTGATGTCTACAAATCCATAAACACACAATACGGTTTGAAGCTCAGTTTACGTCTGTATCATTAGGGTAATGTGAGGAAACTAATGGATTTAATAACAGATAGATCTGTGCTTATCTAAAGTAAAAATCATATTTGACCATAATCCACATGCATTTCTTATTTCCTGCTGTTATTAATGGCAGTCTGCTAATCCTCTGCAGGGCCTTCACTGCATCGTCGGGTCCACATTATGTTAGTGAGGACGGAAGGGCTTTTCACACCCTTCACCCACGTGACTTTAACATGTTAGCAGGTGGATGAAAATCAAGTTTATGTGAGTGATTTGCTTCGTTTCTTTTTTTTTTGGTTCACAGCTATTTGGCACCAAAAGGCCTCATTACACTCAAACTCACTTACACAGCATGACCTCTCACACCACACTGCAGCAGAAGTGATCAGATTAAAATGTTGTGATCAAATTCTCTGGGCACAAAACAGAACCCCAAAATGGTGCTTTAACCTCCTGAATGAGGTTGGAAACATGATGTCAGACTTCTCCACATCCAAATTAACCTCCAGGCCGTGGGCATTGATTTGCAAATCGCTGGCGTATCAACCTCCGGCGACTCCTCGTGCTATTCAGTGCATCTCAGTTCAACAAGCGCCGGTGCTCACCTGCTACTGCTTTGACTGCTGCCAGCTGCCAATTAACACCTATGGCATGTTAATTAGGCCGCAGAGTCTACCACTTCAGGAGACTTTTCAGACCCTTCACCACAAGTGCCTTTATTTTCACAAGAGCTCATGTGCAATCTGCATATGCATCTTGCGTGGGGGGAAATTGGGAGGAAGCCGAAGCGGGATTCAAAGCAGAGGCCTGTAGCTGCAACATGTGAATCAATGGACTGAAAGCATTTGGAGATCATGTGTAGTCCAAACTATTTGGGCCAATTAGACGACTGCGGGTTATAGATTTATGTTATTGCGGCACTGGTAAAAGGGTAATTGAGTTCAATAAGTCTGAAAAGAGATTTATATTAGCCAGACTATGAGGTCTTGAAACTGTGTACAAGTGCACAAGTCTACATTTTAAGTATTGGACTAACATTTGATCAGTCAGCGTGTCGTAGTTCTTCCAAATTAATAACTTTTTACAAATCCCACAGGGGAGCAAAATATTTGGTCAAATATTATGTACAACACAGAAGAAAAACAAAGAAACGTGTTTATCCTACTATATTAACAAGGGAGTTTATATATACACATACTGATCAGATTCTGCTGCTTCCTCACACACACACGCGCGCGCACACGCACACACACACACACACACACACACACATGGATGAGTAAGACAAACAAACCTGGCAACAAATTAACAAACGGCTGGCTCTTCTCACGCACAAATCATCACGATTCGTCTTTCAGGAAAATCTGGACTCAATCTGGAATCGGTCGGCTCCGAGTGTAAACGTACAGAAACCTGCTGGAAAAATTAGACAATGCACAACATGGCATCATTAGTGCCAAAAGGGATGTTGGAGGTGAAGTGGGTGTTTAGGGGCGGCGTCTGGGTGGGTGTATATGGGGGGTGTTCATGAAACATTACTCAGAAAAAAAGAAAAGAAAGGCTTGAGAAACACAATGACAACATCAAAAGGAAAGAGCTGAAAACCTTGGCATAATAAGACTCATGAATAAACTCAGATCCCAAAGGAACAATGTGTGTTTAAGTGTGTGAGGGAGCAGCAGAGAGCGAGAGAGTCAGTGTGTGTGGCGTCTCGTTTTTTTTTTTTAATCCCAGAATTACTCTCTAAATCATCGACACAGCAGGAGAACGTCCATTTGTCGACCACATTAATAATTCCATTGCTTCACATAATAATTTCAGCCTTCGTGTCCTGTCGCAGTTTAAAGATGAGACACAAAAGCAGAGCGAGAACCCGCTGAACTCTGCTAATAACATAAGGGGGGAAACGATGCTTTTTATTGTCTCCGCACGGCTCTCAACATGGCGACGGTTAGCGCTTCACGGTGCGACCAGCGCAACGAAGCGCTAACACGGCAAAGAACGTCAACAGTGGCGACGGAGCTAAGAGTGTCTTCTTGCTTGCCGTTTTTAAGGCCTCGAGTTCGGCATTTAGACCGTCACCATCTTGTTTTATTGCCACCAAGAGACACGAGAGGGTCCTAAAGGTCGCGGCTAGGTCAAGTCGACAAAACCACTGGGCTAGGTTTAGGAAAAACGTCGTGGTTGGGCATGAAATAAGAACGTTAACCAAGTTGACTATCTATGGAAACAACATAACAGTCAAACTTCACGAAGGTAACTTCAAATATAAAAAAACAACATTTGGACACCAGTCTCAAACACTGGTCTCCTGCGAAAGCGGTTTCTCTGGTTTATTACATCACTTGTTCATATTCCCGCTGATGAATAACTACATGGTGGAGCAGTAACTCCTGAGGTCAAGTACACATTTAAAACAAATGTTTTCTACAACAGTGTCACGCAGAATATTGAATATGTGTTCAGACGATGCACAACATCCGTTGTTTATTTGCATTGTTATGAGTAAATGACACAACTGAAGACTTAAAAAGTGAAACAAATATCTCTAGAGGACAATTGTCTATAGCCTGAATAAACGCTTTTGATTAAACGCTGGCGCACCAGATGCTGTTGAGGAGTAAATGCAGAGCTGCAGAGCACAAACACGGAGGAGAAACAGTCATCTGGGTTCTGTATTCTCACACAGCGCTGTGACTCATTAGCTGTGTGCTTCATTGTTTTGTTTTTTGGGAAGGGGGAGTAACACATTTCTGCTTTTTTTTTCTCCTCAGTTTTATGGTTCGTCCACAAATAACTTGTTGAGCGGCCTCTGCTTTTGAGTTGACCCTCTTTTCTCCGCATCGTATGACATCATTTCCCTATTGTGGGGCGATTTCTGCTTTGAATCCAAAGGAAAGTGATCCTGAGCCAGAAGTTAAGGGATACCACTTCACTCCCTCCTGTAAACAATGAGAGGCCAACCTACTATTAGCAGAAACTGTGGGCATGTTGGGTGGGAAAAGGCTCTTTTTGTTGTGTATATGGAGAGTCAAACAAATTGTTCTGAGTGACCAAGTCTTTAACGTGTTTACTGCATATGCAAGTGGTGTGGTTTTGCAGAAATGCAATAAGTTATGAAATGTAGCAAAGGAGGGCAAAGAAAGCAAGCGAAGGTTATTGATCATAATTACATTTTCCCCCCCAGAATAAAACAACAAAAGGCGATCTTTCAGCAAAGAGGCCGCTGTTAGTTTCCCGTGTGAAACAAGAAGTCAATGTTGATTTATTTGTCACGCAACTTCAGTAACAACACTTCCCTAGTCATTTCAACCCCTACATTTAACCAAGTCATTGTGTTGCCTATATTGAGCCGTTTCCTGTGATATTATTTTGAAAAGGCCGTATGCATGTAACGAACAGAAATTGACACACGTTGCCAGATAACCACATGAAAAATTAGGAGTAACTTTTTTAAGATATCACACAAACCGTTGAATGTGGATTCAGTGCAAAAACATTTAATTTGTATGCATGAAGGAGTTTATTGATCCGTTCTCCAACCGCTTAAACTTAAAGGCAGGCTGGGGTAAGGCATGAGGAACAGAAACAGGAAGTCCAATCAAATCCAGAGAAAAAGGCTGGTGAGCCGGTCAAGAACCGTGAACAGGCAACAAGGGAGGAACAGGAACAGATCAGGTACAGGTTCATGCCGAGGTTTGGGTTAAGATGCAAACAGATGAGCAACAATCTAGCGAGAACAGGGAGGAAAATGGCTGCTTAAATACCTGCAGGATCGATGATGGGAGTGGGGTCAGGTGAGCAAGCGGGGAAAGTCATGTGACATGGAACTGGAGGGAAAAGAGGTCATTGCAGGGCAGGAGGGAGTGGCACGGATGGTAGGGACAAGTCAGAGGGCATCTGGTGGGCAGTGAAGGGGCTCCAGGAAGTGGGAACGTGGCGGGACGGGAAGGGACAGAGAGGCCGAGAACGACCAATCGGAAGCACAGAATGGAGCTCAGGTTTATCATTCAAGGCTCGAACCGCCTCGGGGATTACACTCCTTTTGAACTGCTTAGATTTGAAAGAGGAATCGTCTCCCCGGGTGCCTCAAAAAGGGGGCGATGTTGGACCAGTCCACTACATTAGAGTGCAGCAAAGTGAAGGAGTGTGGACCAAAATACATTCAATACATTAAAAGCGTCCCCAAAGCAATAAAACGTAGCGGCGCCGGATTATTTCAGTGCTCTGATGTCAGAAGAGATGCATTGTATCAGTAACACGACTGATAACACTGCAAATCCTTCAGCTGCTTTATAATTCACAGTTTAAGAAATACAAAATAAGTCTCAAAAGGGAGCTGAATTGATAGTAATGTAAAAGTCTGTTTGTGAAAAGATTGATTTGATAAGGATTTGTGTCGTTACCCTTTGACTCTCAGGTTGTTGTTTTTCAAAGCCCAGAGAGTAAAAAGGCCAAATCCCCTCTGGACCGTTCACTTATCTGGACGTCAGGAGGCTTTTGGCTGAAGCAGTCCAGCTCCTCGTGGGTTAAAAGATCTGAGCCGGAGCTGGAAACCAGGTCTGACTGAGCGGTAAGAGGCATCAACTTAAAATCAATTATAAAGCCAAAACCGACAGTTTGAGTAATTGCCGGAGCGATAAAATCTAAATAGGATTCAAGAAATTCTATACCTCACCCACTTTTTAAATGTGTTGCAAATTGGTACGTGCTCATTTTCATACTTTCATCTTTCCAAAAAAATGTATGCCAGTAATGGAAGTTAATTTATAAACACCTTTTCTTTGTTGTTGCTGTATTGTTACACGATTGAAGGAGAAACACTGGCGAAAATTGGTTTATGTTACGGTCTGAGATCTGACAGCATGTCCACACGCACACACACACACACACACACACACACACACACACACACACACACACACACACACACACACACACCTCAAAAGCACAGGACCGGGGACTTAAGTGGCAAACACTCTGCAGGCCTGCCCAATTTTCAAGGCGATTTCCTAACATGAGAAAGAAGCGGGCTGTGAATAATTGTGGTGCTCTTCATGCTTGTGATAATAATGTTATTCTAACGGGGTGAAAGTGGTACAAATAGTGGAAAAAACGCTTAAGAAGAAGAAGAAAAAAAAGAGAGAGAGAGAGAGAGAGAGAGAGAGAGACGTTAGGACGACCACACATTCTAACTTACTTACTGCCAAATTACTCATCTATTATGGGGTTTCATTTACTCTGACAATTAAAGCAAAGTAAGTGCTTCAGAAACACCAGTTTTTCTCTCTCTCTCACACACACACACACACACACACACACACACACACACACACACACACACACACACACACACATAGATGAATATTTAGATTGTGTGGTGTTTTGAGGGGTCACTGTGTGCTAAACGTTACACATAAATGCTAATTTGTAGATAAATCAGTGAAATGCTGTACAGTTCTTTATCTCACACTTAGAAGTCACATTTGTTAATTGCTACTTAGACATGTCACACACACACACACACACACACACACACACACACACACACACACACACACACACTTTCCTGTAAATATGTTCTATTAGTCGTTCATCTACTGCTTTAAAAACAACAACTAGTAAAATTGTGAGGAACACATTCAACAACGTGTTCTCCTCTCACTTGAGTTGCATCGCACTTATTTTCAAAGCCAATGAGCTCATTATTAGTGTCTGTGTATTTAGCTTCTATTACTGAAACCACTAACTCGTGCATCCGATCCACTGACCAGGTTTTAATGAGGTCATCGTCTGCTTCACACGGAATTTGAAATTCTACAACCTTTTTTTTTATCTACATCACACACATTATTCAAAACAAAAAAAGTGCGTTGTGTACGTTGTTTGCTAAACCCTGACATCGAAAGCGCACACTCAATTATCAATCAACCCAGAATGCACCTGTGCAAACACCTGTAACCAATTAGATCCCTTAGAATCCTATTTCTAGTGTTCCAGCTGTGGTTTCTGACTTCGAAGACAGGATGGGCTGTAAGTCTAACACACAGTATTTTGTTTACAGTGCTTTGCTGTAATTATGTTCATGTGCGAGTATCGAGAATAAACACATCGCATGTGTGTTCGTAGTCTATATTTACAGCTGCAAAGGATGAAGCCAGACACTCCACATAATAGTGTTTTGTACTTTTTTGAAACTGCATATCAGTGTGCAGTTGACATATGGAAAGACATAACTATGTATTTGTTGTTTCTGTGTCAAGTTGTGATGCAGTGTTTGCTTTTGCAAGAGATGTAAGATGATGTTTATATTTTTGTTTGTTATGTTTCTGTTTTTTGTGTTTTAACAATGGCGGGAAACTTTAAGACCTTTTCATATGGTTCTCATTTTCAATCGGTCAGAGTAACAAGGAGTGTGCTGGTTTGTAGATAGATGTATTTATGAATTAGATTCACAAGGTGAAAAGATCTAATGTGGTCTTAGACTGATTAGTCTAATCAGTCTAAGAAATCTCCTGCAAACTCATCTTCTTATCGAATGATCCCACTCCAACAGTTTAAGACTCAGTCACATCTTCTGTTTCACTCTGTGTGTCAGCTTTATACCTGAAGAGTATAAGGTGAGGATAATACCACAGTAGATTCCCGCCTGTGTCTGCAGTAGAATACAAAATTGGGAAACCTAAAATCAGGAAAATGGTGATAAGCGCGTACACCTGCCGTGAGTTCATGCTTTCCATTGAGTCGGATGAGTAAATAACCGTGTTTTGACTTTGTGTTTGCGTGAGCGAGTGGGCGGGCGAGTGTACCTTTGTGTGAGAGAGGAAGCATGTGTGTACGCTTTCAATGTTTTGTCTGTGGCTTGTGTGCTCAGACTGATCTCCCCATCCTGTCTGCGTACGTACGCTGTGTGTGTGTGTGTGTGTGTGTGTGCAATACCTCAGAGAGTGCTGTCTGTGTATGAACTGAATAATGCATCAGGAGATTCCCTTCCTCTCACCCTCCTATCGCCCTCCTTATCCGAGCTCGGCTTCGCTCATCTTAACCTCTCAAATCTCTCAATCATTCGCATGTTTTTCTAATATTCACCTAGTTATGTGACCTTTGTTTCCGTGCCACATCCCCTGGCGTCAATCTACATCCCCCCCCCTTCCTCATCCTCATCCTCTCCTCTCCTCCTCCCCCCCTCTCTCTCTCTATCACTCAGCCCCTCCCCGAGCCTACTCATGCGTACGGTAGTGGGGTGAAAATGCCGGGCTCTCAGCGAAGCCCTCTGCACGCAATAGTGCCGGGATCGTGTGAGAAGGCCGGCAGACACCATGCAGCCCCACACGGCTGTGTCGTGGAGCCACGGAAGAGAGGACCGGCGCAGAGGGGAGGGGTGTAAAAAATCCCCACTGTGCCTGTTACCCACGACAAGGGGTCTCGGCTCAAGCAAAACCATGGCAACGTTTCACACTGATGAGATTTTTTTTCACTGCCATCGTCAGGGTCAATCAGGCGGGTCAAGGTGAAATGGCTGCCGCTCACGCAATGCCACTCTTAAAGAGAGAGTGTGTGTGTGTGTGTGTGTGTGTGGGGGGGCGGGGGGGGAAACGGAACGCACCAAGAAAAACAAACAAAGCCGAGCAGCTTTTCCGTTCATTTAGGACGGCTCCTAATGAAATCTGTAGCACACAGAAATCCCCGGGTGATATTTCTTTTTAAACACATTGATTTAAAGGGGTGATTAGCGCGGAGGCTGAGGGAGGAGAGTGGGTTTCAAATCACACCCATCACTCATTCTCCTAACCCTAACCCTTTTGATTTTTCTTCTTTCTTTTAGGCCTCAGTCCTCAAAGGCCGGCCGCTCCCCACCTCCCCGCCTTCCCCCCCCGTGTCCCCCCGCAGCCGTGCTCTCCACACCTCTGCCGATGCCGAGGTCTCATTTCAGGGGCAGGTCGTAATGAAGACCTCGCCCTCTGATGTATGTTCCTCCGGGGCGGCGGGCCGTGTGGGCGAGCGAAGGCCTCTCCATTACAGACGGGTTAACGTCTTGTGTCAAGCTTCGGCCGCCACGGCTGCAGTTGTGATAACAATGTAATGACTTTCTACCTCTGATTACCAAAGAGTCAGAAACATGCAGGATCAAAGTAAATAAAACAGAGTAGCACCTTTGGCTGGAATAATAAACCCCTTTAGAACTGGTGCATGCTGGGAGGATTACTCATATTTTTTCATCTAATTAGGACAATACATCATTTACATTTCACATGGTGGACTGGGGCCAAATGGAGAGGCCCGGGTTACTCAACATGGGGTAAAGCTCATGAGGAGCCAAGGAAAATGAATTGAATACAGGAAATATACAGAGTATGTTCAATTATTTGAACAAAAACATGACCATTTTGTTAATGGATTCATGTAATTGTAGCTCACATCATGAGTAATATAAGACAGGAAATCAGTCAAAATCTAGCGCAGTTTCTTCTTTAAATAGAGAGTGTGTCATTCTGTTTGGATATTGGGTTCTAGATGTGTGTGTGTGTGTGTGTGTGTGTGTGTATATATCAGAGGGTGCAGGTGTCTGTGTGTGTGTGGTCCCCATAGCGGAGGTGCTGGCAGTATGGTGGGGGCTTTGAGTGGGGAGGCCTCTTGGAGAACCATCACTCGCAGGGTTAATATCTGTTTCCCATCTTTCCCAAGTGGCTCTTGAGGAACTGCGGGATTCCCCCATTCCATTTTCAAAAAGGAGGAAAAGGAGGAAAAGAAAGCCCACTCTTATGAAATTACAAGTACTTGAAAAGATCTAATGTGGTCTTAATTGTCTCGCTGCATTTGACAATGGGTGCGGAGGGGAAGCCGTGGGGTTGTAGAGTTTCTCAAGCATCTTCTTAATCACAATGGGGACTTGGAAAGAAAATGGGTTGCCTGCGTTGTGTGTCTTTGTTGTCTTGAGCAGGGCGAGGAGGTGCCAGGCCGGGGTGAGGCACTTTTTATTTCATAAAAGAAATACCTTGAATGACGAGCTTGAATCTGGAGTTGAATCTGGGCTGATCACACAAGCTGCAAGTGAATGAATGGATGAAAACATCCGAGGCTGTTGAATGTCGGGCGTTTGTCGTTTTTTTTCTTTCTTTCAAGAAGTACAATTAAGGATGTTACGTTTACCCGACAAGGACCTCAAGGCTGCGGGAATTATGAATGTTTAATTAAGAAGCGTAACGTTGGTGTTAGTAGCTCAAAATCTCATAGAAAGCAGCTCAGGTTGGATGGATGGGTCAAAGAAATGTGTGACACAGTTTTCATCTTCCTTCTTTCCGACCGAGAGTCAATGCTGGTTTCTTATAACCGTGACCACGACCTGTTGGTGTGTCTAAACATGAAACATGTAAACACAGTGGATGCAGATCAGAAATGGGATTAAGTTGGTATTACATCTGAATACAATAGATCCACTTCAGCCTGGGGGAAGGGTTGGTGCTTTTTCAAAGATCCTGCAGTTTACTAATTGCAACTATTTTGGCAAGTACTAAAAGAAACCCTGTATTGATTGGGGGGTCGCAGGTTGCATATGAACATAAATATAGAGTAGTTATACCGAGGAGTACAACAGACTGATCAGACTGTTTAATGTGCTTTCTACCTGATTGGGAGCATTTCTGTTGCCTATCGACGGCTCTCCACATGGCCAAGGCTGTGCAGCGCAAACTGCAGCAAACTGCTGCCGGAGCTAACAGCGTTTACCTGAAGCTGGGTGCAACGCTTCTGCAACGACGTTATCAGCTGTAACCGCCATGTGAGCGCAGTGCAGAACGGCGGCCCTGAGCTGGCTGTGTGGCGTACTCACGTGCACTGACATGCACTAAAACTCCTGACCATATAGAAGAGAGAAGCAGCTGTAGCTCATGGGTAGAGTGGCAGTCCTGCAACAGCAAGGTAGCTGGTTCAGTCCTTGGTCTCCACATGGTTCTCATTTCTATGTGTCCTTGAGGATTTTATTGCATGTACCAAAATATATGAATGTAATATTATGAATGTGACTTCATTCTCTACTCAAGTGGATTTCTCAGGTAGACATCACTCCACTATACTTTTTACAGAGCTAATAGTGTATTGCTGCTATATAACCGGTCTGAATGTCGTATATATGCACCTTTAATAATTGAGTAGAAATGTATTTATTATCCTGTTAATCATTTCACAACCCTTACTGTGAACCCTCAGGGCTTCCCTCAGGTGGAGAACCATCAACATGTGAAGTCAAACATGTCGCAGCGCTTTATTGTGGACTTGTAGGTGACTATAATGCTGCTTCCCTGTGTGAGGCACAAATCTAAATAGTTCAGGACCGGGAAAAAGAACAAACTCCTCTTCAGGCTTCCTGCAGATGTCAATCTCTTGAGTGATCTTTCTCGGGGCGAGCTCGCGGAACCCACAGAAACCCAAAACTGGGGCGATCCCAAAAAACTATGTATGGCCACCCCTGCTGCCGGAGTTCTCCTTTGCCAGCTGCTCCAGCCTAATTAGCCATTTCAAGAATCACCACGCCAGAGGAGATGTGTTTCCATGTATGTGAATTTCCCTCGGCAGTCATTCACTCCAGCGTGTTTCCCACCCTCCACGACTACGAATCTGCATATGGCGCACATCTGGGCCTTCATTCATGAACATGCAGGGCACTGAGGCGGTTATCTGATGAGAGGAACACACAGGGGCCTTTTTTCTGCTTACTGTGTGACCGACTCCATGTTGACAGAGAGACGGTTTGAGAAATAAATGTGTCTGCGACCCCCACAGGGGCTCAATCAGATTGGTATACACAAGTGCTTTTTTTAAAAATGTTCCTGTTTAACTGTGAGAAGTGTCTCTGCTGCATCTTTCAGCACGAGCTGAAACAATGAGAACAGTTTGCACCGTTTGATTATTTGAAAACGAAGAAAGACCGGCCTTTAGGTTTACAAGGTTTACGGCTTACTAAAATAAAGAGACAGATGCACACACACTCACTCGCACACAAATGCAAACAAAATCATCTAATTGGATTAGGGCAGCTCTTTGGGGCTGATTCACTGACCATGGAGGCCTTGTCCTCTGATAAGTAGGGATCTAACCAGCGATGGTTGTCTGTACACTGACCTCCACAGTCGCTGAGTGTCCACTGACACCTGACACAGCCAGCTTATTCTCCCCACCGGAGCCTAATGTCTGCTGATGGCGGAGACCACCATCCCCTCTTTGGTTTGGGTGCAGTGGGCCGCGTACACATAGGCCAAGCAAGTCTGTCACCCTCCATCCACCCACCTCTCATTAGGACGAGACAACCTGTTTCTGTGCAGATGACTATTCTATGCGGGTGGCGGCTCAGGGGTTTCCCACTCACTGTGTCTCCCTGGATGATAGACAATAATTAGGCCCAGGGCTGTGCTGAAATACCCTCAAAGTCTGGTTCGGGTTGGATTTATACAAGCATTTAACATTGTGTGGCTTTGAAAACAATTTAGAAAAAATTACACCCCACTGTTAGCGGTCTTAAGTTGTGGTCGCTCCCCATCGCACAGAGCATGTGCACGGCGGGAGCATGTAGCAGCGTGAAACCTGCACGATATTAATAGCATGCACGGCAACAAATTTGGCAGGGAGGTGGCTTCCCTCGGAGACCCCACCAGCAGCGCTGCAGACTTCCCAGGCTTTGGACAAACCTGAAGCAAACTGAGTCAACAGGTTTTTTGAGAAATGAATTCGATGCTAAATCTGTGATTAATTAGGCGCTCTATGGCTTTCTAAGGGCTCAGATGGAGGAACTTTCAGTCAAATCTGTGGATCAAAATTATTCAAAGCGTGAAGACCAAGCAATAAAAGTGGAACACAGCTCATTTTTAGTGAAGATCATCAAGTTCAACTTCATCCATTTCACACAAATTGCCACATGTGACTATTATGCCTCGAGATCACTATGGACAACTGCCCCAAAGTGGCGTCTGCGCAAGCTAGCTTTAGCACAGGAGTCAGTATCAAAATACACCTTTTCCAAAAATTGAACATACTTATCAAAGCTGTATTATATAAATAGAACAGGCACATGCAACTGTAAATAAAAAAAATGTGTGTGTGTGTGTGTCATGTAACATTTTAGAATTCTTTGAGACGGTGATCACATTCAGGATCAGATCATTTATACTGTATATCTTATACTACTGAAGACCACTGAAGTACCTATCGTGTACAAGATGGAAGAAGTACCACAAACAAGTACTGTATCTGAGAAAGATGGACCACAGACAATCCAAGAGACGAGGGAACCGAAGGCTTCTGCTCGCACTTCAATAGCACAAGGAAAGCGTTAAGCTGAACTGAAGCACCTGCAGAATAGTTCTGCGACAAGAGGACGCTGCAGTCTTTGATGGAATTACAGGACTCTTACAGGTTATTGATGCCATAGTCCAGGCTGTGCAGGCCCACGTCACCAAGCTTTCTGCAAAGACGAAGCACTCCTGCTGCAGGTGGTGTAAAAAGCTGGTCTGTTTCACGGCTATAGCAAGTTTAATCACTGCGTTAGTTAATCTTAATCATCTCACAAACGGTGTCTAACAAAGCTGCACAGTGGGTTTTCTCCAGGTGCTCTGGTTTCCTCTCACAATCCCAAATATGAACAATAAACATGTTGAATTGAGTTTTATGACATCTGAGAAATTGAGTAATAAGGGAGACGATGTTGATAAGCTGACCTCGGAATAGGAAAAGTCTAAAATATTTTAATTAATATATACATAGCAAGTATTATACCTTATTATATGTTATCATTTTAGATAGTATTGGGTACCCCAATCCAAATATAATAAATTGTTTAATTATGTCAATTTCACAATATCAATAAAATTGCTTTGAAAGGTTGTTTCTATTAGTATCAAAGTTCACGGCCATTCAATAGAAGTTTAATCTTTTTGATTTAATATATTGAAGACAAACACTTAACAGAAAGAAAGACACAGGTCTCTCTAACGCAGACTTTACCATAATCTACTTGTCAATTTAAGCCTTATAACTTTGGTGATCCCAACTTTCTATCTAGCGCCATCATCGGGTCTAAATACATTTGTGTCATACTTTGGTTTATGAAATCCCCATCAGCCTCCACTGTGGAGCAAATAGGCAAATACCAGTGTGGTAACATACTGAGCTAAGATGGTGGACGTCTTAAACATATACCTAAATATGACACACACACACACGCACACTGGCATATATTCACTTTCAACCAAAGTAATGTGTGAAATTGCAATTCAATTATATTTGTTATGAGATTTATATTTTATGATGCTTTCACGATTCAATGTCATGACGAGACATCTGAAAAATAGAAATGGAAGGTTTTAGCGCGATGCAAAGGTAACAGTAATGTTTATCCGCTGCCGCGTGTTTGCCAGTTTAAATCTTCTTTTAAAAACTTCACAAGCGTAAATGCTCAGTCGGACGACATCTCATCAAACCAACATCAAATAATAGGGTGTTTTGTTGTGAGAAAAGGAAATCAATCATCACACATATCTCACCAGCTAAACGGCATGTGATCAATCTCTTTTTCTGCACATGCTCATCCCATCCAATTATGGTTAGAAGAAGTGGGGGATGATGCTCATTACAATGGGTGGAGGAACGTTCTGTTCCTCTCCTTCACTTTTTGACGGATGCTGTAATTCAGGATGTGAGCGGAAGATTGGTGCGTGTTAAATAGCCTATACGCTCTCCTTCGAGCTGGTGGTCTGTCTGAATTATGGTTAAGAAATGTTTCGTGCATGTGTGTGTTTTTAACTTTTAAGGAACAGAGAGAACCACTCTTGACAGAGCTATCCAGAAAGCATCCATTACGTCCTGCCTCATGTGCCGTCTATGAGCACCACATGTTGCTGGTCAACAGCGAGAAAAATACGACTTTCTAAATCACTTGTGGCAGGTTTACAGTGTACTTCCCTCGCTGCGTGTCTGTCCCGCTCTCTCTGTGTCTGCTCTTGCACAAACACACACATAAACACATTTATAAAATCACACGCACATGCATATGCAGTGCGGTGATCATTCAAGGAGATAAACGGACTGTAGACGTGTTTCCCGTGTGATTGGATTCATAAAAGTGATCACACGCTCACTCACAATTTAAAATGTCTTTACGTCATATGTATAAAGCTGACATCTGTCAACAGTGAAATGAACGGCACATTTCTATCACCATGAATTTAAAATGCACTATGAATAATCTTTACACTGCATTCAAAAAAAGACTGGTCCACAAATCACATGAAAGTCAAAACAACAAAGATTTGATCAAAATTAAAGCCTGGTGTATTTTTCCTCTCTGCCAGATAACTCAATCAAAAACATACACACTGTTGAACTTAACTATGATGAACAATCACACTAATTCATCCCACATACACCACCTGCTGCTATATATACTCACTAGTTTAAAAAGGTTTAAACAGGTTCACTGCTTACTCCAGTTTGAGTATAAAAAAATAAAAGAATTGTACGATTAATGATGAATTTTAGTGTATTTTCAGCAGATTTATAGGAGTAGGAGAAGGGATCTTGGTTTTAATGGTAGTATTGCCTCTGCATTTTAGATTTTATACGAAGCAAGGATAACAATCTTATTTTTTCCTTCATTTCTTTTCCATTTTCTCTGGAATGGTAATATAGTTTAATTTACTTACAATGGATTCATATTTCTTAACGTCTTACCTTTCAAAGAACACTAGATATATGCATATAAGCCTTTGGTTGAGGAGCTATTCCTTATTCATTTTGGGTATGTTTTTGTAGGCATTTCTTCCGAGAGATAGGGCTGTCCCTTTTTCCCCATTTGTTTTGCTTTCTGTTTAAACTAAGGACATTTACACACCAATGTGTATATACATATAGTTGCAGCTTCCATGGTTCCTTTAGCCAAGAGCTTTAGCTGGCTTCACTGTTCCTGAGAGAAAAGTCTCTCTTCCTCACAGAATAAGTAAAACATGTGCAAGTTTCTGACCTCAAAATTGGAGACAGCCCTGCTCATTAAACCAAAGAATAAAAGTTCAGTAGAACTGATAATTGTTTTAATAATTTTGTTCCTTCTAAACAATGTGTTTAAGATTTAAGATGTTCTCAAGATTTTGTTTGATTAGCCCTCGTTGAAAAGCCAAAGTCCATCATGCCACAGACCAACATGGGATTTAAATGTCTGTCACCATGTGTTGTTAAAACACTCCATCAAGAAAGCAATCTTTGAATCCGGGACAACACCAGGATACTAGGATACATAACCACAATAGACTGTATATAAGAAATGGACGTAGTCATCGTGATGTCACCCATTGGTTTGTGGACTGCCCTTTTGAAGCCACGAGTTCAACGTTTTGGCTGTCACCGTCTTGGATTACGTGTCAACATCTTGCTTTTTTTCAACTAATGAATGGAAGTGACCATATTTGGACGGTGGAGGAGTGGCGGAGGAGTGGCATAGAGATGGCGAGAAATGACTCTGGTAAAGTAGCGACCTCGTCAATCACAAGGTAGCCGCGTCACTGTATAGTCTATTTTACTCAAAATGTGAGACTTGAATTGAGACCGTAAACTCCTGTTTACGATTTACAATGTTTACTGAGGTAATAAATCCTTTTCTCATACAATCAGACTTCTTTTTGCACGCCCGCTGATGGTCATTAGACAGAATGCAAGTTCAAGACACTTCCGCATTGTCTCTTCAGAACCGGAGGTAACCACTGGCTGATGATCATCACAGATAGTCATTTGATCTATTGTTACTTTATGAATATTGATAGAGCAACATTGAAGGTGATGTTTGGAAAGAGGACGCCGTATGTGGGTGCTTCATTCAGCTAATTCAGTGTAATCCGTCACTGAGTGGGAGGGTGTAAACCCACAAAAGTATCCCAATCCCTTGCTCAGAGGCGCTTTGCAGGGACAATAAGGAAGCATGCAGATACGAGCTCACAGCTAAAGTGCACCTGTAGGTTTGAGAGATCTGACAGGCAGCTCCTTTGTTTACCCCTCGGCTTCTTTTTAAATCAACTCCACTGAAGGAACTCGTTTTCTAGCAGAATCTAATTAGCAAATAGTTCAAATACAAAGTTTGTCATCTCTGTAATGATTACTTTTCCATTGAGAGCCAGAGTTGCTTCTCAGAAAGGATAAACATCTAAGGCTCTGATTATGCTGCGATGAAAACTTCATAAAGATATACTGTATAACACTATCATAACCAATTGATCAGTTTATGAAAGAAACACTAAGTAGTTATAGATGGAGACTAAATGTGCTCATACTAGGAACAATAGCCTACATATTTCCACTGAACATGAACTGGAAAATAAAACTGTGATGGAGAGCAAATGAGGAAAAGATGGATTGGTAAAAGAGACAATGTTTCCCAGCTGAGTAATGTAAGTGGCAGATGAATTGAAAACAACATCCCATGCACTAAGGTCGCCAAATTCACTTACGGATTTCAGCTTTAACCTATTGGATCCCTGGAGCTGTTTTGAAGGGAGTGAACAGGAAAGCAAACAGTATTAATCCTCAAAAAGTTCAAAATATCTCCCTGTCATAACAAAGGATCGAGCCCTTGTTCTGCGTAAAGTCTGCAAAATAATATTAAGTGCAGATGTGAAGGAAGATGGAGGCATAAACACTGGGCCCTGTCTTTTCTAAATGTTTAAAAATGAGCCCTAATGCAGAAGGGCTGTGGGTATTTGCCCAGCTGTTGGATAAATAAGCAGAGACATTCAAAGGCTGGATAACCTCCGCCAATGCCCATCAAACCAAACAGATCTGCTCCATGCTCAAATGGGACAACACTGACTCCAATTAGCCTTAAGTCCCAGATCCACTGGGGGGAGGTGGGCGGAGATGTGACAAAGAAATGGAAAAAGAAAGGCTTCCATTTTACTGGACGAATCAAAAGATAACTAACAGAATACGCTGGTTGATGCTGTGGTTTTGTATCCGGGTCATGAAGTAAGTCCACATGATGTATAACAACACTGTCTTGCCATGTAATCCATGCAGCGACGTTACCAGGGAGCCCACAATGTCACTAACTGCACTTGAAAAAAACGAAGAAATGATTTCAGAGAGAAGCAGACAGAAAAGTCTACAACATGTGTTTGAAGGATATATCAAAGATGTCAATCTGAGCATCAGAAAAGCGGTTAAAAAGATAAAGATAGAAACTAAATATCACAGTGTAAAAGTGAACCACAACAAGGCAATGACATTAAGGAACAACACTTTTACCATAAAGGTCTTTATTCACAGTTACAGTAAGCAAAAGCAGCATGTGTGTATAGTCAATATACCTTCAGTTGCTAAGTGCTAACGCTAATTAATCATGTGTTAACGTACCGTTTTAGAAACGTACATCTCCTTCCAACCTCTCCGGGTAACAAGTATCACTATTACGCAACGTTTAACCGCGACTAGCTTCAAATCTACAAAACAAGCCTGAATATGTGAAACGATTGCATGAGAGTCCGTGGAGAGTTTGAGGGGCGGGACTTAGCGAAGGCTCAATAAGATCAGTTAATCAAAGTAGATTTGCTGTTTTCTTTACAAACACTGCTGTCACATCCGTACAGCTCCTTCTGCTGCATCGCGTAGCATCCTGTGCCAATGTGAAGCCCCGGCCGTTGGTTAGCAGATGAGCGACTGCACCCTCCTTTCACATCCGGAGGCTTTGATGTGCAGAAATAATTGGCGGTAGGATCCCTCTGGAGACGTATAGGACATCTTTCAAGAGGTTTCCAGAAATGTTTTCACTACCGTTGAGCTCACTGGCGCTCGTTCCGTGCTAGATTGGAGGGGACGGAGTGCACAGAGCGGTAATTAAAGCGAGGTGGAAGAAGTGAGCTGACATTCATCAGGGCTGAGGGAGGAAAGCTGAGGCCGAGCTCAGAGCCAAACCAACGCTCTAATTCTTCATCACTAGTTATTTTCTTCCCTCTGAAGTTTGTTTTGTCACGGTACGGCCAATTCTTTAACCCAATCTCATACTTCCACATTTAATCCTCCCTATTGATTGTACAAATACAATTTTCAAAGTTATTATGTAATTAAATGTATGTTTTTGCTGCTGGAAACTTCAAAGGGCCGGCTGTTTCTGAAGACATTGCTTGCCACTGATGTAATAATTTCCCTGGGATATTTAAAATAAACACATTAGGCCGGGAGGAATTCAAAACTTGTCTCGGGCTATAATGCCTGGCCTTTTGATTGGCATGAGGCGTGGAATGCCACTTTTCAGTGGAAACCAATGGCCGCCTTTAACAGCCTGCGTTTCCAAGCTCCCATGCAGTGTAAATTATAGGATAATAGGGTGCAGGCGATTGCAGACTCTGTTTATTCAATCCATTTCTTCACACAAGTTCCCATTGCCTTTTTCCTTCTCTCGGCAGTGTGTGTGGTGGTCCTCTGATCCTGCTGACCCTCGCCATGTGTTTTCACTTTCGGCTCTGATCTCAGCTCAGCGACCAGCGGGGAACCAAATACAAATTGAACGGTAACCATTCACAGGCCAGTCTTTTTCATACCACCGTTAAACCCGCTTTGTCTTCACCCAGGAGGAGCTCGGGGGATAGATGTCCCCGGTTTCGGTCACGGGGGCCTTGAGCCTTTACCCCACCCCACTCCATTGCATGCCATCAGGTCTTCTTGCAGACATCCAGCAACAAATGCGGTTTGCTGCACTTCATAGCACATTTGACATCTTTTAATTCACATTATACCCCTGAAAGAATCAACAGGCCACAGAAACACAAGCGAAAAAACAAAAACCTTTAAGTGCGCATTGGACTTTTCTCAAAGCTCCCAGAATGACGAGACGAGCCCGAGGCCCAGAGAAAACACGACAGAGAGAGGAACAAATCGCCAGTGTTTGGGTGGTGTGCTTTTTATTATTCCAGTTAAGGTGAAGTTTTCATTAGTCCCATAAGCCTCCCCACCACCCCCCCCATTCTGAAAGCGAGCCCTTTTTTTCTGTGAAACTCGCTGGACAGCAGCCGCTCGCAAGTGGCAGGGTATGTTTGTTCAGCTTTTATTGGGAGACGTGGTTTGAAGAAGTTAAAAAGAACCCTTTTGTTGTTCTTGGGGTTCATATTTTCTCTGGAGTTGCTCCACGTGCAGTGTTTGTCCCCCCAGCCCTCCACAACCAGAAATGAAAAAGGGTAAAACCTGAATGTAATAACTCACCTAAAGTGAAGACAAACTCTCACAAGACTCCACGGATAATCTCTCAGAGAAGATATAAATCAAGTGGGGGGTGATAACCAAGAGCCGCGTGCTTTTATTGAAGGACATCGCCAGGATTCGTGTTTAGACAGTTTAACTTCACGCTCTAAATGACCGGCTGAGACTTAGCGAACAATTTAGTGACCTAACGCAAAGTAAGCCCGGGCTTATTCCAAAGCCACGATGTTTGACGGAATGATACGGTCCCGATAACATCTACAGTATTGCTGTGATAGCAATCACACTGGTGCGCTGCAACCAAGTGCACTAAACATACAGCTCCTACATATTTGCAAGGTGATTTAATCAATAATCTTCTCCTCGCCAGGATTCTCCCTCGGAGCCTCTTTATGAGAGTAAAAACACATTCATCACATGTTTCACATTAAGGTTTCACGCACACGGCCCCAACCCCTTGTATCTTGTAAACTCTGCTTCGTTTACTTAGCCTGGCTTTCATTGTGGCCATTTTGCATGGTTTACCTTTGTTTAGTTTATTAACCCAGGGGGTTAGTTAACCTAAACATCGCAGCTGAAGGTTTCGGCTTTGGGTTTCAACAGTTTTGAACAAAAAGTATATTTTTTTATTTGTATTTGACACCGCTGAAAGTGACAAGCGGGTGAGGATCCAGGCTCGCAAATGGTTATATAGTTGTCAAGTGGGAATGTGATAGAAATGTTCCTTTTATTTTGACTCAGTTTGAGTAAATTAGACATCAGACTTGACCTTTAACGTTGAATGTCTCGGATAAAAAATGTTTCTTATTGAAATTTGCAAAAGTGGAGGAAGTAAAACCCAATTCCCACCATTCGATTTGGTCCTCGACAAAACTCTAATATTCTATCCTGCATCCATATCCCCGGCTGCATCGGCTTTAACAACACAACTCTGAAACTCCCGGAGGATGCTTACTAAACAAATAAAGGCTCAGAGCAGCATTACAGAAAAGGAAAGCCTAAAAAAAAAAAAAAAACGGTGCGTGCACTGAAAAGTGGAGTGAGACTGTCCTCATTTGCTAAACCAAAAATATCCCCATGTTTAAGGACCAGCTCCCCGGCTGATGGCAGGCGCTCGGTTCCCATGCTCCAGCATTGTGTCTCTCCCAGCTGCAGCCGGGGGGGGGGGGGGGGAAATGGGGGAGGCACACTCACGGGTGGTCCGCCCCACATGGTCCTACACTCTGCGGTTTGCGCCCTACATCTGATAGCAGTGGCTCTCAGCCGGGGTGCGCACAGCTCACGTTCTCCGTGTGCCATTTTTAACGGCAACAATCTCAGGAGGATGGCTGGAACTGTTTACCGTGCAATGTCTCCAGCTGGCTTCCCATGCATGCATACACCGGCACTGACTTTTCTCATTGTAACGGTCTTCTATGAGCATGTGAAGGACTTTGACTATCAATCAGATAGATAATGGTTCTTAGGAATTACAACTTGTATCTTTTTTATCCACTTACGCCTGCATGCTGCATTTCACATAATACTTCTAGTAATCGACACTTTTATCTACTTTTATCCTGCTCAGTTGAGTGAGCATTAACTACTTGTGCTGCGCCGTAACCATTACCCTGCGTGCATTTGGCTGAAAGAGACTCTCACACGCCCTTGCTAGGGGGGTGAAATCGATCAGTTCCCAGCCAGAAGGTTTTGCAATGTTCGCACTAATCACACTGAAATATTTCAATTCGTGAAACGCCACACGGTCTAGTTAGTAAGTGAGGGGGCTGTTAGATCATTTAGGTTGAAGTGGATTTATCCTCAAGCCCACAAATACCACATTTTATTGACTTTCATGCGCTGGCAATCTGATCTGAAGTACAGGAGCACAATTAGCTTCATAATAACATTTTATGGAAATCATCGATATGGAGCGGAGCAGATATTGGTCGGGGCTTCGAGTGTGGTCCTCTGTGCACTTCAGACACTTTTAGTTCTCAACACAGTTCCCATGAGCATGAGAAGCCAGCATGTTGCAATCATCTTTCAAGCCAACCACACACACGTGAAGAATGATATCATAGAAAAGGGGCCTTATGGTGGCTGAATATATGTGACACTTTGTCAGTAAAACTCTGTGTGACTGCAGGTCAGTTGGACCCTCACCGTGTTGGTGAAATATTGATAACCTGTTTTTAAATCCCATGAATTTAAAGACTTTTTTATAGATTTGAATGTACCGTTTAACTTTAGACGCAACAATATTGCAAAATTGTAAAATGTCAGTGTTTTATTCCTATTTAATTCAAAGTGTTGCTTCTGTTGCTACTAAGTTCACATAGGTGTGTCATATACAGGGTTTAAACATGGCATTGGCAAGTGTGTGGAGTGTAGTAGGTTAAATCCAGGTCAACTTCCCATTAAAGTAGGTGCCTAAAAACTCTTACTTATATTCTCTCCTGGGAGAATATGATCTATAGCTATGCTGAAGGGGCTGGAATGCAAAACAATTGAGAAAATCCAGATGCAACTGTAATTTGGCCAAGTGTTTTCCCTGTGTGTGTGTGTGTGTGTGTGTGTGTGTGTGTGTGTGTATGTGTGTGTGTGTGTGTGTGTGTGTGTGTGTAAAGCAGATGGGTGGTTATAAATTCCTCTACTTCAGAAGCTGTTTGTCAAATGTTTCATGCACAGCATGTCGATGGTGGTTCCAGTGAGTTCGCAACAAGACACAAGATTTGTGATTGAGCCCGTGGACGACTACAGAGACATTCAGTGTAATACTGTTTGTAATCAGAATGAACACTGGCGTTCAAGTTCTTCACATCCAAAATCAAAATGATCCTAAAACCAACCAATGTTGATGGATGGTTTAGCAACATGTACAAACTAGTTGTACAAATGTCTCGAGCCCCACAGAAGCATCAAGCTGCAAGACTTCAAGCAGGACCATCCGGGATCCAGTCAACCAACAGAGACAAGAGACATGTGTGGTCAAGCAAGATGGGGCTCCCCGGCTCCCCGTGAGGACGGTGAAAGCATCGCATGTTGAATCTGCATTAATGCTGATCGTCATGTGGTGAGACGGTTAATTGTGAAGGGCAGCAGTAATCACAAGCCTCACAAAAACAATAAGAAGCGTTACGTTTAGAACCAGACTGATTTGAATTGTAGCACACACAAAAAGAAGTTCGTAATACCTTTTACCAATGTCTGTCACTGTTTTCAATTAGGCCTCTAACTGTAATTATTGTTTTGTGAAATAAACACGTCCGCACATACACCCAATATGCACATGCTGAATCAAATGCTATTACAACATGTCTAAATCCCACACGGTCTGATATAAATTAAGGGCTTTTATTAACAATTATCATGTTTGTAAATAGTCATTTTTTCTTCCTCCTGCAGCTTCATCTAACGCATCACTACAAAGACAACGATAATTAAAGGGGCATGCCGAGCGGGGTTTGTAACGATGAAATAATAGAGCGGCAGCGAACGAAGGCCCCACACTTGCTGACAGCCTAATAAATATCTTCAGCCATGAAAGATGAAATGTTGGCATTGTTGGTGGCAGATTTCCATGTCAACAATACTGCTTGGATTCAATTCCACCGCCTCCACTCCAGTCAACTCTTCAACAACGAGGGCAATCTACTGCAATGCAACGAAATACGGCGGCTGCATCTGATAGCGCCGGCCTTCAGGTAACGTTAGCTCTGTTAGCGCTGCTGCCGTTGTTAGCGCCGTTAGCTGTGACGAGAGCCCCGCGGAGGCAATCGGAAATGCTCTGCAAATGTAGCACCTTGTACATTTTGGTTCCAAAATGACACAGCGAAAAAGAAACGTCAACTTTTCTTGCAAAATAAGAAATAACAAAAAAACGGACTCAGGTTCTTTATTTACCGTGAGAAACTGAAGTGTTTGGTTGACAATGTGTTAAAACTTAACCGACTGAATTCTACATCTGATAATAATCAACTCCAAAATTGGTATTCGGCATTTGGGAATATATAACTCTTGATTTCCGAGTGCAGTCTTGACACCATGAGAACTCTGAAGGGTATCGGTTTCCTCCGTATATTTAACGTCTTATCGTTCTTGAACTTTCCGCTGTGATTTTTGACGACATGCAGGCTGAAAGATGAACTGTGAGATGTGAAGGGGAAAGTGGCAACTAGCTCCTCTTTCATCCTGAAAAAGTCTGCAGCTATCACTTATATCTGTCCACAGTCTTTAATTCACAAACACAAAAGACCTTCACATGTGGGTTCACAGTATGTGGGACTCATGACACGATCAGAATCCATCACAGAGTAAAGTTCACCTCGTGAACTTTTGATTTTTTTTGTCACATTTCCCCATTTGTTTCTTTGAATTTAGAAAAATAAAGTCACACGGTATAAGTGTAACAATATCACATGTGGACCGAATTCTGTGCCAAAGATGCCGCCACGCATTATGTTACATTAATTATCTTTTAAAATAGCAGCGTTGTAGTCAAGACCACCTCAACCGAGACCAAGTCTGAGGGGTTGAGATCAAGTCAAGACCAGACCAGTGGGAGTCCTCAAACTGATCTGAAAGATCCACATTCCCATAAAAACACCATCATGTATCTCTTGTATTGCCATTATGCTGTGTATATATGCGTGTATGTATACGTGTGTACTCGGAAAAATGTCTTGCAGAGGTGAATTTTCCTTTGTTTGTCTTTGAGCAATCACAATAGGTTAACAAATACATCTGATTAAAAAAAAACAGGCAACTTAATAATATCCCAGCAGTTGAGGTCTAGACCAGTCTCTCTCTGGGACGAGAAGAAATGCAATCAATTCCGGGACAAAGCCTTCAAAAAGTTGCCTCAAGACCAAGACTGAGCTCAAGCACGACAACACTGGGAAGATAGATAAATAGTAAATGATGGACTACATTTGCAGTGACATCAGTAGCTGCTTATTGGGAAAGAAAGACTAGCTTTGACAACAGTTTGTTGTAACAGAGACTGAGAGTCTGCGGCCGTGTGAAGCTGCACTTACAGTCACCAAGAAGCCAGCGTGCTTCATGCAACAAGCTCGCAGTGACGATGCCAACACGCTGAGGGATGTTCAGCAAGTATAGTGTTGGATCACCAAAGTTTTTTACAAAACCTCCTGAGGGGGACATGGATGCCTGTACCAGATTTCATTGCAATCCGCCCGATAGCTGACAAACATTTAACTCAAAAACCCACAAAAGTGAATCTCCGCGGTGGCACGGGCAAGTCAGCGAATCACGTTCCTTCTGGGAAACAGAAATGTCCGTGCAACATTTTGTGCCGATCCATAGCAGATGTTGTGATGTTTCCCAGGATGAGTGACACATCTGAACCTGCTGGCGGCAACCAGAGAAGAAGTGGTGAGGGGGATCATTAGAGACGTTGGATTGCGACCTCCGGGGATCGTGAATTTCTGTACAAAATTTCACGGCAATCCATCTGATAGTTGTTGAGATATCTGAGTCCGGACCAATCGGAAGCATTGCTAAAGGCGCTGCACAAGGGACGGGCAAACAGTAGCAAAAATACTATGCTAATACCCGTGTCAACCTGTCTGTAAACATGCATCATGCATGTGTATTTGTGTGTGCGCGCGCGCGCGCGTCTGTGTGCGCGCGTGTGTGTGTGCGTGTGTGTGTGAGGTGGTCGGGGGGGGGGGGCGACATCAGTTGTGTGTGTTTGTCAGAGAAAGCTTTGTTTCTCGGCATGTGTGGGGCGGCGGGCGTGTCCGGTTTCAAAGCGCGGCAAATGAAACCCTAAACTCGGAAAGAGCTGACAAAACATAGCGATCCCAGGTGGTTAATGGGCCCGGGAGAAATGACCAGTTGACCAAGCATCATAGAGGACCCCATTCTGGCGTGCCCTCTCCGCCAGGGTCGACCACCCCATCTGTTAGATATTACACCTAGAAAACCCCTCTGTTTGTCCAACGCATGTAACAGATGGGTGGTCTTTTGCGATAAGTCGGCACAAGCCGCTGAACGACACCTTTCCTTGTGTCTTCTTCCTCCGATGGGAGGCTCCCGGTATGATGTCAGCTAGGGGCGACTATGGCAACCTGCTCATTACGGCGTCGATGCCACTTTGATGCCAGTCGCTATGGAAGGATCTTTTCATCTCATTTCCCCAACGAACACCGCCACTCTTTAATCACTCCCTGTCTCGCCCCAGAGGCCTCGGGAGCACACAGAAAGAAAAGAGTGCGTCTTGATTGAGAGAGAAATCGGCGCTCGGGGAGAGACGACGTGAGAAAGTTCCAGGTGTCAGGGGTGAGAGGTTGAAGGTCCCGGTAGTGTGGGTGGTTCTGATGAAGCCCTGTTAGCAGTTAATGAGCGCTGAACAGACACACTGATCACCCCTTGTAATTTGCAGGGGGCTAATCGCTGAATATTCCCTTTGACAAGAGAGATTACAAGCAGAGCCCGAGGCCGGACAATGGAGATTTGCCATGTAACGTCTCCACTATAGACTCCGGACACACACAAAAAGGGTGGATCAGACCCTCGGAGAGAGGACTTAGGGGAGGAGGGGGTGGGTGGGTGTGACACCGGCCAAGAGGTACCACCTTTGGGACAATGTGAAGATGGGGAGGGGGCAGGGAGACATAGCAGCACAAAGCTCCGCATCACATGGGTCAGCAGCGCACCATTGTGATTGGCTCAAATGAAAAAAGAGAAAAAAAAGGATTTCTCTGTTTACTTTGTTTGAGATTAACACCCAACTCTGTAGATTTTACGCCATCTTTTAACTCGCGTTACTACGTACTAAATACTCAATATGTGTACTGTTACTCAACATACTTTATGCATTAATAAATAGCAGTGTGTTTCTTATAGGACGCATTTAGCTGTAATCACCGCGACGCTTCCTGAGAGCTTTTCTTGCCGTTAGGAGATGCGTAACCATGGTAACCCGTGTCGACCTCATGTGATCAGACGATGATTCGTGAGATTCATAAAAGTTTAAACTAATTGAGAAATATTAAGCCCAGCAAAGTGGAATCTTATACTTACATCGAAGCGTTATTGGCGTTGCAGAGCTGTCAGACGTTGTCTTGTCCCGAACGTCTCTACCGCACTGCATTGTGGGATATGTCTTAAGTTCACGTACGACTCACATGCTGTTTTAGCATCATACATTTAGCAAGGTGATATTTCAGTGTTTCATTTACAGCTTTTTCTTTTGCAAAAAAAAAAAAAAAAGATGTTAATGCACGTTTAAAATGACAAGATTACAAAGATTTTTCCCATCTTCACAAAATATTGTTGCTTTTTTTTTTTTTAAGCGTCTGTCAAACACTTGCTCCACGAATGCCATTCTGGCTCTGTGAGGAAAAACCCCGAGGGGAGGACTGAGCGCTCAATGCATCGAGCACATGGAGGGCTCATAACTCAATGAGGCAGAACTCGCTTCAGTGACTTAGATGACTTTTACAGAGGCAAAATGATCCCACACAAAGAAAGAAGCATATACTCCTACATGTGTGAATGCACCATATATACTTACCTTGGTGGTCCGTGTAATGTGCATTACATTGAAAGACTTATATTATAAAGTGGCCAAATGGGCTCCAGCAGGAGGTTTGGGTTTGATGGGATAGTCAGCTTTATAGATTCGGCTGTTAAATGAGCCATGTGCCTTCTTTCTTATATTACAGAGATAGGAAACGCTCAACATTTTATATGCGCATATTTGCAATATTGAGACGTATAATGATGTCCTGATTAGTATTGTGTAGTCCTGGATTACCACCAGTGCAGAATTTGGAGGCCAGGTCAAATCAGAAAGTGACACAAGCAGGCAGACGCTGATAGTTTAGCTTTCTGTTTTCTCTGTACTGGCATTTTGTTTTCAGGTTTGTATATAATTCCGTTCAATAAAAAGCTCTTTAAAGATAATACTGGTGTGAAATGAATGTCGCTTTTTCTTGGAGCAGGTTATATTCCGACAGAGGAGGGTAAATATAAAAGTCACAAAGCCAGTAAGCTCATCTATCTTTCTGTTCATTTAAGGTCAGCCCTGTCAAGACGGCTTGCTTTTACGGTCCAAAGTTAATCTTAATAGTTAAACTATTTTTTTTTGCATGGATTTACTTTGCCACCTCCCGCGAGCATATTCCACTGAAATTGATGCATTTCGCCACAACATTTGGCTGTTTTTAAATGCTGGTGGGATCGCGCGGTCTCAGTGGAGAGCATTTCCAGGAAAGTGAGGGGCAACATGTGACAGAGGTCAGGCCGAGGGAGGTTAAGCCAGACGCCATATTCCTATGAATCAGAGGAACGTGAAATGCAAACCCACAACTGCTGTTTTTTTCATATTTTTTTATATGCATCCTGTTCCGTGTTATCTACATCAGTAACTCATTCGTTGTCTCCTCTTTTTGTTTTCTTCCTCCTCTTCACCATCCCTCGTGTCAGACACATTTGAGATGTGTGGCTTTTTGTTTTGCCAAAACATCCTCTGGCTTTGGCTCGGATGCCGAAACCAGAAAGGATGCATGCAACATGTCGTAGGCTACAAGTCTGCGAAGAAAGACACAGAGTTGTTTTTATTTCTTCCCTTCCTCGCTGTGCTTCAGAAGCCTGCGAGGACCACCAAAGATGTCAGCTTCAAACTCATATTAATGATCTCTGATCTCCGATTCGTCTCACATCAAGCTGCATGTTCCTGCGCCTGTGTTAATGTTTGCCGTGCGCCTACTTTTCCAGCGTTACTTCGCAGGACTTCACATGCACTTAAAAAAGAGCTTGAATCCCAAAAGGCTCAGCGACGGTCATGGGAATCTCGAGGGCTGCACATCTAACGCAAACTCCCAGTGGCAGCCTGATGGGAGTCCTCCGGCTCCGAACATGGACGGAGTAATTTGCGAAGTTGCAGAGGGAAACTGTTGCTCTGTCTCACGCAGGCGGACGAGGAGGGCGAGGAGGGGGATTCACATACTGGAGACGTAAAGGTGAAGATCCTGTGCCTTGATTTAACCGCTGAAGTTTTGAAAGCCCAGTGCGTATAAAAGCCCTGCCATCAACACATATAATCTCTTAGCTGAGCCCATTGAAAGCTGGGTCCCAGGGGTTAATTCTCCCATCACTCCATGTTTGAATCAACTCCTGACTCACATTGAGATGAAAGCCACCGAGTCCCAGGACCGAGCCCGGACTCCGAAGGCCCGCTGATTCTGGACGACTGGAGCGGATTATTGCATGTTCGTCTCGTCGGACCTCCATCGGGACAGGGAAACTGAAAAGAAAAACAATAATTAGAGATAATTGCTTGTGTCCAAACACGAGCGTTAAAGCCCTCCTCCCTCCGATCTCCTTTCGTAGTATGTGAGGTGGAATGAAAGGGACACCCCCCTGTTTTGACAGCTGGGCAGGCGAACATAATTTGTGACAGCTGAACTGAAACGTCTTTAACCGCAGGGACAGACACAGAGAGAGAGAAAAGCTTTTGGGAGAGGGAGAGAGAGAGGGAGGGAAGATCACAAGGAGAGGTCCTGCCCGAAAGAAATGGAAGAAGATGGCAAAGGAGAAAAAGAGACAGAGAATTGGGGAGAAGGGACTGCCGTGTAGAGGGGTGGGAGCTCAGCGGCAAAGGATGAGGGAGGTTAAAAGGGGGGAATTAGTCACACACCATAAACTTTGAAGAGAGGGAGAATTTAAAATAACCCACACACACACACATAAAAAAGACAAGACAAGACAAGACAAGAGACGGCTTAACATCAAATGCATGCAAGTGGAAATGAGGAGAATATTCAAACAGCAGAGCTCGGCCGAACATGGTGTCATGCCAGCTTTGACACATTGGGTTAATTTGCTGCTCCCTGGAGGTGACCCTTGACCTCTGGTGAACGCAGGGTCAAATTGAGCTCAAAGTGAGACAGCCAAAATCATGTTAGTCTGAGGAGCCGGGTCACGGGTCAGCTCCGAGATTCTCGGTATATAGGCCAAAACAAGGACCATATGTGGACGGAAACACATTCGAAACAAAAATAAGTCACGGTTTTCCGTCCCTTTTTTTCTTCTTTTTCTCATTCTTTCGCCGCTCCAACATCTCGACCCACCGCAGACTTTCTGCCCCCTAATTCATTAAATTCGTAAATACCGCCGCAGCAGCAAATTGACATAATGTTGGCCGCATGCCCTTTAAATTGTCAGTGACAGAAGTTTTCCCAGAGGTGAAACATTAATACAAACACAGGATTTCTTTTCCAAAATACCCAGCTCCCAAATTCTCCCGTGTTTACTTTTCTCCTGGCTCCTAATTTCTGTTAGTGTGAAATGTTATACTTGCTGCTGCGTTCACTGACAGGGGGAGGAACGGACGCCCGCGAGCCGGGAGAGCGAACCCCTTCTGGGGCATCGCTCAGCCGAAGAAGTGAGTCTCTGTCCTTTCAGCGTCACTTCATACGCTGCTTTCACCATCTGGGGAGTTTGAGTAAATCACTTATTAATCACCATTCAAACAGTAAATCAACCGAGCATTAATAATTTGTCACTATTTGCTTTGTGTCGCCGGTTCTTTCACTGCTGCATCAAATAGTAATGAGACGTGATTTCCCACCAAAACACATTCAAATGCGTTCAGTTAGTTGGTGAGAAAACGTGACGACGGGGTCTGCAGGAAGAAGAAAGACTGGATTACTGCTGGGGGCTTTGTAATTTGCCATTAGGTGTAACGTTTTAAGACACATTAAATTAAATTAAAGCAGATTTATTTTCTGTAAATGTTGTGAATCTGTTCAAAACATGCGTCATTCTGCTAAATACTTGATTGTCATTATGATGTTAATTACACTATTTAAGGTTTATATTATTATTTTATATATTTCCAGATATGATCCTTAGGGTAAATTCACATACATTAAAGAAATTATTTAGATGACATTCAAAAAAGAAAGAAAATGTATGCAATATACTTTACTGTAGTTTTGACTGTGTAAAAGTGAATATTATGAAAAGTACATATTATATATAATACATACTACTATACAGTAATAATACAACACTGTAAACTATATAAACAACAGAAATGGAAGCGAATACTATGATATAATATAATTTTGCAATCCAATCAATATTAGTGATATCATAGTATCGTTATACAGTGATATAATTAACATTATGCAATAGTAAACAGATGTTAGTACTTTTTATACTCCCATAGTAATAATAATATCTTATTATATAAACATAATTGGCACAATGTGCAGTTGTGTAGTTTTAAAGTGCTTTTGATCAACAGTGAATATATATTTACTGCTGAACATTTATGATTTTGCAAATTATTGATTTCTGAAAGAGGGACGTGGGAGAGTTAAATCAAATGTGGATTAAAAAAGTAGTTCCATGTAGATTGTATACAAGCTGCATTAAAAACTTTGAAGATTAATATAATTTCCATAAATTCTCATCATATAAAAACTGCATTTTGCTTTTAAATTAGTTTGTTTATCGACACTGTTTATGTGCTTTACTGATGTCATCGGCCCTCGCTGTGTTTCAGGGACTTGGTATCATCAGTAGTTTGTGCACAACGTGCTTCACCATGAAAAGTTTAAAAAGCGTTAAAACAGCATGACAAAAGCAGTTAAATACTTTAAGACCAAAAAAGAGAGAGAGCTCCAAAGTTTAGGAGCCACAGACTTTAGTTTCAGAGGAACTTGAGTGACATCCTCGTTTCTCCATTTGCTTTTGTTGTTTATTTCTTTTGCACTTTGCAGCTTGGATAAGATAACACTCATTGCTCTGCAGCTCTTTGGTTTCCCGTCACACATTCGACCCTGACGGTTCACCGTGTGATAGGAACACATTCGTGACACACAAGAAACCTGAAACAAAATCTTCTGAACAACGTCCAACATTCAAAGCCTCATACGTGTTAAAGTCATACGCAATCCTCACGAGAACCCTTATCAAGTTCAAAATGAAATGCTGTTCGCGGATGTAATCGTCTCAGAACCCTTTTTTCCACATGACGTGTCGCCGCAGCTCTGACCCCTGACCCCTGACAGAGGACACATGTCCTTGCACTCAGAATGCTGCGGTCGATACGGTTATTCCCAATAACTCACCACGAACGAGCAGAACACCTGCTCCCTGAGGTGAGAGGGAGTCCGGCCGTTAAAAGTTGCGAGGGGAAAGTTATTAGAGAGAGTGAGAGGCGGGGGAGGAGGAGGAGGGAGACAGAGGGATGGAGATGACTTTATCATGGCTGCAGGCAGTCGTCTGGCTGACAGTCAATAACAAGAAGAGAAATGACTGCAGCTGATAGCTTTGCCACGTGCGCTCTGGAGAACAGGGGCAAAGTGTGTGTGTGTGTGTGTGTGTGTGTGTGTGTGTGTGTGTGTGTGTGTGTGTGTGTGTGTGTGTGTGTGTGTGTGTGTGTGTGTGTGTTTGCATATGTACGCTTTTCTCAAAGCAACTGCACGTACCTGTTGGCTTGTGCATATGGCGTGTGTTAGAGAGAAGTGGAATTGTGTGTGTGTGTGTGTGTGTGTGTGTGTGTGTGTGTGTGTGTGTGTGTGTGTGTGTGTGTGTGTGTGTGTGTGTGTGTGTGTGTGTGTGTGTGTGTGTGCAGCACAGCTCCATACAAAGATGAGTATATGTAAACGGGTTATTATGCTGAGGAGGTCTGCAAATAATTTCCTGTGGGCTGACTATTTATCAGATCCCCTCAAGGTTTAGACGCTCCTTTTTTGCAAACTCTGTTTACGTGTGTGTGTGTGTGTGTGTGTGTGTGTGTGTGTGTGTGTGTGGGGAAGCCTAAGAAGAGAGACACAAAAACAAGATTAAAGTGTTTAAAGAGTTTGTTTTCCCTGCATCTTTTCCCCACCACCTTCACCACCAAAAGAACATCTATAAATCAATGTGAGGACTTTCATCTGAAAGTGACAAACCAGTGCAATCAATTTCAGAGTGTCTGTCCACCGACACTGTGTGATGCTCCGGGGTGCATGTGAGTTCACCCCCCCACTCCCCTTCTTCCTACCTTTTCATGCACAGACCTGCTCGCTGGGTGGTGACACTGCTGGCGAGCGAACTGAAAACTGCCAACGACAAAAGCTGGAACAACAGGAAGATAATTCAGATTTGATTGGTTTCACGTGTTCTTCATAAACAACAAAGTTCCCCTGAGCGCCTCCAGCGTGTTTTCCTGCAAACATGGAATCCATTTGTCCCCCCGTCCTCGTGCCCTGCAGTTGCACAGGCTCTGACGTAGCAACACACACACACACACACACACACACAGTGAAATGAAAGCAGAGGGAGCCCACCGCTGTGGCACTGGGATCTTTTGATATATATATACGGTCAGGAACTTATTTTGAAAACAGCCACTTTCAGCTGCTAAAAATAAATACGAGGGACTCGGAGAGGAGTATGTGGAGGATCGGCCTCCCCCGTCAAAATAATGTCACGACAGGAAGTGTGTGTCCTGTAATGTCACTTTGGTGAAAACGTTTTCCTCAAATAGAGCCCATTCAAACGCATGCGCGTGACATTTAAAGGGACGGTCCACCAGAATTCTCTTTTCTTTAGAGGAAAGTTTAGGAAAGTTTAGGAAAAGTTAGAGTTTTATTTTGTTAAAAAAAAAGTGAGATGTCTGTCTTTGAGATTTCTATACAGTGAACGTAAATGGAGTTTTTTTTTTTGTGGTTCTCACATTTAAAAAATATATATTTTTCCAGAATGTGTCTTTGGACAGTTTTCCACAGAGACCTTTTCCTTAAACAGGTGGTTCCCAACCTGGGGGCCGGGACCCCTATAAGGGTCACGGGGTGATCAATAGGTGCAAAATAAAAAATAAAAAACATTTCAGCCAAACAAAACCACAATTATTTTAAACTTTTCTAAATGTTTTGCTTCGTTTAGTTTTTCTTGTGAAAACTATAGTTTTGCCTCTTCAAATTAAACAATCTGCGAAGAGATACTCACTCTTTGACAGAACTAACAACATATAAACATGCAGCCTGCGACAAGAGGTCAAGCACTTTGTATTGCACTTTGCGGGAACCACTGCTTAAGTGAGCGGTAAATCTTTTTTGTTGTAATTTGAGTAGATTGACACATTCATTTAAGATCAGTTGCATGATGCAAATAATAAAACACACTGCTTACATTTCACTTAATAAATCAGCAGTTAATACAAAATAAGGGGCAGAAGCCTAAAAACTAACACTGTGCAGCTAAACATGGTAAAACAAAACACTTATTTCTGAGAAAGTTTCCAAACAAATATGTCAGACTATACTTTGGGGAAATGTGAATAAAAAAGATATGCAGACATTATTTCAATTTTAAGAATTCGTGCATGGCATAAAAAAAAAAAAACATGGTGTATTTGGGATTTAAAGACCTGACAGTAAACAAGACCATCAATCAGACAGTGTGAACTATAAGGTGATTTAATGTCACTTAAGGAGGAAAAGTGCACGTTAAAAGGTCAAATTAACACATATGTGTGTAAATTGAAAGTTTGGACAGTTTCTAGTTTTTTTCCACACTGCCAGCCATAGTATGTTTTTTTTTTTTTTTAATATATTCTCACACAATTAGCTCCAGTCACAGTCTGTTTCAGCCGTTTGTGTGCTCCTTCTTATTAGCATGCAGCATATGGAGAGCGCTGCTGTGACGTCACAGACACAATGGCCCGGTCCGCTCGCAGCAAGGTCAGGGCTCATTTACTTTCGTCTTAATCATGATTTCCAGGGATTATCTGACCCGTTGGTATTTTTTGATTTCATAAGAAAGAAGAAAAAAAAAAAAAAAGCCATGTCTCGGATGCAATGTCCAAATCCGTGCACAAATGTTTAGCTGCGAGCACATGTGGTTTTATATCCGAGAGGGCCTCCGGGCTCAGGCCCTGCTGCACAATCAAATCACTTTAGTGGCCTCACATGCACGCGCATCCTGGAGAACACGTGACAAAAACACACACACACACACACACACACACACCGAGCGGGACGGAGTGTGTCCAGAGCAGAGTAACACACAAACACCTGTTGCCTTCAGAGAGAGAGAGAGAGAGAGAGAGCTGTGTTTAATGTGCAGAAAGACATATTCTCATCTGTCTAATATTGTTTACATATTCATTGTTGTTGTTGTCTCTTTAAAAGGATCTCCAGCTGGAAATAATAAAGCGGGTTTCCTTATTATTAACCACAGCACTTTTAGTGCTAATAACCGATTCATAACCATAAAACTCATATCGGGACTCACGTTCTCGTGGGACTTTGTGGGCGACTCTTTCCACTTCTCCTGCGTGTTACCGTTCAACATGCTCCGTAATTCTTCCATAAATCGTCTCCGATGCTGCAGGATGGTGGAATAATGGCCCTGTGTCGGCCACCCGCGTTTTACTGTGCTGTAAAAATAATGAAAGTCATATTGCGCTGCGGTTCTTTTTTCTTTCTTTTTTTATCTGCAGGCAAGCGCCACAAGTTTGAAGGAGGTCCTGGGATGTTTTCTAAATTGCTATGAATTTTCATTATTATGTTTTTTTTTTTTTTTTTGGGAAAGTGTTTCGAGTGCGCGTCCTTTTTTTGTGTGTGGAGCAAATCTGGTAGTTACATTATTATTTTTTTGGGAGGAGGTTTGAGCAAGTGTAGGCAGGGGGCATGTTTTTAGTTATGGGGGTCAATGTTTAGCACGTCATTTACACGTCATCAGCTCTCCTCCAAATACAGATAGATAGATTAATAGATTAACTCAGATGAAACGTTTCTTTCCTGCTGCTGAGAATCAACAACACAAACCACGAGCTCGTATATAGTCACAAATATCAAAGATGTGTTCGCCTCAACTCTATATATATATATATATATATATATATATATATATATATATATATATATATATATATATATATATATATATATATATATATTGGACTTATATTCATCATCTTGAGAACATCATTTTAAAAGGAATTGCACGTTTTATTCCCAAATAGATAAACAAATAAAGTTAAACTAACTGTTTTCCCCCCAAAACTCCAGTTTGAATAACAATTAAAGTATTATATAATTAACATTCATAAACATAGGTAGCAATATATTATTTGTTTGTGTCGACATGGTCCGGCTGTAGGGGATATCATGGAGCTGCATAGACGTGTTTCTGTGCTTTAACTTTATACAAACTATTCATTAATTTACTCATTCATGCTAATTTATTATTGATTTAATTGTATCCACGTGTCCAAATCGAGATTGCCATCCACAGACTGTTACTTCAGAAATAAAAGTATGAAACGAAGACGTCAAATTAGTTGATTATTTATTTGGGCAAAGCGATGTAACATGAAAAGGCAATTCAAGGTGATGGCCTAGTAAATAAGTTGTTGTTTTCTATTAAAAATAAATAAAAAGATGAATAAAACAGCAGAATAAAAGTGAGTTGCGATGCAAGATGTTAATGAACGATCCCAAATTGATTCTAAGAAACGGCAGTAATGAGCTCGATTTAATGAAGCAACTGTTTTATTTATTGTCAAGCACATTTCTTTGGAGGGGTGATTTAGTTATCATTAACATCCCACCTATTGTTATGGGTGTTATGCATTTAACTGTAAAAACCACCTGACCCGCGGAGTCAAGGTGTTGGTTTCCTCAGTGTTTCTGCCCCCGTGTGGTGCAGAAACACTGCGTTTACCCTGCAAAGGAAACAGACATTGAACGCCTCAGCAAACTAGTTTATAGCTGAATGATCCTGCAGGAAGAAAAGGGAAGTAAACAGAACACTTTAGCTTAGAGTGGATTAAGGGCTTTATTATTATTATTATTATTATTATTACTATAAATTTTTTAATTATTTTGAAATTGTCTCATGTTGCAGTAATCTTCCATTTACTTTCTTGGTCTTTAAACGCCACACACAAATATGAGAACAAGGACAACTCAATGGTAAAGGACCATTATGACTATACCATTATGATTATATTGTAAAATAAATATATCTTTTTTAAATAGTCCCCATGTTTGTTACAATAGTATCTGTTCACATTCTGCCAACAAGTCATGGTCAAGTATGTACAGCAGTCTCTAGCTATTGAGAGACAACAAGCACTGCATACATATGTGTTAACTTTTTTTTTTTTTTAATTAGATGTAGTATCTCGAAGTTTCCATAACTTTAGAGCCCTCAGATTGAGCTGCGTTTGTCCATAAATCTCATTTTAATGAAGTTTCCTTCCAGAGAGCTTCATCTTAGATGTTATGACTCCATACATACTCATGATGGCAACCAAACATGAGAGGAACGTTCAACTTTAAACTTTAAAAAACATTTAAAAAGGGGTTCCTGTGGAATGAAATGGGGACGTGGAGGCTTTTGTTCTGCAGGACATTTTTATCAAATCCCTCTGACGTGAGCGTATTAATAAGAAGAACGAGGAGGAGTGTCAGCTCAGAGACTCCTAACAAGTTTCCAGAGGAGTTTATGTCACATTGTGTTGGCTGAAGGAAGGGCAGATGTCTTCATATGCAGGTGGAGGAGAACAGGCAGCGTCGCTCTCGCTGCCACATCCTCTTCCATTAGTCTCCTCAATCCTGCAAGGAATTACACGACATATTAGGGTGGATTTAAGATAAGAGCTGGCTAATATCCTAATGTGCACTGGCCCAATTGGTCATTTAAAGTGCACGTTAGGAAGCCGACTGCCCTTTAAAGGAAAACACTGGAGGTTCAGCAATTTCTCCCCTTGATCGTTCCTCTATTTGGCATTAACCAGTGGAAACAGAGCGAAACGGGTCAGAAGTTGTGACAACATAAGTGAGAGCTGGTGAGCAGAGCATGTGTTCATATGATCAGGGCAGCAGTTTATAGTTATCCTAGGTTAACTGTATTATTCCTGCTGTCTGCTTTTATTAAAGTGAATTACTTTCCTGGAAACCTGCTGGGAGCAATCGTCTAGAAACAATAAAAGAAAAATGAAAACTTGCAACTTTCCGCTAATGGAATGCAGCTTTGTGTCCGTCCGAGGGTATTTGATTGGATTTCAAATGAATGGGCGACTGCAATTTGTGGAAAGAAACTTTGCTTTATGGCAATAACACAGTGGTATGTTTCCACCAGCTCGGGGTTTAGGGACAGGTGCGGAGAGATGATGGAAAGAAAGTTATAGTTTGTGATATAGTTAGAGTTACAGCACATATATACGCTATGAAATGCCTTTGATGTGACATCTTAGTGTTGACTCTTCACATGTTGATGATACGACTGCAGTGAAGTTTAAACACAGCGTTGTGATAAGAAGTTGTGGATCTATTTTGGTCCTCATTTCACTAACACAAGACTTATTATATATTTATGAAAAGCCTCAGAGAGTGTTACACTGATTATCTCTTTCCACCCCCTCTTAATCCCACAGTTTAATTGCGTTACTTTGTCAGAGTCACATTGTAAAGAGCAGTTAATTACTCAGTGAATATCGGTGCGTTTACGGCCACGGAGAGATTAATAGCGCCATAATTGTCTGAGAGAGTATTGACGACCAGAAACACTTTGGGCCGAGTGGAAAGTGATCTAGTGGTTAATAAGAACCGAACTCTGGCACGCTCTGTTTTAATGAGCGCTGTGAGAAGTTCTAACTAAACACACTGAAAGCTGACTGAAGATCAACTCTCTCGTCCTGTAAGTGACGGAGAACGAAACAAGAAGAAGTCGGAGCGACGTCCGTCCCGTAAGCGCTGCTCCCTACCTGCTTCTTCCGGGGTCACTTTCTTCCACCGGCCTGGCGTACTTCCTGGGTTGTAAAGTTATTCTGAGGTGGGAAGCACGCCATCGCTGTGGCGTTATATAACACGGCCGGCTGATGAATGGCACTTAAAGAGAAAGGAGTTGGCTCCATCGCTTGCAGCACGAGCGCTTCTTTGTCCCCGTCTCTGCCGGGCCAGATGACCCCAAACCTGCAGACACTGGTGACCAGGACGGGGCCCAGCAGCTGGGTCCACTCAAAGTTGGGGTTGGCCCAATCGGCCCAATTGGTCTTCTCCTCATCCAGCAAAACCGATTGAGGGACGACGGCGTGGATTTCCAGCTCCGTCGGTCTCCATTGAGGGCCTTTGGGCCACCGTGTGAGTCCAGGAACACTTCGGTCCACACGGTCCCCACGAGTCAAACTGAATGAACACTGAGTAACTGCACACACTCACCAGAGGATAAAGTTACAGGTTAACCCGACTGCACTGGCCAGAGGGAACGCGGTGGGGCAGGGTCGCCACGTTCAAACGGCAACTTCTCCTCTTCGGTGTGTGAATGAACTCATGTGGACAACAAGATTACTGTTGAAGGCCCAAAGTGGTGCCGGGTTGGTGAGATTATGGCAGAAAAGTCTGTTTGAACAAATGATGGCACGATTTTGAATGTTAAAAACATGTTCTGACACGATTGAACATGAGCACGCAGGCAAATGATTGGAACTATACGTGCAATAAGCCCTGCGTGATTAATATTTTAGGCAGGTACGCGACATGTCACCAGTCCCCAAGAGTGCATAACGTGAGGTATGAAGACCACGAGAGGAGATTCGGTGTGTTTAAGGTCCGTCTGAGATGCAGGGAAATCACAAGAAAAGGGGGGATTCCCGCACGCATGGAACGTGATCCGACATCCACCTTGTCACATGTCGTTCCACACAGACGCGTCTCCCATCTGCGCCGCGATGCATAACTCATCAGCGGCAGCTCATGCTGCAATAGTTGAACAATCGGTCTTCGCATGGTAAGTGGAAGGGGGCTTAAAGACACATCACGCTATACGTGTGACAGTCAGAGGCCAAATGAGCTGCACACAAAGTGGAACACACACACACACACACACAACACGCAGAGGGCGTCCGACCCACTGAAAGGAGCCTCGACACTTCATGAGGGCGTCTGCTAATGCTGCCCTCGACGTATGTATGTATGGCACGCTCCTACTCTCCGTTAGTTTAATTCTCCTTTCATGGTTGTGTGACAAAGGTGTCTGTCCTCCACAGGCTGCAGCAGAGCAGTCTGCAAGACAGTGTGTGTGTGTGTGTGTGTGTGTGTGTGTGTGTGTGTGTGTGTGTGTGTGTGTGTGTGTGTGTGTGTGTGTGTGTGTGTGTGTGTGTGTGTGTGTGTGTGTGTTTGTTGTGTGTGTGTGCTACAGTTTGAAAAGAAAACCTATGTTCATGAATTTTTTATTCTGAAATGCAAACACGGGGACATGCAAACATGCTTCTCAGTTGAATTGCAGAGCAGTCTGCTCTTCTCCCTCCCATTGCGTGTAACGAGCCTGATCAAACCTAACCTGTGTGTGTGTGTGTGTGTGTGTGTGTGTGTGTGTGTGTGTGTGTGTGTGTGTGTGTGTGTGTGTGTGTCTCTGCGTCCTTGACTGTGTGTGCCCGTCCGTCTTCATGTTTACCGAGGCCTCAGCCTCATTTCACTTGGCATTAATGAACAAAGGAACAGATACCTACACAAAGAATCCATACGAGTGCAGTGTTTAAAGAACCCCCCAGAATTGAAGCTGCGCAGATTCTTTCAATTAGCAAACTCCAAATATTTATGGACCGAACATTTCCTCTCTGGAGGGAAGGGGAGTTCCGTGTGTGTGTGTGTGTGTGTCTCCTGTTGACTCACACTGGGGTGTATTGATCCCCTGGGCTTATGCTTCATTTCACTTGCCGACATCTTTTGAAAGCACGTCTGTCCAACATCTTTACTGTCTCTTTCTTTACCAGAGGAGCTACGTGTCAAATATCCAGAGCAGGTTAGTGGAACACGGTTCAGCATTAAATAAAAACGTTGCCACTGCGTAGACGTCGCATTTTAAAAAGGATAAGATGCCGACAGACTTGGAGAATCTTGACTGCAAACACGTCCCTCCATGTCCTTCGTGCACCGACGGTTCAAAGCTGCACATTGGGCCCTCAAATTCACCTCGACTCTCACCTGGTGGAGCCTGAAGCTCTGAGGTGTTTTTAGGCGTGTGAAGGGGTTCCTCGTCTCTTCACTCCTTGTGAATGAGGTTCTTGCCTCTTCTCTTTCTGTGCAAACCTTTTTCTTTTCTCATCTCTGGCAGCAATGTCCTCTGGGTTTCATATTCTTCATATATGTTTGCAATCGACCAAATTGAATGATTAAGAATGGCCACACGATCATTTTGCTATTTGTATCTGTGTCTGCAAGCCATTTAGTTCTGATGGAGGAATCACAATGTTCCTTTTCTGAGGTTTCCTCCATTTTCCCTCATTCAAGTTCTTTGAGTTCTTTCTAAAGCGAATCAAGGATCTCGGGGAAAATTATAATGTCATGTAACGTACAGATTGTAAAGCCCTGTCAAGCCAAGATGATGAATATGTTCCCCTCTATATTATATGTATCTTATGCTCAAATATCAATAACTTGTGTGCTCCTGGTTCATATCTGCTGGGAAGCAATACAGTTCACTGGCGGCAGATTGTGCTGAGCCAATAACGAAGGGCCAAAGGATCACCGTAGGAATTAAGACGTGAGCGTTTCTCAGTGATCCCCTCCCCCAAAGCACACACTCTAACACACACATACACACACACACACACGCTTACCATGACAAATAGCCTGTGACGTGCCTCTGTGAACATGGCACGGAAGGGTCCACTCCCTCTCCTCAGGGCTGATAGGCCAGTGGATGGGACTCCGAGTGTCTCCTCACTTGGTCGGGATTTCACTTCCAGTGAACCGTTTCACTTTTGTGGAGAAGAAAAACAGGGAAATCCCAACAGTTCTGTTTCTGTCTGACAGCAATCCAGTTATTGCAGTCAGTCATGTTTACCTTCATATCTTTACATATCTCCTGACGCAGTGTCTTGACCGAGCAAGAGAAGCAGAGTACAAACTGGACAATGCAAAATTAAGGAAGAGACAGCATGTGAAAATGTATTGTAATGTCCCAATTTCTATTTCTGCAACAAATACAGTAGGTAACTGTAAATAGAAGAACAAACATCCCTATTCCTTTAAGGTTTGCTTCTAGATCCCAGATCCCTTCAGATGTGTTCAGGACACATTTCTATAGATACGCGTCAAGGTTTCGACCACAAAGGTGAGGGTGGGAACGCCAACCTGCGTGTAGACTCTGATGACATGTGACCCTACAGCCATTTTGCATGTCAACGCACGTTAAACAACACAATCATTCGGGTCCCATTCCATTTCGGTGGCCCTGGGCTCTGGTCATGTGTACGCTGACTCACAGGAATGACTGTGACACACTGAATAGAATGGGACCTTTAATTCATTTGATCACTTACAGCCCTGCTATGAGGTGTCAAAAGGGCCGGCTGGGAACGAGATAGAAACGTGCAAGTATTTCTTTTGTTGTTTTTGAGCCAATTATTGTGAGCCAGCAGCTGTTTTTCCACGTCTATCTCTGCAGCCACGATCAAATAAAGGCAATAACACACACGTTTAGCGGGATGAAGCCGTCTTCTTGTCGCGATAAATTCCCTGTCAGTTAAAAAAAAAAGATGAAAAAAAGTGAATTGTGTTCATGCTTTTATTGCCAGAAGGAAACAGTTGACGGCGTTCAGCTTGCTGAGTGGAAAATGTGACAGATGCCTTTGGATGTGAGTCTGACAGGTTCAGGCTTTGAGTTATTCTAAAGAGGTCGCCTGGGCTTTGGAGTGAACAGGAGTAGCGGAGGAGAGGAATCCACATTAATGCAATAAACTTACACCATCCATGTTTGTTCAGATGGTTTTCCTCGTGGCGAAGAGGGAGATCAAATGGGCACATCAATTCTAAATTGTCCATGAATGTTACTGATGTGGGGCTCGCTCTCTGGATTGTAGAATAACTCAACTCTATGGCTCCATCGGGCCTTTGGACAAACACCACTGTGATGGTGGACAACAAAGACTTAATGCTCCCTCAGCTCCGACTGTTTCACGGAGCTGATTCTGACGCTCACACTCCCTCAATCCATACCAGACACAGCCGTCCCAGAACCCACAACTCCCTCCATTTTTAAAGGAACAATGTGCATTTTTTTTGCATTTCTATTGGCAGAAATGGAATAGCATTTTATTAAGTATGTTTAATAATTTGTTGTAGTGTATACTCACTTTAAAACTAAGAATGGTTGTGTTTTCATTAGCTTAGAAGGAGCCTTTTATGTCTACATATACGGAGCGGGTCCTCTTCACGGAGTCCGCCGTGTTTCTACAGTAGCCCAGAAGGGACAAACCACACACCGGCTCTAAGAAGGGCCATTAAGTCGCCACAATGCACCTTTAAGTGACAGTTCGACATTTTGGAAGATACTCTCTTTCGTTTTATTTTTAAGAGAAGATTGTTGAGTGGTATCGATCTTCTCGTTTAAAATCTGGGTTCTGGGATGACTGAGCTTTACAAGAGATTATGTGCAGGACTATTTCTTTGCTGAGAGCCATGACTTCCTGGAGGGTTGTCATCACTCTGAGGTTACAAAGTCCTGCACATAACAATATTGATATCGTACCTTTTAAAAACAGAGTTTGCAAAATGCTTTGACAGAAAAAGCAGCAAAAGCTAGTAGCTTGTAATTTGGACATCACGTGTTCAAACAGGATATAACGTGAGCTCTAGTGCTGCATATCCACCATAAACTCATGTTTACAATGTTTACTGAGGTAATACATCAAGTGAGAAGTATAGACTTCTATATGAGGGACTGTGGCTCAGTGGTGAGCAGGGTTGGCCTTCAATCAGAGGATCGGTGGTTCGATCCCCGGCTCCGCCAGCCATGTCGATGTGTCCTTGTGCAAGACACTTTATCCCAAAATTGCTCCCGTAGGATGTGTGAATGTTAGTTAGTCCTGATGGGCAGGTGGCTCCTCCCGTGAATGATGTCCTGTAGTGTTAAACCACTTTGAGTAGTCGGAAAACAAAAAAAAACGGACCATTTTGCAACTAGAGGAGTCGCCCCCTGCTGGCCATTCTAAAGAATGCAAGTTTGACACTTCACTTTTCAGAACTGGAGGTTGCTGCCTGGTTCCCAGATTGAGTAGCAAAACACAAACACTTTGGATTTTGCATGAACTGATCAAACAAGTATATACTCTATATAGTGAGCTTTAAAGGTGCTGGTCGGAAGATTTTATAATCCTAGAAACTGAGTCAGGCGAGCTGCTTCAACATCTACAGTCAATCCGGCCTCGGCTGTCAATCTTCTAATCTAACTCTTGGCAACACAGTAAATAATGCCGAGTTGTATAAAAATACCTGACCGCACAAACGTCTCCACGAGGGCCGACGGCGCTTTTGGATCCGACTTCAGCTCGCATATCTCACTTTGGGCCCGTCAGAGAATTACACCACACACAAGAGACCCTAAGATCTCTTCCTCTCCGTCTGAGTGAGGCGGACGGGAGGAAAGCAGAGTCAACACTGATGGCTCCCACATGTGGCTGAGAGACGGTGCATTTCAAACAGCGAGGAGGAGGTCTGCAGGCCGAGGGACACGGAGCTTGACCGAGTGTGTAAATATGCACAAGGTGTTGATGTAGTGCTGAGCGCGTACATCCTCCTCGGCAAAGCGGCCCATGAGGTCCTCGCAGTGCAAACAGTGTATCAGTAACACATGGTGTCTTCCAGCTTTGTTTTCATGCCCCATCATCCTGCATGTATGGATTATGCTCATTTAGAAATAACAGATTTACTGCATTCCTCTGGTAGTATTACAACTTCTGACTTGTCAGTATTCAGCATTTCATCAGCAAAGTGTACATATTTGTGTGTGTGGGGGGGGGGGGATTTAAAGGGCCAGTTCCGCTCTATACACGAGTGCTATATCTGTCAGTTCATGTCAGTGTGATTTCCAAATGTCTCAATCTTTCTTATGAGAACAAACTTCTACCAAAAGCTCACCGGCCAAACAACAGGAATAAAGTGCTCCAACAAGCTTTGTAGATTAAAGCGTGGGGACACTTTTTTGTTGCTGTTGAGTCTCTAAAATGACATTATTGTTGCTTTGAGACACACTGTACTGTGGCGAACTCTATACAATAATCTCAAAAGATCATACAGTCACACAGAAAATGGTCTAAATGGAGATAATTCAGAGTGACCCAACAGATCATTGTGACTTATTAACATGTGCTTACCATGATGACCGGTCAACGCAGAGGAGCCACTCGGGTGGACATTGAGGTCTACGAGTGCTCCACATGCGTTTGAGGCTCTTATTTTCACAGATTACCTATTTCTAAACTCAAGCGACGGCGGGGAACAGCTTTCCCTTTTTATATTGTTAATAAAAATAGTTGACAAGCCCAATCTGACATCGATAAACAATCTTTAACTCGTGCTACTTGCTCAAGCAGCATGCATATTGCTACTTATTATTTGATCTACATTGCTGGGAACTTTACTAAAAGGTCAAACTGTGAAAAATGCAAACATGTTTAAGTTTAGCACGCTCAGCATCTAACATCCGCTAATTAGCACTAAAGACGAGATACAACCGAGGCTGAAAGGTATTTGTCATTTGTTTGGAGGTATTAGGTCATAAAAGTAAAAGTTTAACCAACTGAAATTTTGGCCCAAACTCTGCACGCCAGAAGAAATAAGTTACCATAAGTTCCTACCAACGACTTTGCTTTGATGTCTTTACCCCCGTTTTTTGTCCAATAAAAGCAATAATGCTCCAAAAATAATGTTATGAAAAAAGAACGTGCTAATCCAGCTAGTAGATATTGAGACGCTCCACTGGGTGATGCTGGTGACGATGGAGGAGGGGTCAGGTCTGGGGACCATGAATATATGTGCAAAATAATAATAAAAAAGATGACATGACTGAATCTCTCATGACTGAATCTCTCACGAAGCGGCGAAAAGAAACCACACGGAACACGCTTAGTCATTTTAATATATTTGTATATATTCATATATTACACATTTAATACAGGCACAATGAAAAATCATAAAGTAGAGACAAAAAGTGGCTGAGATATTGGTAAAAATTTACAATTTATGAGGATCATTTACACAATGTTGCATTCTTTAAACTCTGTTCAATGCAACATATAAAGAAATAAAGGAAGTGAAAGTGACAAAAAAAAAAGACCCTTGGAAGTTAATTTTGTAAGTTTTTTTAGAGACAGCAAGAACCAGCTTGCTAATACTGAACACGATTACTGAATCTGTGAACTCTTCTTTTTTTTTTTATATATATGCATTCGTCTCATCTGACTAAAACTACTGACTGACATAATTAATGAGGAGGAAACACAGAGTGACATGCTGATTTATAACTGTACAAATGTCCGATGATACAATTTTAGGATTTCATGTAAACTCATTTTCAAAATACCTTCAAAAGATTTGGCTGATTAAAGTCCAGAGTGAGATACAAAATGTAGGGTTTAGCAAACGCAACTTCAACGGATAATTCCATCGTCCATTTGAGATTAATGTCTGCCTCTATATTATTATCAAAGTCTGAAACCAGAATTATACAAAACAACCCCCACCCGGCCAGATATGATGAATGAAATCAGATAAAGTGAGACATCAAAGAATCAAGTAAGGATATGAGTTTTAAATCACCTGCAAACCAGTCAGTTAAAAACCACTACGAGTCTTTTTCTGTAGCACAGCGGACAGTAAAAAATAAGCCTGACGTGAAAAGTGAATTTTCTTAAAATCTTATCTGAGAGGTCAGTTGGCCACATGATGCACAGTGTCTGAAACATCACAGCATCATTCACCAATCTGAAAGGATCATTACATGGCTGAGGTCAATGGGTAAAAAAAAAAAACGAAACGACAACAACATAAAACGACTCCGTCAAGAAGTACGACAGCTTCTACAGCAGCAGCCTTCATTAGTAAAAGACGAGAAGCACCAAGAGTCAAGCGTGGGCGACTATCCGTCCGTTTTCTATGCCCATCTGCGGCTGCTTGTAGACGCGAGAGGCGTATCCCAGCATGCACTGGGCGAGAGGCAGGTCAGGAAGGCGATCCATCGCAGGGCGATGGCGGTGCTGTGTCACGATATCTAAACGGACAGCCAACAGCACTGGATTACTCAGCGCCGGAGGAGCTGCGATAAGGCGTTCCCGGCACTAGTCGGGCCTCGTTGTGCTACTTTGCTCACTGGAAGGCGAGCGAGAGGTTCAGGTCGGGTAGAAAAAAAGACGAGATAGAAAAGAGTCCGGTGGTCAAACTCACTCGCAGAAGAAGGCAAACGTGACTCATTCTTTTTTTTTTTTTTGGAAGACAGTCAGGTTGTAAAAAGAGGAGACATTTTCCCTTCGACATCCAAATAAAAAGGAGTAAAAAAACCCTAAAAAAAACAAAAAAACTGGCACTTTGTTGGTGCTTTTCTTAATAACTGTGCTGTAGTATACAAAACAAAGAGAGTTAAGATTCAGGCACATTTCTCCATTAATGGGGCACAAAAGTGTGATTTTAAAAAACACTGCCAGTTTTACAAAAACTTGGGGTAATGTCCCTTGATTCTTTTTTTTTTTTTTAAAGCATCTAAACATTTGACAATGTTTTTAAAGTCAAGATAGCAGAGATTTATTTCATAAAGTATACAAATGAAAAGGCTTAAACACTTTAAAAGTACAAGCCATGTCTGAGAGGTTCAATTCTGAAAAAAGACCCCACGGGTCGTGGAGATTGTTTAAAAAAAAAAAAAACACTCATTTGACCACAGAGAAATGTAGCTTAAATCTGTAAACCCACATTTGGGTAAAACATGGATGCACTTTTGTTGCCTATTGATCCACTGAACAAGAGGAGGCACTGAGGTCAGATTCATCTTCTTTTTTTTTGCGTTAGTTTGAAAGCACTTCAATGTTATTTTAAGAGATCAAGCTTGTGCCATAAGTGTGTGAGTGCTGTTTCAGACAGATTCTACCTTCATTGCTTCATTGCACATGATGAAAAAAGAGAAATCGCGAGCAGGAAAAGAGGAAGATCAGTAAACAAAACTGATTTGAGCGTTGAGTCAGAGCTGGTTGAGCAGAATGATGAGTGTTAATATTTACAGTTCAGAGGAAGGAACCTTTTCTCTTCCACATGGACATGAGTTTGTTTTAAATTCCTCAAAGGCTCTTGAAAGACGAATATGAGGAGGAGGAAGAAGAAAGATTGTTAGTGCACGTTTTTTTTCTTTTTTTTCGTTTTCATGATTTCAAATACAATATAGATTTATATCCAATCCATAAATTGTTTCTGACTATACAAAAGTGAATTGATCAGAAAGCATTATCAGATTTCATATCTACACATTTCCTGAAAGCTCATCTTAGTCTTCTTTTTCTTTTTTTCTTAAACAGTGTTCAATACTCAGTGCTGCTTTATTTGTAGTGAGATTCTCGCCTCCGGGGCAAAAGCTCAGATGGATCCAGAGGTTCAGGAAGCTTATAAAGTCGCCAACGTTTTGTGTCGAACAAGATTTGTGTTTCTCTTGAGAACCAGAGTGGTGGGGTTGACCTCAGCAATCTGCCATGTAGCGTCCTGCAGAACAGAGCAAAAGACGAGCGGTTTGAGCCGTTTGAAGCGTTTAAACATTTAAAAACGTAACCGACGGGGTCGTTGTGGGCGTTCCGCTCTCTCTCTTACCTGTGGCAAATCTCTTCTTGTTGAGAGAGAGTCTGTATCCGGGCCCCTGCAGCTCCATGTCCACGCCTGACAGGCTGCTCCCCTCACTCATGAACTGCACCGCCAGGGTGGTGGGGTTGGACGGTCCGTCCGACAGCTCAAACTTGGCCCTCAAGGACCCGGCGCCTGGCGGCAAACACAAACAAATGCACTCACTTGGCAAGCAATGTGGAACATTCGTGGAAGAGGAGTCAGTTGCTGTACGTGTCCTCAACGAATCCTCATATAACGCTTTGCAAAATATATCTATTCTAGCATAATTTTTCCCTTTTAAAAGTCCAGCGACTCGTGTCAATCTCCTCTTGCTACACGAACACGGTAAACGTCCGAAACAACTTAAGTTAGGTCCCACGGAAAAAAAGCAAACTCATCTTCGTCGTGGTATTCTTTTCTTTTTTGGTAAAATAGTCAGCAGCAATAAGAAGACTATAAATAAACTATTAAAACGTATTAAATTAAATGAATGATTTCTTATTTTCCTCTGTGTTCTTGTCACATACAATGATAATTGTCAAGTGTCCCCAATGTGAAGATGTTTTACCTTCATTTTCAGACTTTTCGGAGATGTCACTCAGCTTCCACAGACACTTATTCTGCTCTGGATTCCTAAAATAAGAGAAAGGAATAAGCGTCTCCTGTTGAATATATATCGAAATGCTTTCAGACTCAACGAGCGCCACGTTTCCGTTACCAGATGGAGTTGGGCAGCGACTGCATGTTGGTGACTCCTCCGTCGACGGGCACTAAGATCTGGACGTTGGACAGCGAGCCGGGCGAGGCCATGGACTCCGGGTTGTAGCGGTAGTCCACCCGCAGGTCGGACGTGGTCGGTGCGCACTTCCAGTACACGGCCAGGTTGAGAGGAGTGGAGTGGATCCCATCAGACTGCACCTGAGCACAGCGGGTTGGAACACAGACGCTTTGAGTCTGAATCTCAGCTGAGAAGCTCAACGTCTTTGTTGTAGTCACAAGTAAGTACAAATGAAAGCTAAAAGTGAGGCCGAACCAGCTGAAGAATCTCTTAACAAAAAAATATTTAACCCCTACTTATTGAAAATGTCAAATTTCCCATTATGGATCGATCTAAATATAAAAAATCTTTTTTAAATAAATATCATAGATACATTAAAGTCTTAGTGACAGATGCGTAGGATCAGAAACTCTTGACTGGAAACAGCACCACACATATACAGATTATTATAGACTCAACTGGGAACAATCAGAGTACAGCAGCAACACTTCCCAGCATGCATCTGATTTAAGTCCATTCACTATTCAATTCAATATTATAGTTGTTTTTTTGTACTTGCTTATAATGTTTATTGAGGTGAGATTCCTCCTTTAAGCTCCAATATATTTATTTTTATATTTCACTTCTTTGCTTTGTTTTATTGTGCAAAAAAACCAAAAATATAAACACTAAAGCCAATCAAATAGTCCCAATGCTTCTGATGCAATGAGTTTGGTGCATTGTGATGATTGTTTGCCTTTTTCCATAAATTCTATGTACGGCGCTGACAACTTGTATTTTATTGGTGAAGCTTTCACAATATTATTTCATATGCACAATGACTTTAATACAAACTAATGTAACAATGTAAATACGCCAGTCTGAAGCTATAAAACCAGCCTTTATGGGGTTTGTTTTAAAAGATGATGTCATCCAGCGGTGGCATTTCGCGTGTGAGGCTGCAGGATTTTAGGCCCAGACGTACAGTATTTAGCTGAGGTTTAAACCAGACTACAACATGGTTTTAGAAGAAGTAAATTCAATTTTAAAGCCGGTTAGTGGCCACACATTAATTCAATTCCAAAGATGGTGAGGATGTGTGGCAGGCAAAGACTTTCAAGGTTCAAACTATTTGATTATTTAAAGAATATTACAGACGAAAGCTCTTTTTTTTGCTTCTTTCTCAGACTTGTCTGGAGTGTGAAGCACATGTTTTTTCTTTTATGAAGCATTCTTTGCCTTATTTTATCTGGATTATTGTCCTCGTCTCGACTTTGGCTGACCTGGTATTTTAGGACGTCCACGTTATAATAGGAAGCTGTAGGATTCTGATCTGAAGATTTCCTGAGGTAGGACGTCAGCGCTTGCATGTTGAACCAGAAGTCCTTGGAATTTGAGTCACTTTGGGAAGGATCACTAGATAGAAAGTAAAAACAGTCAGGAAGACACACACTCACACACACACACACACACACACACACACACACACACACACACACACACACACACACACACACTCATGCACAAGGAATAATCAGAGGCTCAATTATTCATTGCTTCTTCCTGGCTTTGTGTGCAAAGCTCCAGTAGCTTGGAAAAAATGACCCTGTTATATGCAACCAGCTACTAAATCGTGAATTCCATTTGATTCAAATTAGTCCAAACCATGTGGTCTTGGGATAACAGAGAGGGAGAAGAAGAAACATAACAAAAATATGTAATTTTCCTTTCCTTTTTAAGAAAGAATATGAAGGCGTCAAATAGAATTTGTTTCAAAAAGTCGCCGTTTTTAAAATATAACCGACAAAGTTCAAAGCGTATTGAAACTCGCGCACCACGGCCTGCGAGGTCAAATCTACATTAAACACCTTGGACTGAGACTAAAGAGGTGAGAGGCAACATGATGTGCGATAAATGAAACAGATGTTATACGAGGTGTGCTGTTTCAGGGTGTTTCAGTATTTCAGAAGCGACATGGGCTGCTGAGAACCTGGCTTTTAAAAAGTCTGGTGGAAAATACTTCCCTGACAGCTTAATGACGGCTTTATGTCAGATTACTAATTGAATTTCCTCCCACGGACGCAGACAACATTTCCTCGATTCTCACCCCGAATTAAATCCTGCTTTCATTTCACCACCGACGAGTTATCAACTCATCGTCTCTGCAGAGATCTTCTTTGCAGCCTCGTTTTGTATTTTAGCCGTTTGGGGCGGCTCGCTCACCTGTACAGCAGCTGCTGGTTGGGTAAGATCTGCTCCAACCGGCCGATGTTCTTCAGCTTGAAGGTGAGCACGGCCGGGGAGGGGTTGCTGGTGAACACCTTGATGATGCCCATGGGGAACGAAAAGGTCATGTCTCCTGTGATCTTCACGATGCACCTGAGGAATGTAGCCACGTGAATAGGAATCATGTCTCATTCATCAAGTTACTTTGACTTTTAACTGGTAGGGCGGCAAGGGGAGCGATCCAGAACCAGGACTCGTCACCGCGCTGCAGTAAAATAAGCGGTTTTCTAAAAGGAAACACGACCGCTTCAGTCCACAGAGACCGCCAAAAAGGAAAGCTCCTCGCCGTAGCTTTAATCAAATGTCAAAAAAATTTGAAAGAGGCCCATCACGGTTTCTCAGCGCCTCAGTTTATATCTACAGTTCACCCAAATATATTCTATCTCATTGCATAATCAATAATAAACAGTATAAAAGTAAGTATAAAATCATCACGTTTGAGAAGCTGGAAGCAGAGACAGACTTCAACAATTAGTCGATTATCCAACTTAATTTCCATTTTGCTCAACTGATCTTTTTCCCACTATAACTGAGTAAAAAGCACATTTGGTCTCCTTGTGAATTGAAACACACAGCCTTATGGCTGCAGGTGTCTCCATTCCCCCCCCGCCCCCCCCTTTTCTGAATATACATCTGTATGCTTTTAAAGTCTGATATAAATCAGGCCTCTCCATTCAGTTGGGGTTGGCCCCGGCCCGAGGCGGTAACGGCCCACAGCGGGTCTCGACCTCGCACCGTGTCTCCGCCGCATTGCTTATGAAATGTTCCATTCACTAATCCCTGCAAAAATAAGCCTTTTGCACAGCAGCAATTTAACAGCAGTTAACCAATAAACGGCTGTATGTTTTCTCTGCGCCAGACTATAATCTGCCCCCGCGTAGGTTATCCACTCTGAAAGAACGGTGTCAGACTAACGCAAAAAAAACATTCCACGCACGCGGGGGGCGAGCGGGAGCGACGCACGCAGGCCGACGCCGCGAGCGGCTAACGCTCGTAACGTCATACGTGTTTGCAGTTTCGAGTAGGGACAAAAATGTGTATGCGTGCGGGTCCTGCGAGCAGCGGGAGGTCATGTGAGACTCACTTAGTGGGATCAGCTCCTTTGAAGTAAGCATTAACCGATTCGGTGAAGGCCACGGCGATGGGCAGAGCGTCGAGGGATCCCAAGGTCACAGGGCTGGGACCGCGAGACGTCCCTGAGAAGGAGAACGGCACAGAGTTTGAGGTCTGTTGACTCAGCTGCGGATCAGACTTGTTTTAGTCACAGCCGGGGTCCAGAGGCTTGATCATGCAAAGATGCGTTACGTCATTTTGAATATCTGTATTATTGCATTTCACGATGTCAGCCATTCACACATTGCAAATCAGCACATTGTTATTTTTCATATGAAGAAAAAACACGCTACGCTTTTTTTTTTTTAGAGTAGATCATGCTACAGCTGCTTTAGTTCACATTAACTGGACAGGCAGGATTACCTCAGACGGCGTATTAAAATTAAAGTCAACAAAAGACATTCACGACGTCATTATTTTAACGACCCAATCTTTATAATCTGTTAGGAGCTGATGCTGCTGAAAAGGTGAGCAAACAAGAGAGAGAAATCACTGCAAAGCAAGACAACCAGTTGTCCTTCCAGCCCGTCCAACGGGCCGCTGTTAGTTTGAGTTAAACACAGAGTCAGATCCTCTTGCACGAGCTTCCACTGTACCTGCTGGTGTTTCACACCGCTTCTCAAAGGTAGGCAGCTTCGCTATGAACACATCGTCCTCTTTACGCCAAATTAAAACGAGGCATAAAGAAGAGAGGAGGAGATAAAAGAGACCCAAGAGAGCACACGTGTGAGGCAGAGGTGATGCTGAGCACAGTTGTAAGTCCTAAAATGTGTTTGTGTGACAGGTGAGCCCTAAGCTGACGAGGCCGACGTGACCGCTGTACAGAGATGGACGTGGCGCTAACAGGCGCTAATGAGGACGACCGTGAAACGTATGCAGGGGTGGAGATGACGAAAGGAGGAAACCAGAGTTGGGAGAAGGCAGACTCACTTTGGCTGAGCAGAAAGAAAGGTGAGAGGGAGAGCAGCTCTGGCTCTGGGGAGGAGAAGGGGCGAGCAAAGGGGTGCTCAGCTCCTGTAAGCAGAGGAGTCAAGGAAGGGAGGAAGGAAGGGAAGGGAAGGGAAGAGCGGCAGAGGAGGAAACACAGCACATTGTGTTGCAGGGATAAAAAAAATATATGTGGATACGTTGTTAAAGAGCTTAAAAAAGAAAGAAAAGGAGACTAAATCATTGCGGGGCTTACCAACGGTGGGGGTGTTGCCGGCGCTGAGCGAGGCATTCGAGGACAAGGAGGAGGAGCTCTCCGCCCGGGCGAGCGGCGCAGCAGGAGGAGGGCTGGCGTTGGACGTCTTGGGCGGGCTGAACGGCCGTACCTGAGCGAAACGAGTCATAAATGATACGTCGTAAGTCATACATGTTAACCCGAATGCGGCCGCGTTGCGTTGGCACGTATTTTCTGCGGGGGTTGTTGACTGTATTTGCTCACAATCTCATTGATGCCTGTGAGTTTCCCTGTGGGGAGTTTGGGCCTGGAGGAGGGCCGGGGAGGGGGCACCAGGGCCCCGGCCGTCAGCGGGGTCGTCGGTCGGTTTGGTACTGGCACTGCACGGAGAAACGGGCGCAGGTTTTACTGGTTAGAAGCAGTGAGCGGCACGGGGGATCGGGTACAAACGAACCGTGAACACACTGTGCTTCATTGAAGTAGATGCATCATGCGTTAGGACCCCGAGTTTAAAAAACCATGAAAGCAAAACTGTTACAGGTAACAACATAGGAGTAAAACACATTCCAAAATAAATCGCATAAAAAAAAATTAAAAAAAACTCAAAGACAAACATGTTGCAAACCAGGCAGTGAGTTAGAGAAGCATTTATCTCAAAAATCAGAAAAACAAAACAAAAAAAACAGAATTGTCAACATCAAATCCAAAACAAAATGCACAAAATGATAAAAACAAACAGTTCAAATAAAAATATAAAACTCCAAACCTCAGGCATAAGACACACATCTCTAGCATCGGTAATAATGTTACCATTGAATATTTTGCTTGATGGAGCTGCTGCCATCGCCCTGTAATCTGTAATCCCAGAGAAGACGTCAGAGAAACAGGGGTTGCCGTCTTCTCCGCCGCCGCCGCCCGCCGCTTTGCGGAAGGCCTCGGCGGACTCGTCAGACAGGAAGCGGCACGACCTGCCGGAGCCGGCCGGCGGCCCCTGGGGATCCTTCGCCGGCGGCCCCGAGCCCTGGCGGCGAGCTGGAGCCAAATTATCGCTGAAGGCGATCCACTGGCTCTGGGACCAGGACACGGAGGACACGGAGGAGACGGCGTCGCCGCTCTTCGGGGGGCTGGCGGCGGCCGGGCCTTTGACGGGGTCGATGGGATCGGTGGGCAGGGTGATGGGGGCGCTCTGGGCCCTCGCTGGCGCGGGCTTGAGTGTTTGGAAGGGGTTTTCTGGCGAGTCCCAGGGGGAGGACGTGGACGAGGAGAAAGAGGAGACATCTTTGGACTGTTGGCTCTTTGCCAGGGGAGGAGAGCGTTCCCGTTGCGTCACCGCCTCAGCTGACGGGGCGGTGGGGAGTGGGAGGGGCGATGTGATCGACAAGAGGCGATAAATATGACAAATGCAGATCAGACTTGGGGCAATACAAGCATATTAAGGGAGAAGCAACATATCATTGCTGCTTTTACCTCAAATATATGGAAAAATAATTTTCTACCAGTTAGTAAATCAGTATGGTTTCCCCATCTGTGTGACGTCATAGCTGAAGCTTTATAATACAATTAGTTTTTTCTGAAACGCTGAGTAATCGGGTCTGAATCCAGATGGGTCAAACATCCTTTTAGCATGACAGTAAAGAGTTTTACATCACCGGGTAATGTTCAATGTTAGCGACGCGTTACCGAGTCATCAAGTGACACAACAATAGTGCCTCTGCATTTCACACGCGCTCTCACACACCTGTTTCATGTGAGGTGGGAGGGGAATGAGGCTCCTTCATAACGTCGACCGCTGTCTGAAGACATTCATGGTTTCTGCTTGTTTCTTACATTGCGTAATGTCAAGTAACATAAAATAAGTCAACATCTTGTGATGATTTTTCAGACGAATCAAAAAGTTCTGCAGTATTGTTTTAACAGCAATGGAGCACTAATCTGAACGCAGACGATTTGGCCTGTTTGGATATGTTATAAAAGTTGTTTTTAAAATCAAACACGGCATTGCTGATTGCCAGACCTCGTGCAGCTGACACATCCAAGTTCTCTCTCGGTGTTTACATCACGCTGTTTTTCCTCTCTAACTGTTGCACACACAGCATCCTGAGCTGGACGTCTGACTCATTTGTCAGAGTTAAACTTGCGTGTATACATATTATTACATCTTCAGTTAGTGTCTACAACTACGACATATTTGTCTTGCTCTCACACAGACCTTAAACCACATGCAAACTCTGCATAGTTAGTAAGGTTAGGTTAGTTCTTTCCAGAAATGCTCATTTTAAACTAAAAATCAATCCTCTCTCCAGCATTAAACGTACAAAGCGATGACCCCTGATTTAACACGCATAAGGACACACTTCCTGAGAATTAAACTAGGAGTCAGTCTGAATCTCACACATGTTCACATGCATTTGAATACCATGCAAACCAGTAGATGATGAGTGCTTCAAGTTGTGCGAACGGGTTTTCATTGAGATCTCTGTCTGATAAACGGGGCGCACACACATTTTACCTGAGGCCTCTGGCAGAAAGACGTCTGAGTCAATCCTCAGAAAAGATGGAGATGGAGGGATTGAAAGGAAGACAGAGGCAAGGTCTAACGAGAAAGGTTCATGTAAATAAATAAATAAAAGAACAATAAAACATCAACGTGACTTCAACTCAGTGACATCGTAATTAAACAAAAAGCAAAAACAATATGTCAAACAGAGGAACATGTATAAAACAAATCAATAAAAAATTTAAACATTATAAATAAGACAGAACTTTTTTTACAATCTTTGCTTCATTCAGTGAGAGTTTAATCGTTTTAATAGCTCACAGACTGGACTTGTTTAATGTGTCATGTGTGCATTGGGATCCTGCTTCACTGTACACAGAGAGATTTAACAGCCTGTTCATTTCCATCACCGTATCTTAATCAGGGCACTCTACGATGCTCTTTTGACTTTTAAGCCGAGACCTTTGACAGTAACGAGACAATGTTTGACAACATACGTGCCAGTGGGCTTTATAGCCGGCCCTCTGACCTCGACGAGGTGCCAATTAACTGTGGATTACGCTTAGCCTATAGGCAATGGGTCAGCGCTAATGTCACTCTGTTTAAACACTGGTGTCATGCACGTAAAGCCATGAGGTGCACTCCATCAACGCTTACAATGAAGTCAAAACAAACACTGTATGAAACAGAAGGAGGACGAGACTGGAAAAAATTACAGAAAAAGACAAACTGGGGTGGAAAAAGCTGCCGTTTTAATTCCCTGTGGTTGAATATTCTGTTAACCTCGGGGGTCAGTGCCTCCATCTGGGAATGACCCCTGAGGGGGGAAGGCTCCCGACTGAGTAGATCAGAGAGGGAAGGAGAGACTACATAACGCAGAGAGAGAGAAGAGAAGATCAAGGAACAGAAAGAGCTAAAAGGGACTCGATCACAAGCTCAAAAACCAGATCGCTTGTTGCTCCTTCAAGTTATAATCCTCTTCTCTTTATAGTAGTTTATATCATTTCTGCGTTTATCGGTCAGCAGATTATTTAACATTTTTGCAAGGCAGTAATGAGCCCAACTCTTTTTACTGAGTGGAATAACTTAACTGAATTCAACTGATTTCTTTACGCTAGTTCTTCTGCTGTATTCCTGACAAAGTACCTGCTCAACAAAGCTGCATTGGCTGTTTCCACCTGTAACCACGAGTGTCACCAAATTAACCAGGACGGAAATCTTAAGGATTACAACTCCAAAGGAACGACGGGAACCTGGTCGAGCGCTCGAGTGCAGGATAAAACGGTAAAGTCTGAATATATACGTGCAGAGCAATACGAGGCTTTTCGTGAGGCTCACCTGTTGATGAGGACACGGAGGAGGAGGAGCCTGCCGCCAGAGTCGGGCCGAACGGGTCCAGAGACAGAAGGTCGTTGTTTGTCAGTCTGCCAGAGAGAGAGAGACATAGAGAGAGAGAGAGAGAGAGAGAGAGAGAGAGAGAGAGACGAGTCAAACTTACAGCAGCATTTCAAGCAAAAAGCGGCACAGTTTCCCGAAACAGTGACTGTGAACATGAAAACGGTGGCAGCCGTGAGCTCGTTTCATACGTACTCGTATGGCGTTGGCACTCTGGGTTTTCCCAGCTCGTCACCTGCAGAGACAGAAACCCAAACAGAGAATTAGGAGCCACAGACCTGAACAGAGTGATGACAGCAAGGGAAAAATGAAAAACCCCAAACTACGCTTCAATGTTTAAAGTACATCACACCTTAAAACCAGAAATGTAAACCGGGGTTTCTGCCACGAAAAGCCTCAGAACGTCTATTTGCAGTAAGATTTAGGTTGGATAAGATATGTTTTCTTATTTCCGCCACACACAGTAAAACTGTAAAATCTTACCCAAATATGTCAACTTTAAACATGTTTTATTAATTTTTTTACTTGATGGTAACACTTTAAAACAGGGGACTTTGCGACAAAAATAAAAACAAACGTAGGCCTTGCTTTGTTATTTTGTGCCCCTTTCTAAAGTGTTACAATGCATTGCAGAGGATCCATATCAGCGACCTGAAGCAGCACCCGAGGTAAGAGGAGACCATCGAGAGGACCCGGAAATAAAACCAGACATGTTGGTAAATTCTTAATATAGGAGCTGAAAGTGTGCAGAGAGAGAACGCAGTGTCAGTGGTGTTAGCTTGTGTCAGAGAGGGACAGAGAGGAGGGCTGTGGTGGACGACTACGACTGTAGTGAAAACATACTCACCGGGACCATGAGCCTTAGAGCTTAATGCAGAAACTCCTGTGATCCCTAAGCGTGTGCAGAGTATACATCTATCAATGCAATACCTTGTGTTTCAGCTGCACAATGCAACTATTACAACCAGCTAGTTAGCTGCAAATATGCAAAAGCAACTTTTGAAAAGAAGAAGAGCTTTTACTTTTAACTCATACAAATTGGATTAGTATTAATCTTCTTTTGGACCTCATGGAGCAATTGGTATTATTTTCTGCAAACTGAATGGAAAATGTCAAAACATAAACAGCCAATAAAGAAATTCATCTTATTTTTGTACCACGGGAGGAAAACATCCCTCAAGCACACATTTACAGCGAAGAACAGTTATTTACTTTTTCTCCAGATATGTTGGTTTTGGCTACGTTTTCTGGGCTTTAATTTTCTTTGCAGGCGACCTCTTTAAAAACAACTTGTGCCAAGGAAAATGCAGTTGAGGAGTTGTGCAGTCTACCCCCCTTTTCACAGTCATCCAGCAACACGTAGAAACAGAGGTCAGGCAGAGGAAAATACTCACTGGACTGGTTCCTCCTCATCTGTCCCTGAAAAACAAAAACAGACAATAATTCATCAAAGACACATTCGACCCACCACGCATTTTCAACGGTTACTTGCCAGACGTTTGCTCAGTTTTGTTAGAAACAAATCAGAAAGACAAAAACTGATTGTTCGCCGTGCAGGAAACACAAAGCAGATCAACAAAGTGAAACAAAGTAATCTAAGTGTCGGGTTTTTCTTCTTCTTCTACTTCTTACGCGTCAGATAGTTTGAAACCCGAAGCCTTTGATCGTGTTTATGTAACGAAAACATGAGGATTCAAATATATAAAACTCTGAAAAAAGAAAGGGTTGGAACTATATTATTAATTATTCCCAGTGGAAAAGAAATGTTCCACTTTGGAGTTGGAGACGGTAAATCACAGGGCTCCTCTCGACTCACACATACCAGACGTTAAACCTAGGGTGAAATATTCAGCCGCATCTAAGCGCGCGCGGCGAATCGGTCGGGGACGACGGAGAGCACGGACCCCGACACTTCGCCGACGTCCTGCGCGGAGACCTTTTCTCTCTGGACATCAAGCCGCCGCGTCACGCTGCGTAACACAAGAAACTGTGCGCAGGATCCGCTGTTGAGGGTCACCAACCCGATGGAAGCTGAGAGCATCGATTTCAATAAAGAATGTATTCGCACAAGAAGAAAGGTGGTGGTGGCGGTGGGGGTTGTGTGTGTGTGTGTGTGTGTGTGCGGGGGTGGGGGAGGGGGGGTGGTTAAGGGAGGAAGGGAGAAAAAGAAACAAAATGGGTTTAAGGAACATAGCAAAAGCATTTAACCACCGTAGAGCTGTGAGGCCGGGGTTTAGTCCCACAGGCGCTAAGCGGCAAATGGGTTCAATTACGGCTCTTGCTGGCCACACACACACGACTTCCATTGCTATTTCAATAAAGGGAACACCGCAGAGGGGGAACCAAACAGGAGGAGAAATGAAAAAGACAGAAAAATGAGCACTGAGGAGGGGAAAAAAAGAAAGAAGGAAATCTCTCAATAATTCACACCAGATGATGCAACGTTCGTCATCACCTCGGACGTATGTTTTAACTTTTTGGTAAATGAGGAAAAGGAAAAGGGTGCGGAAACAGAAAACTGAAACGCGTCTATAATCGAATGACTTCTGGTATTTAAATGCAAATCAGAGTCAGGCCACACAAACAGCGGCCTGGTGTTTTAGTTTTTTAACTTTTTCAGGACGAGGAAGCGATCGTGGGTTTGAGTCTCGACAACAACCGAGACCAAAGCGCAGGCGACAAAAGTCAAAAAGGTTTAAAAAGAGAAACATTGCTCCTCGGGAATTTTGAGAGAAAAACATCAGAGAAAAACTTGTAATTTAAAAAAAAAAAAGAAAAGAAAAGAAAACATTTGTAAAAACGAGACAACTAACCCCATAAAGTATTCATAAATAACCAGAGCAGGGTCCTGTCTAGAACAAGTGGGCTCCAATAAAACCCAAAGGGTGAAAGCAAGCAAAGGCAGGAGTGTAAACAAAAGAGTGAGGTACAACACAAACAGGGAGGAGGAACAGCAATCAGAGCTCAGGGAGCCGGAGACGCGAGGTCGATGCCGTGACATTCTGCTCGGTGTGCAGCGGGTGAAGCCCACCGGACCTCGTCCCTTTCAGCCGCTCCACGACAACATTAACAACAACAACAACAACAGCTCGGTGCACACACGCTGCCTGTTTGCACACAAGCCGTAGTGGTTTTTAAAGTTTAATGGCAGAGGCTATTTTTGTAGAGCGGCGGCGGCGGAGAGAGAGAGAGAGAGAGAGAGAGAGAGAGAGAGAGACGCAGAGATTGAGTGATGGTGAGGGACAAGGAGTTGAACGAAGGGCTCCATGACGGAGGTCACGGATCAGACTGGGCTTTGGATGTGCGTGTGTGTGTGTGTGTGTGTGTGTGTGTGTGTGTGTGTGTGTGTGTGTGTGTGTGTGTGTGTAGCCTGTCGGCCACTGCCGCAAAGCATTCCCTTCAGTGCCTACGAGGAGGACAGTGTGCATGTGTGAGTCTGCAGTAACCAACACCATCAGAAACTCAACTATTTTCCTATCAAATAAAAACATCGCAAAGTTGTTTGACATGAAACTGAATTTACAAAGTACAGACAAGCGGTGAAATATTAGATATAATATACATTTAGCTAAATAAGCTAAAAGAAAGAGTGGCTAGTGGCCTCTCCAGCTACATGAAGTTCCCTCACTGAGGTTACACATCCCCCTGTTGCCCTCTAGTGTTGCTGCAGCAGAGCAGGACAGCAACAGGTCTGTGTTTTGGGGATTTTTAGCATTCGGTGTGTCGAGGAGCCGTACCGAGGTCGAGGGCGACAGGATGATGTTCCCAATGGAGGCTTTGAGCTCGTCGATGGTGGCTCGGTTCTGGTGCGTGCCGTTGTTTGGCTGGACGGGCTTGATCTCCACGTGGAACTTCCTGGGCTCGTCCTCATCCTCCGAGTCGCTGGACGAATAGAAGGAATTCTCTTTGGCATGTGGGCGGGGACAAAGAGTCAAGGCGGCAACGAGGGCGAGGAGAGAAGAGTTTAAATGAGAGAAACGATCGTCGGGAGTTTTAGTTTCGTTTAGCTCGAGCCTCACGCCGCAGACAGGAACAGGGAAACAAACCGATCTCTCTCAAATCAAAGGATATTGTTTTCATTTCCTTCCGGTCGGATACAGAAACCGTCTGCGTCAACTTGGGGAACATTCTACAAAAAAGAAAGAGACAATTGTCACATTTAAAAAAAAAATACTTTGGTGCACTTTTCAATTAAAAAACGTGTGATTATCTTTTATAAAAACATTTTAAAGCAGCTAAATGATACACAAACTGTATTTATAAACACTTTTGTGAACACCTTTCGTGCTTAAATATTTAATTTTTTTTCAATTTTAATTGTAATTATTTATTATACATTATTTAAATTAGTACATGTAATATTATACAATTCATAATAGGACAAACAGGACAATTAACTGTTGAATAGTGAATTTGAGCTTTAGTCAAAACCTTCAAACGTAGCCTAAATGTAGTATTTTTTTTAAAATTATTATTATTATTATCATTTTGATCTACATTTGTCTGATTGTCATCAGCGCTAACTAGTGCATCGTGTGTGTGTGTCACGTTTAGTTTATCAAGAGATGGAAAGTTTCATTCATGACATTCTGTTTCTGAGGTTTTACATAGAAAGTTAAAGCTAACATGCTAGATAACGTTCGTACAACTCAGATAATTACATCACACTTTGCTATGAATTAAAATCAATACAGGACAATGGACAGAAAACACAAAATAACTTTTTCTATATGTTTATAAAAATTCATTCACAGAATGTGATACACAAAAACCGGTCTGGTTATGAATATTTATTGTGTGTGTGTGTGTGTGTTTCAGTTTGTGTTAGCTTGCTTACAGCATTCTGGATGTCTATGGAGCCGTAGTATCCAGGGGGAGCGCCGTTGGCAGTGTTCTACAAGCACAAACAGAGGAATGAATGAATGAATGAGCAAATCTACAAAGCAAACAGGAGGGAGGGAACAGAGAGAGAGAGAGAGAGAGAGAGAGAGAGAGAGAGAGAGAGAGAGAGAGAGAGAGAGATGAGAACTAGCAACTGAAGTATCAAGTTGAGGTGTAACTGGATGTTTTGGTGAAACTTATACTCACAGCAGGTTCGACTTCTGTCGACTCCCTGAAACACAGAATCACCGCATCATGAAGAGAAAGTTTGCACGTTGCATTAATTAAGTAATTAATTAATAATAAAGTTTGCACGTCTTCACTCACGTGGAGTCTGTGTCCTTGTCTTTCCTTCGGATGCCAAATGGTTTTCTCTTTCTGGGTTTGGCACCTTAATACAAAAACAAAACGCTTTTCAACCATAGATTTTAATTTTTTTATTATGATAAATCTGCCTGATTATTAAAAGAAAAGTGCTTTACTGAAATGCAACTTGCAGTGTATTTATCAAAAAATATTTCTGTTTCACCTTTAATTGTATAACAAGACTTACCTTCAGTAGCAATAGCTGCATTGCACTCCTCAAACTCAATGGGTCCTAATGAGACGAAAGAAAAAAAAAATCTTTTAGGTTCATTTGGCGCAGAAAGGGTCAATGGCTCACTGCTGTGAATGCTGTGAATGTACATCACGCAATAATCACACACACACACACACAGCACAAACACAGTGTGGCAGATACACAACATGCAGTCTGGCGTGCCTAGAGTGTGTACACAAACAGAGCTAGGCTGGTCCCAGAGGGCAGACGGGGTCAATAGCGGAGTCAACCGTGTGTCTGGTGGCCCTCACAGAGATGTGACACTCCCTCCAGGGGACACGAAGCCCCGGCTCTGTGAGCACGGGGTCTTCCTCACAGAGCCACGTATAAAAGCCCCACCTGGGACACAAGAACCGCCACGCTCATAAAAACAATTCTATAAAAAACTACCGGAGCCTCGGCAGGAGGTATGATGAGTAAACCTCCCTTTGACACGCAGAAGGTGCAAACCCTCTCACAATAAGACAAAGAAGTCCGAGATCGCATGCAGCGAAGTGTTTAAAGCCACACGGACAAATCTGCTCTCAGGCTTCTCGCTCTTGACATGCAAAAGAAGAAGAAAAAAAAAATGAACAGACCACGTATGAACCAACAAACGTAATCGAGCACACGCGAACACACAAAGCCACTCAGATATCACGGCAACCTCGATTAAGAGATTGAACAAACAAACTGTCGCATCGATTTCAGCCAACGGCCATAATGTCACTTGGAGCACAACCAATTTATCCTCACGAAAAAATTATTATAATATTAATAATAACATTACTGCTGCTTATTCAGATCCATCATTCAAATGATGAGGGGGAAAAAAACAACAGCGTTCCCACTTAATTTAATGCTCATCAATTATACACTTTTACCTCCGAGGGCCTGCACTCGGACTGTCACGCTTCGAGTGCGCCTCCAGAAACATTTATGGAGCCTTTTTCTTTTTTCTTTTAAAAAAGGGACGGCGCTTTAAAATACACATGCTCACACGCACACACACACACACACACACACACACACACACACACACACACACGCTGAAGGCTGTGGGGAAAACCAGAGGCAGGGCATGCAATAAGTGTGCATGTCACTCAGAGGTATCCGGGAGTTTGGGCTGTTGGTGTAGTGTGATGTGGATATCTATTAGAAAGAGTGACACTTTCAGCCACACGATGAAACACGATGCAATATCATGCATTAGTGCACGTGATCCATGCGCTTAACTGTGACTTTGAGCACACATTACAGCGTAGTTTATTACTTTTTGCGCGTCCGTTTCTTATTAAAATGCATGACCTGGAAGACGTGCAGTCTGTGTTTGCTATCGGATATAATATATAGACATACGGTAACTAGAAAGCTTAATAGCTTGCAAGATGAGAGAGAGAGAGAGAGAGAGAGAGAGAGAGAGATGGAGCAGGACCCTCTGGCAATATCTCTGATACACTAACATGCCATGACCTGAAAACAACAAAGCTAATGATATTTTAACTCAACATGTATACAGTAGCAGGCAGACCAACGCGCTCTCTCCAGAGGATGCCAGTCGTGAGCAGAATCGACGCATTGTTTGGCGTGTGCAGCGCCGAGTGAAGCGCCGAGTGAAGCGCAGGGAAGCGGCGAGTCACGAGAGGCATGCATCACGCCAAGTGAAGTGGATAAAGTACACCAATGACCGATCTACTCTACTGTGCAATATCAGGACCTCTGCACCGCCGGGCGAAAACACGACGGCAGCACGAAACGCTCGTGAGAGAGAGAATTTAATGCCAATCAAAACAAAATAGAACTTTCTCTCATGGGAGGAAGCGGCGAGAGAGTCGGTAACGGTCGTCGTCATCGTCAACATTGTGCCGACAAATATTTTAACTCGAGAGGACGCTCGCAACCATTATCTTATTTGACGTCATCTATCATCAAGCGGATTAGCTGGAGGTATTGTCAAACAAAAGCAAGGGAAAAGGATCCTATAAAAAGGGGGAAATCACTGGAAAATTACACATGGCGCTCCTCACTCGAGCTCTGGGATGTTTAACAAATGCTGTGCGTCTACGTAAGACCCAGGCAGAGCAGGAACCCGTTGCCGCGAGCATCCCGCGATTGCATCTGACAATATTTATGCACACCAACTGCAAAAAAAAAAGTAAAGAGAGAGAGAAAGTCCAAACACCAGACACATGAATATTACCTAAATCTGGGCCGACATTATGAACTGTTTAAACGTCTCCTAAACAGACAGAGGACTCTGTTTATACAGGGGAAGATGTTTCTTTGCTTTCTACTCTCTGTGAGGGAAAGCATGCAGTCACGCATGAGCGGAGAATGCTTTTTTTTTTTTTTTTTTTTTTTAAATTGCATATGCTTCACATGGCACTGGGAGTGGGAGAGGGGCGGAGGGGGTGGGGGGGGTTTGCGTGTCTGGCCCACCGCCAGTTGACAGCTCAGCTGGATATCGTTGAACACTCCGAACCCCCCCGCCTCGCAGCGTGTCACTTTGGGATTGTTTCCGCAATAGAAAGTTTATTCAACCTCTCTCTCTCTAAAGGCACTGGACCGGCCATCCGTTCAGCTATTTAATCACGGGGCCGACAGGTTATTTTTCTGACAGGGCCGGGGCTGCTGCGCAATCCCTAATGAACAGCTTGATACAAAGAGGAATTTTCTGGCCGTTTTTTTTAGCCTCAATTAATTCTGCTGTCCAAACAAATGAAGGCCACCACTCCTCGGACGCAGCGTCTGGACACACGGGTCACCGTTTGTGGACACACAAACGCAGCAGAGGTGAACCCTTTGTGTCTGCGGCCTCCTGACGCAATGTCGCTGGGTATTTCAGCACGAGGATTTAAAAAAAAGGTACAAATTAAAAAAAAAATATGCACAACGATTAATAGCCGTAAAAGTTAAGACGGTTGTAAAGAAAAATTATAAAATGAAGCTCCGACAGTGGCCGCATGAGTAACTTATCGCTGAATGAGCTGCGAGTGTGTGTGAAAAGGAGGGAGGAGGAGGAGGAGGAGGGGGGGGTAGAGCCAAAAGGGGTCTGAGGAGTATTCCCTTGATTATTGTGGCATGGCAAAGTTTACACAAGAGTCATTGTTGAGCTCTGACCTCCTGAAAAGGTTGGTTCTGCCTGCTTAGTCTGCGAGCACAGCAAAGCCCCCTGTGTGTCACATGCTCACTGGAATGCCAAGCCTGCCTACCTTTACAGCAGATTACTATGATTGACTCTGATGGCCCTCTCTTACTTCTAATTGCCCCTCTCGATACAGCCCCCCCCCCCCCACAAGGCCAGAGCGGGCAGAAGGCCTGAAACCCCGACAGACATCGGTTATTGGCATAAAACACACATCGGACTCACCTGGTCTCTCTTTGCCGGTTCCTTTGCTCTCGGCCAGTTTGTGTATTAAGCTCTCCACCGAGGTGTTCTCAATGTTCCTCACAAATTCGGTGTGGACCTATAAAATCCCAAAAAGCACGGATCAAATTTGAGCGACTTGTCTGAGAAAGCACATGGGGGACGGGACACACACACACACAAACAAACAAACAAGTTCCACAGCAGCAGAATCAGGTGAATACTTTTTTATCCATTTAGTTTTGAAACAGAAAATGTACTTGTTGCCGGCACTCTAACTTGACAGAGGTGTTAAAGCAAGTGGGATGAACTACATTTCCCAGTAGCGGCAGCACAGCCACTCTGAAACCCACCAGCAGAGACGGGACAACAACATTTACAACATCGTAAATATTGTATTGCTCTGAGCTCGACGAGGAGGAGGAGACGCTTTTCATTTGTTGGTGAATTCTAGCCATGTTGGTGAGGTAAAAGTAGGGCTGGGCCATATATCATTAATATTTAAATATCGTGATATTAGACCAGATACTGTCTTTGATTTTGGATATAGTAACATGGCATAAGTGTTGTCTTTACCTGGTTTTAAAGGCGGCATTACAGTGATGTCGCTTACCAGGCCGTTCTAGCTGCTCCACTTAGTCTTTATATACTCATTCCTGATAAATATTCATAACAAATCTCATCGTGTTATTGTCGCAATATCAATATCGCAGTATTTAGTCAAAAACCTTGTGAAAGTAAAATAAAAGTTCTGTAACCGCAATAAAACATTTGTATTATTACTTACACAGACTGAATCCTGTCAGCTACATACATTACATAACGTGTTCAAGAGAAATCCTTTGAACTCGAAGAGACATACAAAACCCTTCACCTTATACATTTTAGTTTTTTTTCCATCACAGTTTGGAAGTCTGAAATGTGGAAGTGTTCTCCCACTTGCATTAGTCTTTACTGTACACGTCAATCTTTTTTCGGTGCACTCATGAATGTCTTGAAATGCTCATCCTTCGCTGGGGTGTTGACTTCTGTGTCTCCTGTCATGTCACAGCATAACGTAAAGACAAGATGTCATTTGTTTCAAGATGCTCAGGGAGACAAATGCCCTGTCTGTTGCTATTAATTCTCCCGGCTACTTTAGCCGCGAGTTGATATTTCGAACATTTATTTCGTAAGTGGCCCGTGCGGGCATACTGCACTTCACTGTGAGTGATTCTATTGTGTCGGGGCGAATCATTGTTGTTGGCACTGCGCTCCGCTGATGCCCTTTGGGCGCTATCAGAGGAAGCGGAGTGTTTGTTTGCTTGTTTGCTTTGGAGGGTTTGTGCATGTGTGCTTGTGTGTGTACTGAGGGGGAAGTGAACGCGATGTATAGGCCGACTGTGCCTTCTCATCGAAACCATTTAGATGTGCGTGATACTGTAAGCGCAGAGTGGCTCCGCTATCAAACAAACACACACGCAAACACGTACAATATGTGTCTGTGCCCCCCCTCCCTCCCTCCCAGCCCCCAACCCCCGGCCCCTGTGGCGAGGTGGAGTGCATTAGCCTTCTGTGCCCTGGCAGGAGAGGATGTTGGTGTGTTGGGGGGGGGTTGAGGAAGTATGCTCAGAGCAGCACACGCGATCTGTCAGGTGCTGCTGCCCTGACGGAGGGCAGTAATGTCATCAACCTGCGTGCCCTGCTCGCCTCTCTCTCTCTCTCACACACACACACACCTCGTACCGTGGAGACTTTTGACCACATGCTCAAAACATGCTTCTGCCTTGAAGGGATCCTCACACACACACACACGCTCACTTACAAAAACAAACACAGCACGCAAACCTCACAGACACACCTGCCCTCGTGAGTTTAAAAGACTCTCTGCTACTTCCTTCTATATATGGCGTTTTTATTTTCTTTACGCTGCTCACTTTCTCCCTCTCATCCTCTCTAACCCGCTTATCCTTCATGCGCACTGAGCTGATGCCGACTGAGCCTCATCTCAAAATACCTGCAAGGTTGACATGATCGCGTCTTTTAGTGACCCCTCCCTCCCTTTGTGGTTCAGTTTCATCCACCGCGCCTTGCCTACAGTCATGCGTCTCTGCTAGTTTGACCCCCGCGGACTGACAGCAGCTCCAACACTGGACCCTCTGCTATTGACAAGCGATTCCTTCAACCAGTCAAACTCACTGCTGACTCCACGTCTCCTCCGATACGCGTGGAGCCCTCGGCCGTTTCCTATCCAGAGCGGAGCTTCCCGCTGTCACGGCCCGGGCTTAGCGGGCCCCTTTGCAGTCAATAGAAGCTGCAAATGCAGCGACAAGGACGTCGTCCCTCACGGAGTTATGAGCAGCGAAGTTAGAAGGTGGTGGGCCATAGTATTTCCTCTTCCATCAAGGTGCAATAACAGATATTTGAATCCCATATACACACATTGTATGAAGAAAAACATGTATTTATTGGCAAGTAATGTTACTGATAGCACGACTGACTTTCTACCTAAGTTACTAAAAAGAAGAAGCGCTACTGAGGAATTGCAGATTTTTGCTTCCAGTCGTAGATTCACTATAATTAACTGTACGAGCATCTTTTAAATGTCTGAAAAAGGTACTACACCAATTAAGCATTGGCCAGCTGTGACATCGTCAGACTCACAGTGGAGAGGGAAAAAAAACACAAGATCAAATTTGATGCAGCAGAACCAAATGTATTGAACTTTATGTTTCTCACATTCTGCTTCTGTTATCACAACCTGCCGCCTACATTTCCCACGATTCAACTCGACCTCTCACTCTCAGGGATTCGTCTGTGCTACGCTAGCAGCGGCTAGCCTCAATCAGAGATGAGGAGCAGGCCACGGAGGTCTGGTCAAGCTCAATTATTTGTAACGCCACGCCCCGCCCCCCCCCAGAGGTTTTTTTCTTCTTCAGGTTACTACTTGAATGTGTTTGAATCCACGCTCAACGACAGCGACCACGATGTCATCATATGGAAGCTATACTCATCGATACGAAACACGCCGCTAAAGTTCAACCCGCTCCAGGCAGCGGTGACCACTCTCCTCCCATCTATCCTGTTAAGTATGTTAAGCTTGAGGCAATTCATCAGATTTTTCCTCTGCAGCCACAACCTTCTCACACGGGCAGCGGTGTTACGCAAGAACGGCCTGTAAACAGACTTTGATGTTCACAAGGCTGTTTGCAATTTTTTTAGGCACTTACAGTAGGTCATTACTGGCAAATATATATATATATATATATATATATATATATATATTTATCCCCAGTGTTGTATATTATTTTGTGAATCAGTTGGAAGATATGAGATTAAGCTTAAATTGTTCAAATAAATCCTCAAATCTGAACAACTTTATCAATATACACTACAAAAAAGGAATTTAGGCTCTTTAAAAGAGACAGTCAAATATGTTTGTGCCAGTGCATATTGTAATATTAGACTGAAAATATGTGGTTATAGTTCAGTGACCTGCTTTGGTAATTGTAAAGCTTCTCTGCACTCTCTGAGCACACATGAAAACATTTAAAACAACAGGAGGGTCGGGTGGGTTTACATTTGTTTGTCTCCGGTGTTGCATTTGTTCACTCCCTTCTGAGCACCGTTGACGCAATTGTGACTTAACTTGATCAGGAGTCATTAAATAATTATTATTGAAGAAATACAGTTCGACAAATTGCAAGAACTAATACTGTGTTTTGACGGTTACTATTCAAACAGTTTAAAAGTAAATGGCAGCACGAACATTCATAAAAATGACCCCAAACAACACATAAGGGTTGTATGACCAGTTTACTGTGTGTGTGCGCGCGCGTGTGTGTGTGTATGTGCAAACGTGTGTGTACGTCTAACGAAAACAGCACTGACAAGATTCTATATTTTAAATGCAATTACATGCAAATGTATGATTTTGTGTTTGCTTGTCAGCATGGACGCCTGTGGGCTCAGTGACTAAGCACAATGCTGCAGAGAGACAAACTAGTCCCGGCCTCCCTCCCTCCCTCTTGCCTGACCCTTATGCGATTATAAGACTCAAGGTCCCTCACAACCTGGTTTGAAGAGTGTTCATCAAACCAAATCACAATTTCTTAGTTTGCTCTTTTCTGGTCTAGAGAAGACGAGCCACTTGGGGCCGTACAGTCACTTGGCTCAGCAACAAGCAGCAGCACTGCCCACCTCCTGCTCAGAAGCAGGAACTGTGGGGCTGAATAACCTGCGGTAGCCTGTCCCTCCGCAATCTTTCCAACTTGCCGGGCCAGAATGAGGCGCTCTGTGGTGGAGCTGCGGCGCCCTCTGCGGGCGGTGAGAGAACTGCAGCGGCGGCAGATGAACGAGAACAGAGCAGCAGATTGTACTTAGTCTCGACTTATTCTGCGCTGGTAAGTGTGATTGCTGAATAAACAAATGAAAAGGGAAATCTCTGGTTAACCGCGAATGCCGATTAATACAGCCGCGAGTGATGTTTGAAAGCCTTCGCAGCGAGGACGTGATCGAACTTGATGCCATTTTCCCCAAACCTAAACACACTCTCCCAGAAACAAACTCGCCTGGGCGGCACGTTCGGCTATCGGGCGCAGACTTTTGGCAAGTGTTTCGACTTCTGGAGGTGTTTTAGATCGGCCGAGAGGGAGTTTTGATCAGCTTTTAATTGCCCGGCATGAAGGGCTGAATGGACCACTTCCTGGTTCTCAGTTAAACGATTAGCGAGATCAAAGACGACACTAATTGATATGACACACAGTGAACCCAATGAGCGGAGCCCCAGGTCAACAAGACACCTACTCCACCCACAGGAATGTTCGAGAGCATGTATATGTGTGTGTGTGTGTGTGTGTGTGTGTGTGTTCGCACTCACCTCTCCTATTTGGATGTGCGTTTCGTCGACGGACCGCGAGTACGACTGAATGATCTCCTTCATGTGGAGAATGTGGTTTTCTTCAATGTCTTGGAATTTCTGTAACACAGGGCGAAGGCAACGCATTTATTTACAGATCTGCAAGTGTCATTAAACAGGCCAGGAGGCATCATCGACGAGTTCAGGACAGAAAGGGGCAGCCAAGGAAACTGCACTTCCTTATTCTGTCCCAGCCACTTCCTGTGTGTCTGTTTGGGTGGTCTATGCCGCTCACGCACACACACAAACACACACACACACACACACATACAGTTCCTTCCACAATTATTCTGTTCGTGAGATACATTGACGGAGGTTCATTTTGGCTTTAAGCGCCGGTATGGTGCCGATTACGACTTAAAATGCTAGTGTTTACTTCCACTTAAGTCTGACTCTGGGCTTTTGGGGTTAACCGAGGAGAATGAGTATAAATAATCATAAACGGGGACATCAAAGGGAGGATGCAGAGGGAGATCTCGCCACAAACACAGAGATAAAGAGCCACTCACTCATCGCGTCCACACTACAGAGACATGCACACAAATAGGACTTGTCATTCAGCGGGACGGCGGCTGCCATGTGCTCACACACACACTCGCACACACACACACGCACACACGCTCAGACAAAGAGAACACACATGTAGGGGGCCGCGGTGATGTCAGAGAGCACATGTGTTCAGTGTTTATAACTCGTGTCCACATGTGCCGCATTTGAGACGAGCCGTAGACGGTGATGTCTCGGGGAAGTAGTGCTGCAACTCCGCTTTCTCTTGAGAGGGGGGGGGGGGGGGGGAACAAAAACAAACGCTGGAGCTAACTGGAACCATTTCTGGTGGCGGAGCTGCGGCGGGGCGGGAGGATATGGAGGCCAAAGTCTGTTGATCTGATTTTAATTTGGAGTTTATCTAATCAGGCCTTCAGATGGATCCAATCAGGGCTTTCCACAACGACTCCGTTACAGAGGGAAAAAAACACAATCTGGAGATGATACAGGGCATGAAGCGCACACACACACACACACACACGGATTACACAATGAAAGTGTTGCACACCACAGACACAGACAGCGCATTTCATTCGAGCAGAAGAGAGAAAACCCGGTCGTCACGGTACCTGTGCAGTTTCCGTCATCTTCTGTTCAAACTCCGACTTGGCGGCGGCATATTTCTCCACATAGGACTTGTAGGTCTCTGTGGCTTTTTTGGCTTTTACTCCCGCCTGCAAAAACATAAACAGACAAGATAAATGGCCGTCGTCGGTTTCCATACGCACACACACACACACAGACACACACAGGCGCTTAGTTTTTTTCCCAGATCGACTGACGAATCGGAAAGGAAACCGAGCTCCACTTAACATCTGAAGGCTGAGAAGCTTTTTGGGGTTTCTGTATAGACTGCGAGTGTTACGGCACTTCATCATGCCTTATTACCATACCATGACTGTGTGTGTGTGTGTGTGTGTGTGTGTGTGTGTACGTGCCAATGTGACCTCCCACCTTGTCCACATCTCTCTGGGTGGCCCCCTCTTTGCGGAGGCGCTCCTGCTCCACAGTTTTGGCATTGTAGATCTCCCGGGACTTCTGCAGAGCCTGCGAGGTGGTCTGGATGTTCTGCACCGCCTCCAGCGTGGACGCCACCTCTTCTTTTGTCTGAGAACACACAAACGTCCGGTATACGGTAATTCGGAAATAATACGCGCGAGGGCCACGCATCGCTCTCGTAGCTCGACGTGAACGCACAATCCCCTCGTTCATTACGACTTAATAATGAAATAACAGACACAGTGTCAGCGGAGACAGAGGTCCTTTATTGCTCTTATAAAACACGACTCCCGGTTTTGTTCTCCGGCATGTGACTTACAACCGTTGCACACGAGGAAGCTGTTAAAAGGTATTTAGTGGCTGGTAAAAAAATGAAAAAAATGCACAAGACTCTGGATTTGTTCTCATAAACGTCTGCATCGCTCCTCACATCCACTCACAGCTGGAAGGTCGGACACGGAGAACAATAATGTTCCATATAGTGTGGAGTGATACTTTTCCAACCTTCGTATTACTCTCGATATCATACACAATATTAATTTCCTATTTTACTTTCTATTTGGCATGGCTGTTAGTACTACTTCTAATACATTTTATACAGGGTTCATACACATTTTGACCAATGGATTTCCATGACTTTTCCATGACTTTAAACCAAATTTCCATGACCAAACATTTTGTGAAATCTCGGTGTAAACATGAAAAAGTGAGAAAATGTAGTATTTAAACTAACAATGAGAATGAGAGACAATAGTTTGATTAAAATAATAAACATTTATATAGATGCCTGTATGTGTGCCTGCTTATATTTTGAGCGTCTTCCTTTTAAAAGCATGTTAATTCTTTCAAACTCAGCGTAAATGAACGACATGAACACATGACTATAACACATTTCCATGACTTTTCCAAAACTTTTGGGATTGTATTTTTTTCAAGGACTTTTCCAGGCCTGGAAATAACCATTTTAAAATTCCATGACTTTTCCAGGTTTTCCATGACCGTAAAAACCCTGTTTATATCTGTATTCTTGTTTTTAATCTTGTATTGTTGTAATTTACTTTTTCTATTTTAGTTACCTTACTCTTGTTGCTTTTCTATTTTGGTGCTTCTACACTTCATGCTTATTTATTATTCATATATGTTTAAGTTGTTTTTTTTCTTCTTCTTTTGTAATCTTGGATCTCTCTATCTTCATGGTATTGTATCTCGTCATAACTCTCTCCCATAAAAAGAGACATGTAATGGAGGAGTGATGGCGGCGGCCTCACAGTCAGCTCCGGCCATCGTCTCTGAACCCTCCGTGCTCCTCATTTTGACACATTTATGCTCGAACATCAGTGGAGGAAGCGAAAGGAAAATTATGTACACATTCTGAGCACCCACTCCAAGGCGGGTGTTTACTTTGCGTTACTCACACCGCTTTACTACAGCGAGCGCTGTGTGTCTGCGAGCCGGCCAAGAAACACGAGAGCGGAGGGGGAGAAGGGAGCGAGGGGAAGTGACGGACAGACACTGTGACAGCCTTTTTGTCATGCTGAAAGCACAAACACAACTCCGCTGATTCCCGAGCTCCTCTTTTACTTTGTGTTCGGCGGCTTCATGCGTGAAATATGAGCCGATGGATTCTCAGCAGAGAGGAGATATGGAGGAGTGAAGTGTCAAAAAAACGGAAAAAAAGAAGCTACGTGGAATAACAGCGCACGCTACGTTTTTTCCTCAGGATGGAATCAAGTATTAAACAATTGATTTTTCCGACATCTTTTGCAAGGAAAATAACTAGACGGGAAAATAAAAAAAAGAGGTGAGACTGGCTCTATATTTAAACGACAGATTGAGTGACAGATTGGAGAATCCTAGCTCAGACTTGCTCACTTCTTTATTGATTCTTCCATCATTCTGATTTAAATACATTTTAACTTTGAATTTAACTTTGGAAACATTCAATTCTCCATCCCCTCACCTTTTTGTGTGCTTTGGCCTGCTCCTCCACGTACTTCTGGACCTCTTTTATGAGTTCCTGTAGTTTCCTCACCAGCTCCATGTGACAGGTGGCCAGCTTCTCTGTCGAGGTCTTGAACACATCCCACACCGGAGCAAAGGTCCTGGGAGGGAAAGAGGACACTTCAGAGGCCGGGACGCGGCAGCACCCTCTTAACCTGCATCCATTCGTTCTGCTCTCTCTCGTCAGAAATCTGGGAAGCTGTTTACACTCACCCGAGCTGAGAAAAGTTGCCCGCTGACTTGGCAAGTTTGGTCATGGACCTGGCATAGGCTTCTTCAATAGTGCTCCTAGGACAGAGCATAAATACACACCATTGATAAATCCTTATCAATGATCACAGTCACGCTTCAAGTCAACAGTATCGTACGTCAACGATGATGAAAAGCCATTTATAGCATGACAAAGTTTTAACAAAGTACTTTCAACTTGGTTATGGCTCAAACAGAGCACAAGTGAGGTTTCCCAGCCAAAAACACCCACTCAGGACTTGCAACATAAATGTTTGACCACATGCACCGTGTGTGGCTTGTGATTTGTTCATGAACCACATGTCGAAGCTGACAGTAGTATGAACGCCTACTGCTTCTCTCAATTTCCCGTTTTTATTCCTTCGTTCTGCAGCAAAGTGAAAAAAAAAAACTGGCGGCAGTGTTATAGTGGAAGCCTGAATGATGCATGACTCATTTAGCCTTTCTCTGCAGTCACTTCACAGGAGCAAGTTCAGCCAGGGGGAAACAGGACAAACGAGCATGCACACACACACACACACACACACACACACACAAATTAGCACGACAACACAGAGGATGGGACCAGCTAGGAGTGCATTATATGCTACATTCCCACCTCCATATCTTTGTGCAGTTCATTTTTCAGAGGTCAGCGTTTATTTAAAATACGGACAAAGTTGCCAGGGGAAAACTCTTTGCAAAAAGCTTCCTTGTGTTTATACTTGCAGACCGGATGTTTAAACTGTGTGTTGTGCGCTGCGGATTGTTGCTCTTCACGGCTCGTCTATTATATTAAGACACACAAAGCTTCTGGCCTCACATTCAGAGGAGCACTTCTGAAAGTGGACTTTGACTGTTCCTCGTTTCATGTGACTTACGATGCTCCCAGTCTGTGAGCTAAGATCACATTAGTTACAACGACTCTTTTATTCTAAGGGGATATGACTATGTATTTTAACAAACAAAATTTAAAAATACTTAAAGTTCATACTAGGCAAACTCTTTTTTTAATATTGCATCACAAATCCATACTATATACAAATTCTAAGGTACTTTAGGTGCATGTATGTTGTGTGCTCACATGGGAATAGAGACAAAATAAGGAATATCAAAAACAGTCAAAAGCAGTATAATACGGCTGCTTCTTTAGTGGGTTGTCCTCCCACCATGCAATGCACAAAAGAAACCAGTATTAGATATTTTCAATCACAATTAACTGTCTCTGTGCAAAGTTTAATCAGCGGCGAGAGTCCAAAGTTGCAGTTTAAGTTGACCTTGCACGTATTGTGTAATTTCCTGTAAAGCGGTAAATTATGTTTGTTTTTTTGTACACTAGCTGCTACGATGGTATACTTTAATAATGTGTGTGTATTACAAACGTGAAGTGAAAGCATGTGTATGTGAACCCTGAAGTTAAGAGTATTTTTTGTCTTTTTCGGGTCACTTTTTTGAACCGGAGAAGGTCATTTGAGATCTAAAAGGTTGTCGAGTTATGAGAATACAAGAAGAACTGAGAGTGAATCTTTTTTTTTTTTCATCCTTCAGTGTAGATAACAAAGCGCCTGCAAGAGATTTCATGTATGTGTGTTTGCCCTAAAAATACCTTTTGGGAGAAGGGGTTGCCACTGCTAGCGTATTAACTCAGTGCACAAAGCTTCTTTCTCCACCAGAGGGAGCCATAGTGCAGGTTTTCCAAAAGAAGAAAAAGCATCCCATTAACCATGAATATAAACCCCCAAGCCAGCCTGTGTGGATTAGAATCACGATACCCCGAAACGAAACAAGCAATCATGGAACAACTCAACAAATCCATCTGTCTCCTTCATGGAGGATGTGTTGATTCATTTGTATCGTATAAACAACAACATTCCTGCACACTGCAACGATTGTTAACGTTTAAGCAAAGTGAGGAGCTAAAAGATGATGCGTTACAACAAAAGAGAGTCTAACCGGTTTAAACAGAGGCGGTGAGCGATGCATCACAAGCGTCGCTGAGTGACCGGAACTCTTTTAAAAAGTCCACGGTTCCAGTGGTAGACCGCCTCTATCGTGTGGCCGGTTACAAACACACACCTCTGACACGGCGAAGCTAATCTTTACGGAGGTGGGAAGCGTTTGAAAAGAAGCTATAATTATGGTTATTATCAAGCTGCAGACACTGGCGGTGAGGAACATAATGGCAGGTTGCAGGTTTAAGCTTCTTTCACAAGGAGGTTACGTTAGGAAAACACACACACACACTCGTCTCCATCGACCTTTCGTCGCAATGCTGCACTTATTGACTCAATCTGCTGGTTTTTTTGTTGATAAATATGGAGAAGCTCCTCAAAAGACACTAAACTCTCTGATATAAGACGAACAAAATGTGAAACTACACAGTTAGGGATGGTATACCTTTAAGGCATCTACCGAAATAACCCAGTATGAAGTATTGCACCTTCTCCAGTCAAGCGATACCTGCGTTATATACTTCTGTACCCGGATATAGAATTATTTGTAGCTTTTTTTTTCTCGCCCACTACTACAGCGGCCACAAGCCACGGTGGGGTGAAGTAGAGTGCAAATACAAATACACCTTTTAAATACTTTATGAATGGAAAGCAAAGCCTTTCATTGCTTCCATGTTATAAAGTAGGCTACAATCATAAAAGAAAAAAGAAAGAAAAACGTCCAGGCTCCATAATGTTGCCTAGAGTTGAACTACAGATATGAATGAGAAAATAAATTCTGCAAACCCTCATAAAGATCTCCTACACCCCACCAGTGGGTTTTGACCCAGTCTTTGGGAATGACTGCTTTAAGGGTACTGGTATTGGTACTGGTATCGTACTCTAGCCCTAATGATACTGAACTGAATACCTTTCGGTTTAGGACATTTCTTAATAGATTAATTGCACACAAAAAAAACATTAAAAAGGAACAAGCGATGCATGAAATCCTAGCTAGTTGCAGCCGTGGTGAGAGCAAACCCAATGTGGTCTGTAGCGATCAGGAAAAGTCAGAGTGGATTTAGTTGCAGTGTCAGATAAGTACTTGGGTGTCACAATAAAAGGAACTCCCTGGGCCGATGTCGAAGTACATTTAGACGCCACAAAACAGGTCAGACCCGTATTGAAGAAGCAGACACTAATGGGTCAATGAGGTAATGAGTTTCCTAATTAATATGTTAACTATGTGGACGTGGCCGCCTCTTCAGACTAACAACCGGACTGCCGGGTTCTTACCTTTCTCTGATGAAGTCAGTCAACTCCTTGGAGGAAATCTGGCCATGCTTCATGTTATGGTAGAGCACGTCAAAGCCATTGTTTTTGTCACCCTGCATTTCAGAGACAAGACAAAAAAAAAAAAAGGGATGCAGACAGATCAGTTAAAAGTCAAACAAACAAAAGACCCCAGGTTTTGACCCGACAAATACCGCGAAGGCTTTTTCTACGAGCAGCATCCTCATCGTCGTCTGCATCGCTCCCAGCTGCGTTCGCAGCAGCCTCTGGTCGACCATGCTCGTCTTCGCCATGTTCGAGAGGAACGGACGTTTGATAAAATTTGATAAAACCGCGGCGGAGGATCGAGCGCGCGGCGGAAGAGACGAGAGAAAAACGCCCCCCCCCGTCTGTGTTGCCGTAACCATGCCGATGGGTATCCCGTTGCACCGATGCTCCTGAAAGATGCAGGTGCCTCTGAATAATTCATGTGAATGAAAAATGTTGCGACACCCTGCTGCTACTGCTAATGATGATACAGATTGTTACACTGATTACTTAAACACTAAACGATGCTTTACACAGTAAACAGCACAGACAACGAATAAAACATTTAATTACAAGTTACGGCAAGCTAAACAATCCAAATTCATTCAAAGGACAATATCACAAGCAAATAAAAATCCCCTTGAGGAGCTCTTATTACATCATAAAGCTTCTTCCTGTATTAGAAACACACTGCAGCTCATTCAAATTGCAGAACTAAATGTTTTTTAAACATAGAAAGCAACAAAGCAAGACTTTTCTGTTTGCTGCTGCCTTTAATTGAACCAGATTCCAGGATATTAATCAACTTCTGGATCTCACGACTGCATTTTATTTCTTAAACTGCACTGCAATTTTTAATTATTTATTGCTTTTTGACTTTTTTTTAATGTTTTAATGAATGTTCTTAACTGTTTTTAAATCATTTTTTCTTCTGCATTATGTTTTAATGCTTTAAATAAACAAATAAACATGCCTCGCCTTGCCAAGTTGATATTTTTAGTTGTAGAAATAAAAACACAAGACTATTGTCATTATCAATCTGTTCCTCAAAATATCCAGACAAGCATGTACTTCACACATCCTGTACGATACCTGTCTGAACTTGGCCCCGTTTAGACAGTTAACTCTCTTTATGAACTTCTCGTGGCCTCTGTTGAGAACGGGTTTGATGGGTCTGGGTTTGTAATCAAGATGAAGAGCGACACACACAGTTACTGAGCTGACCTCAGGTCAGTTGACATGTCCGCCATGGTCAGAGGTAAGAGGCTGACACTGGACTCATTTATACAAACGCCTTCTTGTCACGTCTGAGAAGAGAAGAAGAAGAAGAAGAAGAAGGAACGTTTCACTTCCTCATCGGCCTCCATTAGCTGTTTCTTCAGTGAGGGGGGAAGCTGGGAGGTTCACAGATTAACTGAGATTACAATAAAAGCCACTGAATCAACGGCTTTGATTGTAATAGTTGTCATAAATCGGTATGTGGAGGCCTGACGCAGTCAACCCAAATAAAAGACCAATACGGAAACGAATACTTTCACTAAAAAAGCAGGCAGTTCATCCTCATTCTTTTCTAAATCTGCGGGCCAACTCCGTGTGACCTCAGCCCGAGACTGAACCGGATACTTCCTGGTTCCTGGAGCGATCCGCCGTCAGCATTTTTGGGACGAGTTCTACAAAGATCCTTGTTTTTACACATTGACGGGAGATGAAAGGTCAGGACGTTTGTGTCCAACTGAAGCTCAGAGGTGGCTCTTTATTTACAGAGCAAATAGACATCATGAAGGGAAGCGTCTCTCTCTCCCCCTGGGCTTCGGTCCGCCCCGGCCTACATTCTAGCCCGGCGAGCGGCCCGCTGACATCCACTTCCTGTTGCAACGAGATAACAAAAGGTTGAGCGGTCCGCGCCGCCCGCAGCAAACAGCGTGACTTGCAAACTAGCGTGTCGAGGCAGGGCGGCGAGAAACAAACCATAACAATACACCTTGACGTGACATCTGCGGCCGCAAACACAGAGGGAGACGCTCGCCCGCGATTGGCCAAATCGGACCCACAAAACAGGGGAAGCGACAAAAAGCGGCTCCGGGCGAAGCAGAACAGGAAGAGGCGTGATGGCAATGAATACAAAAGAAAAGAACAATAATAACAACAAACACAGGAAGCAGCTCAGGGCGTTACAATACTGGAACTGGATGCTACAGAGCAGCGGGCCGGGACTGGGAAGACGTCGGCGTGAACGGACCTGAAATATCTGAGATTCACAATCAATCTGTTATTGGCCCACTGGCTAGTTTAGGGGTTGTGCGACTCCATCGGGGAGACGTGACACTGGCGTGACGCACAGGTTCTCCATGTCCTCGTCTGGACACTCGTTGATGAAAGCGAGCCGGGTGTTTAATATTCCAACCACCACGTTGTGAAATTCAGAAGCACTTCATTATGCTTGGGTTTAGAGGGTTGTTGTTGTTTTTTTGTTTTTTTTTAACTCCCTGTCCCGCCCCCCAAAAGGGAGGACAACATGCCGAGAGGTTAGCACACACGCCAATCACGCTTTGTCTGAGCAAAAGCACAGTTTGCAGCAGAGACAGCGTCCAACAATACAAATCAAAAAAAAAAAAGGAAGCGAGTGAGCAGCGTCGCCTGTGCCAATATTATCGCTGACAGAAACAGAACGTGAACTTAGATCACGGCTGCTGCACTGCACAGACTACAGGGGGGGGACTGAGCGCCTTTGTGTGCTCTAGGTGGACAAATAAAAAAAATAAACCAGACGTAGGTAATAGCCAGGCAACCAGACGGGCTTGCGTCATGGTTGAATGTGCACTAATGCTTTTGCTGGGAAGAGTGGTTTCACTCATAAGCACGGAGAAGGGGAAAATAATAAGAATACATGAGTACTTCAGGTTATGCAGACCTATTCCGACTGGAACTGGTGCGTGCAGGGTTCATGGAACTAATTATTAAGCAAACAAGAGCTTCGTGGCATCGATTTGACTCTCGTTTCTTCCACCCTTTCTCCTGAAGGCAGAACAATGTCAGGGACTACAGCTCCTCCCAGCAGCAGGAGCCATATAGTCCCCATTATATTAGAGAGAAGGCCAGTATTTCCAAAAGTAGGTTGCACCAAAACAATCTAGATTGGGAAATAGCACGACAGGTAAGAGGAAACATATGTATGTGGAATGTCAAATTAACCCTTTCGTTACAAATAATTCATTTTTTCATGAGCAATTTACAGCACGTCAAGATAGTCAGTTTGGAAAATCTGAGAATGGGCTGTATGGTGTATGTAAAGCAAGTAAAAACTGTATAACTTAACTGTAAATCCGACACTGAGAACACAAAAACGGACACGGCTTTTTTTTCGATGATTTGTTGATTCGTGCATTCGTTGATCAAAAGACTATGTCGATAATCAATAAAACATTTCAGTCCTTTTTCAAGCAAAAACTGTTCCTTTGTCCCAGCTTCTCAAATGGGAAGATTTGCAGCTTGTCTTTACAATGCTGTTCGCACAAAGCAAGCAATGTGCAGGTATTTTTCACTGTTTTCTGCCATTTTTTTTTTAGGAAAAAACAATGAAAAGAAGCGAAAGTTTCAGCCCTGTTGGTCACGTTGAAGTCTCTGTCGTCGTGGATACAAAACAAACACCACAATACAGCATTACGAAAAGAACCCAAATCCAAAAGGGACACTCCAGCTGGTCTCATATTAAGATACATGCACCAGCATACATACTCTAATATCACTATGTTATTGTTAAATAACCAAAGCATGAGACGCAGGAAGTTTCATAACCAAATGGCTGGACTCAAGTCTGCGTATACCCTGAAGCCATGGCCAGAAAACATGTCATTACACAGTGAAACACACACAATGAGAAACAGTTACATGTTCCATCTGAAAAAGCCACCTTGAAAAGAACAGATAAACAAAACCCACAGTGCTGCAGTTTATCATGTAACATCTGCCGCGCAGAGGAGGACAGGAATTCTCTGTTAGAGGAGAAGACCAGTTTTAGCGTCCTGCGTGTAGAGAATCGAGGGTTCGATGCCCGTCAGGCAGCGCAACCCGTGACACGGAGAGAGCCCTGTTCATCTTTCAGTATCATACGGCCTTCTTCTTCTTCTTCTTCTTCTTCTCATAGTGAAAAAGTCTCTCAAAAACTTCACTAACCAATTAAGTCGATTAAGCATTGACAATATGACAATATCAAAGATGTCTTCTTTTGTCTGCAAACAGTCCAAAACCTTAACAATAGTCAGTCCACTACCAAGAAAGAAGCTCAATTGAGGAGCTGGAGCATATTTTGAATTATTGCTACAATCAAAACAGTTGCATAATATATTTCTATCAGTAAACTGCACTGATGCCAAGTAACCTACATTTCTTATAAATGCATGTAAAAAAGTAAAAAAATTATACAAAATAGGATTCAGTAAATAAACTAGTTTTTGCAGAAAATAAAGATATTACACATACGCCAGTATTGAATAAAGCATATTTGTATGCAAGCTGCAAAGTGTAACCCTTAATAGTTTGTGCATTCATCACATAATGGTGCAAAAATGTATCATAAGCCTGAGTGTGCTTTGGGGAAGTCTTGAGTCGATAAATTTCCACGAGCAGCTCGGTTACACGGAGAGCGTCTGCAGCCGACGTGACTCCTTCAGGTAGAAGCAGTGGAAAGAAGTGGGGCGGTATAGTCGAGGGGGTATAGACGGTAAACAAGCCTCCCTCTCTGCAGACAGTCCATTAAAAACAACAGCCCCCCCCCCCCCCCCCCCGGTTGTGGCCTGCAGACCCAGGAGCCCTGAGCACGGTAAACGGCAGGGTGACATCAGAGCGTCTGCCCCTTCGGTCATGTGACCGAAGAGGTCCTGGAAATGTGTGCACAAGCCCGGGCTCTGTTGGCAGTATGAGCATAAATGTAGAGGAACCTGACCGCGACTCACGGTCAGAGTGTGTGGCTACCGGACAAACCCCAAAACAGGTTACATGTGACCCATTTAACCACCTCTTGACCTCTAGTAACCTCACAACTCAATCCCCATTGCAAAAACTCAACAAGACCTTCCTCTAAAAGGAAGATGAGAGCAATATATATATATATATATATATATATGAAAGAAAAAGTGCCACCATTGTCTATCACGTCCTCTGTCTTTGCTGTGTTATTGCAACACTTTGCATGTCAGACTGTGAAACCTACACACAGTGGAGTTGTGTGAGAACCTAATAGACCACACACACACACACACACACACACACACACACACTACAATACAATACAATACAAACACCAGGGAGAAGGAGACCATCCCGGGGCTGTTGGCTGCATCAGCACTGTTTGCTTATCACACTGCCATCTTTTCCCATGATACGCTGAAGGCTTACAGACTCCACATGAAACATAAGCCCCCATCACAGTCGTGAGCTTTCGCTTGCCGGAAACCCAAAATGCGGGTTACCATTTTGAGCCACTCTACATCTTGAGTAATTAAGAGGCCATGCAGAAATAGGTCGGCCTCACGGTGAAAATGTGACATAAAAAGAATAAAAGCTTTGTCACAGAAACCGAGCAAAATTCTTTGTAACTAATCCGCTGCCTGAGACACTTCCGAACATGTGGGGGACATTCAAACTTTCATCAACAGGCCACATTGAACTAGCTTACTCGTACACATTACACACACACACACACACACAGGGAACAAAATAAGGGGAAATGGACATTCGAGACTCACGAATAAACCTTGTGAGCGGAAATGTTGCAGCCAGTGACCTATCGAGTGCTGCAGCAGCTCAAATTTGACAAGAGAGACATGTCACTTCCTAAATAACTCTTTTGTTTCAGCTGAGGAGATTCATGCCAAGATCACATACGGGGGAGACGAACCGGCGGGGAAATGTCTCGACAAAGTCTCCAGAGCAAGAGAGACAGAGACAGAGCGCACAGAGGGGAGACAGGTGTATACTGAGGCATGCTGTGCAAAAGCGAAGCCTAATCTGTGTGTGCGGTGATGATTTGTAGTCAAGTCAAAGCGAAATGGATGCATCCTCTAATGCCAAGTGTGTGTGCGTGTGTGTGTGTGTGTGTGTGTGTGTGTCCTGCATGTTAAAAACACAGCTGATCTTTCCCCATCACTGGATTCTCTTGTGTCCCACTGCAGGGCACAAAGGGCAGATTGAAGAATCAAGAGTGTGTCTCGGCTCGCCTCTTTACCCATTTAGTTAATGATGAAGTCTCCTTTTTTTTGAAGAAGAAGAAGACGAAGAAATGGCTTTGAGGGGTTGACAGCTCTGCACTTTCTAAATGACCTTTGCATAATGCAATTTTCAGGAACAAAGTGTTGTTTCATCAAACCTTTTTTGTAAGCAGCAGACTCTTTTAGGGGTTTCGCCACCTGGAAGCTGAGGTCAACCGGGGCTGAAGACCCGGAGCTGATGTGTTTCCCACCAGACAGACAGGAATGCAACACAAGCGGTGTCTATTTGACAGCACTTTATACTATTGCAACAGCCGACAAAATACACACGTGTGAACTTCTCATTGGACACAGCAGCACTAAAACCATACTAGAATATATATATATATATATATATATATATATATATATATATATATATATATATATATATATAGGCAACATACAGTATGTAATCCAAGCACTACATTCCCAAGAGCTGTAACACTTGATCATAGATGAGTAACAGCAATAACACGTGTATTGGCAAATATCTCCCAAACCTTTTGGGGATGTAAAATCAACAGTTTCGATGACTCAATATAAGACTAAAAATAAAATTAAAAAAAACAGTGGTAAAACATGTTTGCACTTTTAATAAACAACCTGTGTGGCTTTAGTAGTTTTTCTGCAAAAGCAATAATATTATGAAACAGACAGACAGGTTGTAAATCAGTATCAGTAGTTACAGTAAAGGAGATATGCTTTTACTATATTCAACCTGCTATGACAGCCGTCTACCGTGGCCACGTCAAAACGGAAGAGAAATGACCTTTCGGAAGTAAATACACAACACTGTACACGCCGTAGTAGTAATACACGCAGTACACAAATATTCGCTAAATATACAACACAGTGAGAAGGTGGTTTTGTGTGTGTTTGCTTCTTTCAAGGCTGTTATTTAACTTACTAAACATCTGGCCTCTCACTGAAACTTTGTTACGGAAGAAGAAGAAAAAATGACGCGAACGGCCAACGGTCGTGACTGACAGCCGCTTCGGCCAATGGCATTCGTGGAACTGACCATAAACATTCCAAGGAAGCCCGGAAGAGCCAATTAGCGGGCGCAAAGGGTGGACTCTGTGGAGGTTTCATGTTAGATGGGTTCAGAGGCCCAAACCCCGGGGTAGCAAAATATTAAACGCCGAGGAAAATGAACGATGGCTGGGGACGGGGACGGGACAGGACGGGAGGGGAAGGAGGGGAAGGAGGGGTCTGCTGACCAAGAGAGTCTGGCGGGCAGCGGACACCGCCATGACGGCTACCTCTGTAACGTGAATAACACTTGATTCCTGGCTGACATGAACATGTTAGGGAAGGGAACACAGCAGGAGAATAATAAGGAGTAGCAACCGGTGTAAACACCGTGAATAAAAAGCACAACCTACCCAGAAATTCTCTAGGAAGTAGGGCGTTATCATCTTGTTTTATTCCTCTTCGCCGCAACTCCTAAATTGGTTGTAATGCAACTTTTATGGCGAAAATCATCCACCGTCCTCCCCCCGTTTCTGTTGTATCTGCCTTTCCCCGTTTCGCTCCTCTCCCCTTTCTTCTTCCCTCCCCATGTAGAGACTCCACCTCCCATATGGTTTCTTCCCGTAGACATTTAGTTTTAGTTTCTGGTGAACGAAACAGCGCTACCCATGGCGGACAACGACGGGCGCCGCCGCTGCATAAAGTGATGCCTTCAAGTGCGCTGCGTAAACTCCGGTACTCGCGTCGGCTGGAAACGTTGTGGTTGCCTTGCATTTACATTGTTGTCTAGATTAATGAAGTATCATGCAAGTTTTGATGCAACAATAAAAAACATCTAAGCTATTATAATGAGCTCTTATCATTCATTCTCTTATATATTTTTCTGGCAGCTTCTGTGAAATGATCAATACCAGATAGCCCGTGTGTGCGTTTGTGTGATGCATTCAGGGCCCCGCGATTTGTCCTGACACATGACGTCTTTCTAGACACCAATGACGGCATGGTGGAGAAATGTTGTTTGATTACACTCAAGTACAGCACAAAATGCCTATATAATAGTGTTACACTTGATACAAGTTTGTTTTGAAAAAAAAAAAATATATATATATATATTTGATTATAATCACAAACTAGACCCACAATGTGAAACCTAACTGGCATATATGCAAAGTCAACTGCAGCACTAAAATCTAAAGCCGGAATCTGATAAACCTTGAGCCAATGTCCCAGCTGATAAGATATGAACCTGGAAGACAAGGCAGACGTGCTGCTCGACATCCAAGTTTCTACCTCCTCCGTGTTTCCTTGTATGTTGATATTGTGCAGCTGCAGCAGGAATAATTTGAGAACATACACAAGACAAAAGGCCAGGAAATAATGTAAACGATTTATTGGAACATTGTACAGAATCAAGCAATGGTAACCAGTCACATCCACTATATCAGCTTACAAATATTACAAAATTACTACAATACAATATAGATTCTTTGCATGATCCAAAATATTTGGTGGCCCCAAAAGTATTACTTTTTTTTTTTTCCTTTTTAAATTTCAGCAGCTTATTAAAAAAAAAAAAAAATTCAAACCATGTCTATCAAAATGATGATTTTGCAATTATTTGCAAAAAAAAAAAAAGATGAAGGCAGATAGTCTAATCAAGTTATAAGGCTAAATGAGAATACGGGAGTTCTTCGACGAGACATTCCTTAATATTGGTGGGCGCTTTATAAAATACAATTTGTTTTTCTTCAGTAAAGCTTCATAGAAAGTCAAACTTATATTTGCAAATGATGTTTACAACATTATCTTCATGAGTTGTCAACCCATTTCTTTGCTTTTAAGTGAGGCGTCACCTGTTTCTTTAGATACAGTATTCTGTACATCTACTGCAAAACACCAACAAAACCCCAAAGTACTTGCTCTCAAGGCATTGTGTACACATCACACTAAATATTTACCGTAGTATGATAACAATCACTTTTGACGAAAAGTACATGAAGTATGTGCAAGTTACCATTTTATTCTCCTCCCCCCCTCCCCCCATCGCAACTGTATTCACATTTGACAGCTAGCAGTGTTGCACACATATACACATGAATGTAAATGAACACCCATGATTACCCACGTTAAATATGACGGGCCAGAGCTTTGCTAATCTTTAGTTGTTCAGAAGGAGATGCATAAAGGCGTACACGCAGGGGGAAATCATAACAAATAACACTGAAACACAGACGACCTGAGGTAAACACATAGAAAACACGTATTCAAGTAGTGAAACACAACTAGAATGTATAGCAGCAGTCGAGTAGGAAATACAGCACAGTAATGGTGGGGATTGTTTCACATGTGTTTTATAGACCTACCCTCATTCAATGAAAGAATAACAGGACTGTTTACGCGCACGCACACGCACACACCCCATCAAGCCATGATTACTCCTTTTTTTTTTTTTTGCATGCCAAACAGCTGGAATGTGACAGACAAAATCACTTAAAAACACCAAATGACGTGGCACATACAAGTACTTGCCTCTGTATTCCATGATGCATTATGTCACCGTGCACATCCTTCGTGATAAATCTAAGAGATCATTTAGATATTGTTATGGCGCGAAAGTTCATCTAAGACCCTTAAAAGTACTTTCACATTCTAATAACCCCATTTCCATCGAGATACATAGTCGGTAAATACATTTTTAGCAGCGATGCTTAATGATCGGTTACAACTAAAAGGTCACGTTCTGAAGGGTTTGGCTACATCATTAATTTCAAGCACTCGCCATTAAAACGTTTAAGTGCATGTTACGTGCGTCGCAATGGGTTAAAATACTGCAGTTATTACTCTGGCCAGCAGAGGAAAAATTACTGGCAGGGCATAAAAAAAAAAAAAAAAAACTAAACTAAACTCTCCAACCCATCATGGAATACATTCAGGCTATTTGTAACTTAAACACGTACACACTTTATAAAATATAACAGAGCAAAACAACCGGAGACATTAACATTGCTGTAGTTTCACAGTATTTAAAAACTATACATCCAGCTATGGGGTCAACGTTTAGGGAGAACGCTCCAGCAAGATTCGTGTGGAGTTATAAAAGTCCCAGTGTTGCGATACATAAATGGGTACTATGTACTTTTAAAAACCTTTAAATCGAAGATCCCACCCTCCCTCCCCACTATACGTTGGGCTGTGAGGGGCCACCAACATGCAAGGGATGAAAGTACCCCACAAAACACAACCACCCGAACCATGAGACGGTCATCCCTCGAGATCATGCGTTTACGCACACAAAGCCAAAAACAACCAAGAAGAAAACGTCAGTACATTGAGAATTAAACAGGTTTTTAACATTCATCCGATGGACTGGGTGCTTCTGGCGGCCAGAGAGTCGCTGAGGAAATCACGTAGACGGCTTTCACGTCGTCTCCTCCGCGCGTCTCCTTCGTAGCTTCCTCCGTGAGGCTCAGACGATACGAAAGGATCGTAAGCATCCACAGCTTTGCCCTGCTCGCCTACGAATGTCCACGTCACGTTCACGCCACAATACCAAGCCGAGAGGTTCACTCAGGGTCACACCCGAGACTTTAAAAGCGTCTCCTAAAAAAAACGTCGGCGCGTAAACCCGGCCATGCTACGCTTACAGATGATCGCTGTAACTCGTCAGGTCGAGGAAACCAAACAAAGAGTACTGTAAATAGATAAAACTACAAGGTCGAAGAAGAACCTCATCACGGGGGCGATGACAGCTGTCGAACGCAACACACACACACACACACACACACACACACACACCACTAATGTTCCACAGCTTTTCACAATGATACAAGCATGCTACCTATTCCCAGAAAAGCTGCTTTGAAAAAGAAAACCTCGTGCTCTCCAGTGACACAATTAACAGCTTTTGCCCTGATAAAGAAAAGAAACATGGAAAAGAAGAAGAAAAGAAAAACAACGGATAACTATAATCGGTGATAACTTATTCTTGGTGATATGCAGCATTCCACAAATTAGGAGTCGGATCCAATACGATGCTCTCTCAGCATCAGCTGCTATCCCTTAGCTTTAGGCTATCCTTTTAGTGAGAGAATAATACCCCTTGATGAACCATCAACTTAACTGCATTTTAAATGGACAGTCTTCTACTCTACAGGTAGAATTCAGTTGTGTTGAGAACTACCACACACCATTTATCTGACGTATCTGGCTCTGAAGGCCGTTTTCTGCACCTTTTAAAAATGTGCAGAAAGAAACTGCTCCTCTGACCAAAAATGTAAAAGAGCAAAAGCTTCACAGAGTTCTGCAAAGTCTTCTGTTTTCACATCTCTTCTCAGTAGTTCAGGTGACGGATAAAAAAAAAAAAAAAGGGACGTTTTGGGGGGAATAAATGGTGATCGGTTTCATTACTTGTGATTGAGGTGCGATGACATGAATGTTCCTCCCATGATAAAGGTTGCTCTGGCAGTCCCTTCCCCCCCCACCCCCCACCCCCCTGCCTGTGCATGGGGGCACTGGGCACTGCAGCTACCACCTCCCTCCCACCCCGTCCTTCAGGTCGGGGAGGGGTCCGCACCCCCCTGTCCCTCCCCTCAGCAGGCGGACCCTTCCCCCCAGTAAAGGGTAACATGTTCCCCGGGTAAAAGAGGTTCCCCTATATTGTCTCCCGTAGTGAATGACCTGCGCAGAGAAAGAGAGAGGCCTCGTTAGAAACACAAAACACATCTCCTTCACGTCAAAACACTGAAATCGCAGTGTTTCTGAATGCGTGTGGGGAAACTGACCCCAGCGACGAGGCACACCGCCGCGGAAACAGTTACACCCCGTAAAAGGTTGCCAGCCGTTCCTTCAGTGGCATGGGGAACTGATCTGAGAAGCGCCTCCAGTTTTCCTCGCCCACCTGGTTCTTAAACCCGTGAAGGATCTGAAATTAAACACCAGGAGAAGTTCACGCCACGTAGTAATGAAACGCTGCCTTTCAAAATAGATCTTGTGCAGGGGGAGGAGGGTATCAGACACTGTAGACACTGCAAACCGCCCACATTCAGCCACTGGGGGGCACTGAGTTGATCTGAATTTCATTTTTTTGGCAACATGCGTTTGAACACTGAGCATTTTCTCCACCTTTACCTTGCCGAACATGTCTCTGAGATCGTCCTTTGGATTTACCCAGGAGGCCACTGCGTCGCAGAAGAATATAAAATCCTGTTCCAGAGAAGAGAGGTGAGGCTACATTTCAACTGGCAACATAACGGCCGCGCCATCGTCGTGTTTGCTGGGCCTCACCTGCACTACACCTCCCGGGTTTACGCTGATCATCGTGCAAATTCCTCTGAACGCAGAGTCTTTCTCCTCGTTGTCTCTTATATTTCGTAGAGAAGTGCACCTGACAACAGGGACGACCAAATTTAACATCAGACATATCAACAAAAAAAAAAAGAAAACTTTGAATGCCACTATGAATGAGTACTGCAAATACCTATATCAATACACTAGCGTTATAGCTGTGAGGAAATACAATACAAATATAGCCTATTTCCATCTGTAATGCAGATGTAATGTCTAGGTGTTTTCTTATTATCATCAATACTGGTCGTTAAAACATGAGTCTGTATGTCTACATCCATGTGTGTCTGTCATGACCTAAGAGATAACCACAACAAGTCAAACATGCACACAAAACAGATTAAAATAACACAAATCTTTTACTTTTAACAGGCTACTTTGAGCTTGAGTAGCTCCGCAGTGCATTTCTTAAAAACCTCGTCTATATAGCACCTTGAAAATAACATTACTTTTTGAAGGTTGGGGTTCTTTTTTTTTTTTTTTTTGGGACAGGCACATGCAGCTGGGTGACTACTGTCTGAGAAAGGGATTGAGGAATGCTCTTTTGCAGCTAAGACTGCATCCTTTCTCTGTCAGGCATGTGACAAATCTGATCCCATGCATCTTTTAGGTTAGCGACAGTTAACAATGACAAAAAAAACAACTAGAAATTAAACTATGTATAATACATGAAGGTGCTACTGAGGCAAAAAAAACAAGTAGGACCTAAAAGAGGACAGGGTTAGTCACATGGTTGGCAATGATTACAAACTGATAAGAAAAAGAAAAAACGAAACAACTGAAAAGACTTCTTTTGAGAAGGAGAGAGAGGAGTGAGGAGAGAGGAAAGGAGAGGAGAGCAACAGGAGACAGATGAGAAGATAGGAAGAAAGCAAGAGAGGAGATGAATTAAATAAAAGATTGAATAATACACACCAGGGTCTTATAAACTGCTGTAGCATGGGTGCCACCTCTTGAGGACAAACGTAACCAAGACGGCCAATTGTTATTGCTAAGGTAACGCAATCACGGTTACACACCACCAAACGCCAACCAAGACATGAGCAATGAGGAGGGGAGGAGAAAAATAAAGAAAAAACAAACAACTCAGAGACATAAATCAACAGAATCTGTGTATGATAATAAACAGAAGATTTCACTAGTGTTGATTATTACGGCCCCCTCCAGTCACGGGGAGGAATGTAAAATATGACACTCTATAAAAAAAACATACAACACGTTTAAGGGAGAACACATTGACAACTTTGACAGGACATTCATAGAAAAAGGCAAACAATGGCATCTGCTTTCACAAATCATATGGATCGGAAAAAAGGCTAATCAATTCTATGGAGGTAAGTGATTTAAAGTTCATTAGCTTGGTTTAAGATGTGGCTCTCAATGCAAAGACACAGGCGAGCTAAAGTGTAGCATGTGCATGTGACTGGCCTAAACAAGAGATTTCTCCCTTAAACTCACAAATGTTATTTTTCCATAACAAACAGAAATGTTTTTTTTGTTCTTTTGGAAAAAAAAAAAAAAAAAGGAAAAATGACAGATTACTCCAAGCCAACTACATGGAGGGAGACTAGTATCCAGCACAGCAGGTTTCTTATGAGGCACAGAGGAGGGAGGACCTAAGTTTAAGAGACACAAAACTATGCAACATTCTCATTAACAAACAGGCATTTATGAACAGTCCAATGACACATGCAGAAAGCAGATGGTATGCTCTTCAGAATAAAGTTCAGTGCAGGATAAGCTGATCAGAGACAGAAAGGGGGAAAAAGTGCCACCTATGCATGCACTCTCCAGCCACATCCACCTCGAGCTGACCGTGGCGTTACGTGGCTGGATGCCCTGTTTAAATTTTGCTCCAGCGATGAACTGGTTCGCTCGGAAATGATTGACACACGGCCAAAACATCTCGATCTGGTCGAGGTATTCTGTGTCCGTGTCGTGTTTTCAATTAAGCATTGAAAACACGCGACAAAAAAAAAAAGGGTGAAAAATAGTTCACTGGCCAGATGCAAAACGGGAATATTCTTATGAAACTCGAATGTTATGACACAGTTATAACTAGCGTGTATCCTGCATCAAACATTGGCCATTCTTAACAACATTTAACATCTATTGGCAGATATGCATCCACATTTAAAGAACATTAAATTAAAGCAACAAATAAACTGACAGCAAACAAACAGGAACACATCTACAGAGTCCCTATAGAGTTTATTTATTTAAGTCAGGTTACACTTCACCCTTGAAAGCATCTTTTTGATGAGATCAAATCAGGATTTAAAATAAAATTTGTAAAACAAGAGCACAGTGTAACCTTTTCTTTTAAAAAAAAAATCAAAAAAAATCTAAACTAGGTGCCCTACATTTAGTCAGATTAGGTGTTCTCTCAATCATTTGTGTTTAGTTATTGATTAAATGTTCAGAAAATGTCTGTCTCGTGGTCACGGTTACCTATGTGGGGCTGTGAACTCACCTACCTATCACACACACACACACACACACACACACACACACACACACACACACACACACACACACACACACACACACACACACACACACACACACACACACACACACACACACACACACACACCTCCTGCAGTCTACTGACGTCATCCACATTAGTTAATCCCAAGACTGGGCCCTTACACGGCTCGCCCGATTCAAATGTCAAGAATTTCACAGCAGGGTTTGGCCACGGGTTTCGTTTCGTTTTTTTATCTATCCACTTACAGGAAGCACTGCCAGGTGGCAAATCATTGAGCTGAAATATTTTGCATACTTTTGCTGAAACCAGCCAAACCTGTAGGGCCCACGGCTTGGGACTGGTGCTTTAGATAGAGATTTTAAAAAAAGAGTGTGTGGTGGATCTCTGGCTGACTGGCCCTGCGTGTGTCTGAGCACCTCCCTGTGTGTGTGTGTGTGTGTGTGTGTGTGTGTGTGTGTGTGTGTGTGTGTGTGTGTGGCGACCTGGCTGGCTGGCTCAGCGCTGCCACCGAGTGGTACCTGTGTTCTCCAGTAGAGTCTTTGGGGTATTTGGCCTGTTAATGATCTCCACCAGCTGGTGCAGCACCATGGCAATGTACGGCTGCATTTCAGACCCTACGGGTGGAGCAACAGTAGGAAAGAAACATGTTTACTCTGGCGACTGTACACGGCGACATATTGCAGGTAGTAATTTGTTGAAATCGAGGCACTCACCCATTTGTATAGATATCTCTCCAATTGCCCATGTTGCATTGTTGCACACGGATATTAATTCTGGGTTTAAATTAGTACCCAGAATGGGCATAAAATCAGCTGGAAGAAGGAAAGCGAGTCAATTTAGCAACCGGCCAAACAACTTGTTTCCAAACAGTGTTTGAGCGTGAACTAAGAACGTACCGATGCAGGGCTTGACGTGTTGGAAACAAGCCTTGGTCAGATCCCCCAGCAGCGCAAAGGAGCTCTGGCGCACCTCTGGCATTTTGTCCTGAGCGGTCAGAGAGAGGACAACACAAATTCAACACCGCGAGTTACTAGATCAGTGCACGAGATCAGCGGCACGTTATTCACTTTCTTCACCTGCATGCACTGGTACATGAGGGTGAGGATGTTGCTACGGGCAACCAGCTCCTCGATGGTGCCTCCCAAACCCTCCGCCAGGCCACTGAGAAGATCCAACGCCACGATCATGAAGTCTTTGTCAGGGGCTTCGTACTGGTCCGGCTGTGACTGATAAAGCTGGAAGAGTGGAGAACGGTAGAAAAGAGGATACGAGTTGAAGTAAATCAACACAAATAATGAATAGATTATCAAATTATAATTACTTATAAAACTTGAATTCTAGTTATGAAATCAGCTCTCTATCCTAAACCTACTTGTTCCATCCACGGTTATAGTTTGACGTTATACCAGTACATTAAACCTGCAATCACGTATTCTATTTGGCCACATGGGGGCAGTGCAACAAGCTGTAAACACAACGTTGAGCCCCATCTTACACACACAAAGCAAAGACTGAGGTCATTTTCACGAGAAAATGTACTTGTGCACACCTGTGCGCCCCCGTGTTGGAGGCGTGGTCAGGCGCATTGTTGCTGCTCTGCCATTTTGAGGCAGCAGAAAGCGACTGAGAACAAGATCGAAGGTCCAAAGTGCAATATTTTCCTGCTATTTAAAAAAGGGCTTATCATTCAGATAGTAAGACAGGCCGACACAGGCGGGGTCACAACGACACGACTACAAGTACGCTGCTTGTTACACACACACACACACACACACACAGTGACGCCCGGCAACGCTTTACTCCTCAGTTAAATAGGTTATCTCACATTTGCTCACGTGCAATATGACACAGCAACAATAATAATTCAGTAACTAATGAGTGTCCTCCTTATCTGTGAACTTCAAAGCCTCATTCATTATGCAGACATTCAAATTCTAGATAAACATAAAATACAATGTTTTGCACGTCTATTCATTGTGTTTAAACACAGTAGTTCAGCTCAGTGGCAGAAAAAGATGAGGCGACACTAATATTATTAGTATTATACTATTTGTCCTGTGTAGGATTGTTTCAGACTGGTGTGATCCAAACATTATTAATTCCAGAGCGTTAAGTCCAAGAAATATATATATTTTTTTTAAAGATCAAAGATCCACAACATGTTTTTATCTGCTACTTTATGCTTGAATCCATATTTGTTGGCCTTTCAAAAACAACATTTTCACTCCAGAAAACTGCTCGCTTCTCCAATATGCAGAATCCTCCATTTAAATAGCGATGTGCCGGGTGCAAGTGCACCTGACTTGTAAGGGAATGTGAGATGACACTGTCTGGTTTAATTCATGTTACGCCCCAAACACACCAGTGATTAAGAGACCTAATATGAACCCTTTGCCCCTTGAGCTTTACTTTGTTGCCTAGTGGAGCTGGAACCGTCCTAAATGTCTTGTGATCAAGTGCTTACCACGCGCTGTAGAATGAAAAGAGCCCATTATCACCATATACAGATTATATGGCCTTAAAACCAAAACAGTGACCTTAGTACACACTCACCATGGCTTGAGCAAGCGTCTTCTGCACCAGGTTGACACAGCGTTGGTACACGGGCTCACAGTAGGGCAGGAAGCCGCTCTGCAGGGCCGTGGCTACAGACGACAGACACTGAGGAAGGCAGGCAGGCGGTAGAGTCAGTGACCTATTTATACGCCGTTCTCATCTGGGAAGGGACTCTATCAACTAAACGATTTGTACAGGCAGTAACGTCACATCAGAGACTCACTTCTAACAAAGGGAAGAGGTCTTTGTCTTCATCTTTCAACTGGTTCCATTTCTGGATCAGTGGAGGCATCAGCATCTGGATGTATTCCTAAGAAATAACACAGATTAAATGAGTCTTTATGTATGATTTGTTGATGCTTGTTTATCTTCTGGGCACGATGTCTATACTATAACGCGACGTGAAACTGAGTCCATATTTCTCTTCTGCGTACCGGTTTATTGAGATGATGCCCCACTGAGTCTGCAAGTGTTCCGATGGCGTCGTAAAGAATGAGCAGATTTTTGTGCTGGTACTTGTTGAACGCGAACACCAGTGTGTCCAGGATGAACGCCAGGTAGGGAACCAGCTCCGTACAAGCCTCCTCCTCCAAAGTGGCAAAGGCACTAAAAAGAGAGACAAGTCAAGGTAAGAAATCATTTGGGTTCCCACTCTTTTCTAAAAATCATGTTCCAAGACATAGCTGGTGTGACAGACAGGAATCGCAGCATACAATAATATGTTCCTCTCTGTGGAAGTCTGATTTAAAAGACGTACAGTCTGTAGCTGAAACCGGTCTATGAAATCAGCTCTTGCTTGCTTAGAGTTGATCATAAAATAATGCAAACGCAGATGAAGATACTGCTACAAAAGTTAACATTGTATGTTACCGTTACAATGCATTTGAAGAGACATTGCCAGCAAAGTAAAAAAAAGGTACCGTTAGCCGGTATTTGTATTTGTTTTGACCCCGGCTTCCCATTCATTACTATCCAACTCTCTCAACAACACCCAGAACACATTTGAAACCATTACTACTGGCCAGACTGGAATCACAAAGCTTAAACGTTTGCAGGCGTTATTCAACCGTTTAAAACAAGTGTGGAAGAAAGCAGCGTTGCGTAAAGTCACCCAACCTGCATGTGACTTGTTGTTGTGTTTTTCCCCACAACATAACCGAGAGCAGCCTGTTCTCTGTTATGTTTTGAGGAACTCTAGTAGATCTTATGTTGTCCTGGAAATTATTTTCCAGGACAACATAAGATATTTAGTTTTCAATGACTGTAAAAATTGGTCAACCGGTTTCCAGTTTTTTGTTGTTGTGGATCCTAATTTTAGGGGACATATATACTAGAACATACTTTTGAGTGGAGGGGATCTTTAAGAAATCGGTATGAAAACATTCAAAATAAAAATGAGTCCAAATGAGCTGCAGGGTTCTATCAGGACTTACCTGCACGCAGCCTCCTGCACACGCTTGTTGCTATCCAGAATACGTTTGAGCAGCTCCGTCATTAGCGGCTTCAGGTAAGTATCTGGAGGCTGGCTGACGACCCAGTGGGCATAGCGGCTCAGTGTCCAACAGGTGATGGACCGCACCAGGGCCTTTTTGTCGGACAAACACTGCACGAGATGGGGAATGAGCTCCGGCAGGTATGGGATCATGCCCTGCATGCAGCCTGGAGACAGGGACGAGAACAGTGTCATTTTGTCTGCTTCCATATTCTGGGGGAGGCCTCACGCCCTGTGCTTCGTCTCCACTTCTTCCTCTTTCCCTTCTTACCTTCAGCTATTGCCCCCAGCACGAGGATGCCGGACTCTTTAACGACCCACTCCGGATGGAAGAGCAGCTCTTTGAGAAGGGGCAGAAGGTGCAGCAACAGATCATCCCTGAACACGTTGGCCAACACGTCCAACGCCGCGGCGGAACACTTGCCTAATGTTTGGTGAACAGTAGAGAGACATACACACAGACACAGAAGTGTGCGGACAAACATCGTGCAGACGCCACAGGTACAGTAGACACAAAGAGACACACTTAGTAAAGAGAACGGCAGGACATCTTGAGACAAGCGCCATTTAAATTAGGCACTGAACTCACGCAGGTTCCAATCAGAGATAGTATCGTCATCATCGTCCAGGTCATCGTCCTCGTCGTCGTCGTCCTCGATGCCGTCGCCCTCGTGCTGCTGGGCGACTGTGCGGGAGCGATGGAAGCGCGGCCGGATGTCTTGCTCGTTGTCCGGGATGGCCTCGTCTTCCTCGGTGTCGCCCTGGTGACGGGACGCACAGGAAGGAAATAAAGTCACGCAAGTTGCTGCCGCAGTGTTGTAAACAAACAAAAACGCACAAGAACACTGACACCATGAAAGTCACACTGACATCGGCTGTGTTAAGATGTCAAGACAAACCACCTAATTGAAGTGCATGTCACAGGGCAATTCATCCTCCTGCCTACAGGTACAAATATTCGGCTATATAAACTGACCTTGAGCAGGATTATGTCAATCTCAGAGTACTTCATCCCGTTGACAAGCACCGGAATGAGCCTGCAGCAGAGGGGCACAGGAACATCGATGAGAACAAAGGGCAAGAAAGGGTCGGAGCCCACAGGCGATCACTCACATGGGACTCCTGCTGCGGGAGCAGTTTCCCACGACAGCGTGTTGAAAGATGTTACAACTGAGGTCAACAGTCAGGGTTCTTAATCAGCCGTCTTGAGGTGAGGAAGCGAAATATCATCCTAGCACAAGGTCGCTATGAATCAACAGCTTGCAATACAGTGTTAGACTTTGTATTGTGTGCACGTGTGTGTTTTCTTACTGGGAGAGGTGTCCACACAGCACTTCCTTACACACGGGCTGCTCTGCCAGAGTAAGCCAGAACTCACAGGCTTCCAAGGCAACATTTTCATCTTGGTCCTGAGTCCTCAGTAGCATGTACTGAAATTAAACAATGAGGAAATGTAATTGTAAATATTTTTTTTTTTTTATATTTACATAACACAATATTTTTAGTCTAAAAATGCAAAAAAAATAATTGCATCTGCAGCCTAACGCAAGTACGTCTGTCCACGGGGAGTCATCGGGAGCGCATCATTAAAGAATACGAGGGGCGGTATTCTATTTTTGTTATTATCAAAACATCCTGTGAAAAGACCAAAAACATCGGCAATCACTGATCCCTGGAAGCAGTAGTATTTACAGCCGTATATTTATCATGTTGCATTATTTATTCAACCATTTGGTTGTAAATTGTATATTACATATACACAATACTGGCTAGATGTTGATTTGGCTCTGTGACTATAAAGCACCTGGGCAATGTAATTTTTAGTAAACTTTACTCAGGAGTAAAGATGTTGGGGGCTATTTCCAGCTGCGGTCTTGTGCGCAAGCAAGTATTTTTGGCCGCCAAGTGTTTATAGGATGGACTATGTTGATCATAAGGGACACGACGCCCAGTGCAATAGTGCGGCTCACTGATGTCTTTTAGTTTCTGTACAAAAATGGAGGTCTGTGTCGCTAAAGAACAACAACACTCGTTCGTAGGATCAATTCATTCAAAAATATCGTATCGAAAATCACCACTTATCCTCGAAATACATCTATTTATTCTTTATCTTTACGCCTGCATGTATGTAACTCACCTCGATGATGTTATGCATGTGCGGCAGGAGACGGTCCAGGCGAACTTCCAGCAGCATGACGAGAGCTCTGCACACATTCTTCCTCACTTCTGATTCCTCGTCTGTCGCCAGTGCAAACAGGTTCTACGAAGGATAGAATGACGCCGGGGTTAAATATCTATGCATCTATGCACAGTGTGAAACAACAGCTACTGCTACTACAAACCAACAATAACCGCTGCACCGCATCTAAATTACAAAGTGCGTGAATGAATATGAAGTCAATACAGTAATATATCACATTACATTCTTGTGTGATATAAATACTCTGGTATCAAGATGTTATTCTGTATTTTGCTATATATTTTGTCGCAGTTTAACATAGTTTCAAGTTTACATATAGTATCTTGCAGTTTTATTATGATGGTATGCTTGACATTTTAAGGATGGTACAGTTTGACATAAAAGAAGAAAAAAAAAAAACATGTATATTTTTGTTCCTTTTTTTTACAATATTAAATGTTACCCAGAGCAATATATTGAGCTTGCACTTTATTTTAAAAAGGTAATGTTCTGTATCTCTCCTTTCAATCCCTAAATAGGAATAGCACATTCAGCAATACAATCAAGACATTAAGAATCTAATTTAAAAGCAATTTAAAAAAAAGGCCAGAAAAAAAAAAAAAAACGACATAAAATGAAAAGTAAAACTCAATCATGAAAATCTCAATCATGACAACAGAGATGCATAACAGTGCGACTTGCCTCGATGAACGGGTCGATGTGCATCATGAGAGCCTGAGTCCTGCTGATGATGAACTGATTAACGCAGGCGATGGCGTGAGACCTGCAACACAATAACCACCACTTAGGCACCACTCAAACACGCCACACACACTATGAATGCAGCGTACGTCTTCCTCTCTGCTCCATCGCCACTGATTCAGCCGCTTTTCTTCCGTCACGGGTCTGTTGCGTGACCACAGACCGACACTTCAACTGTACAATTATTTAGACCTTTAGTCGGCCTTGTAAATACACTGTACGCGTGTGAAGAAATCTGCCTCACAAAACATACTCACTAGTAGAGGATGCATTTAAGATGTGTTCCAGATAGAAATGCTCTTTATCGTCGGGAAAATAAATGTTTCTAAAAAAAGGTGCATATTCTTAATACAATACATTTTGGAAGTGCAATTCATATAATTAGAAAGCAGCAGTTAAACAAACCCAGAGATGTTTTTCCTTCCCAATAGATTCCAATAACTGAACATGATTATTGCCAGTTATTGAATACCGGCATTTAAATTGCTGACATTTTACACTCTATGCTAGCGCCTGCTATCGGTACTGAGGTACTGAGCACGTGCAACTCTCAACGGAGATGAGAAAGAAAGGATACGGATCGGATAGCAAGGGACGTGTTGTTGTTCTTGTTGTTTTTCCTGTGTTTTCCCATGAGATATAAATTGATATGACAACGTGATATTGGATCGGTGCATGGACTTGCCTACTCAACGACACCCGATCCAGCATTTTAGGCTGGTTCAGAGGCATTTCTAATACTGGAATCGGAACATCTCGAGAAGAATATCATAAACTGAATTCATGAACACTTTTTAATTGCAATGCCCCAAATCCTCCAAACCAACGACGTAGCAGAAACAAATGCAAATCACCTAGTTGGAGTTTAACGTGTTAGACGGAAATTCGGCTTTATCGTCTATAAAAATGGAAGGTTTAGAAAGAAAGCGCTGATACCTTATCTTGGGGCTGCTGTGCTTAAAAAACTGCAGGAACTTGGGGATCATGATGTTCAGAGGACGATCCAGAATGTCACTGTCCAGGATCTCGGCAGAGTCCTCGCAGATTTTCTGCAGCGCTCCGAACGCTCCCTGGGGGATAAAACAACGACAGAGAATGTTATGAAAAGTCCAACATGGAGGCAGGTTACACTGACGCTATAGACAAGGGTGTGTGGAGGAGGAACGGATTTAGGTTTCCGTTTATCTTCTTTTGTCAATCTCAACAAAATATCTGTTCATATTCTATCGGCTCTCCATTGAACACATGTCAGGTCTTAACGTGTTTACGTAAGGAGGTCATACGGAGGATCTCGTTCTAGAGCGAGAGCTCACAAATGTGTTCAGCCTCCTCCCTCATCCGTGATCTTCAAAAGGATTCCTCCCCTTCTGCTCTAATAACCTTCAAACAGTTGGCAAGCAGTCACATTTATCCACAAACACACACACGCACACACACACACACACACACACACGCACGCACACACACACACACACACCATCTCTCTCCTAATACTAGCTGCTTGACTGATGGTTAGTATGCATGTTCACAATATGCTGCAGCCTCCCCTGTCTCTCACAAAAACGCAGCCCGAGGAGCCGATACAAGAAACGGCACGGCGCCGACACCGACGGTGTCTGAAATGGGTTTCCATGGAAACCGTTCCCATGTCGGCGTTCCCCCTCAGATGACAGACACAAATACAAATGTGGAGGAGCAAAAAAGGGGACGAAAGCAAGATGAGGAGTCTACGAGAGAGGAGACCGTGTCAAGGTCACAGACGGAAGGAGACAAACGTTGCCAAGGTCAACGCAGACGTTTCCCCTCATTAAAATACAGATTTCTACAATTTCATCTTGCAGGGTCGTGTAGAAAAGGAATAGGACTACTTTTTGTGGGGGAGTAACATAAAAAAAAAATACTCAAACACAATATTTAATGTACTCCAGATTTTGCTGATTGAACAATTATTGTTGCTTTTTTTGCTGCAAAAATAGCTCGTTCCACTCGACTAGAATGTGTACATCTGCTGCTTTTCTCCATTTTATATCACTGCATACTGAATGTATTGGACTGTTGATAAAAAAAACATAATCGTTAGATTTACTGGAAATTATGCACAACATTTTTATTTATTTTTACAAAAAAACATCATGATCCGATGATTCAATCATGTTGGTTGCTGCCCTCAGTGGACGTAGAAAGGTATCCAAGGCATTAAAGATTTAAGGTTGATTTATTGTTATTATTAAAAAACAGGGTTTCCGGTTTTAATAAACTAACCTTAAATCTTTAAATACTGTTTTTTGCTACACAAGAAAAAAAAAGAGAAAACATTTTGCTTTCCTTAACTGCATTTTCTTAAATTTCCATGAGAAGGAATGAAAACAACAGCAACAAATCTGTCGTCATTGATGTAAAGAAAGACGGAACCTTTTTTAGTCGATTCAGGAAAGCAGAACTCTGTCATCGTTCTGTTTTGTTTTGTCAAAATTAAATGAATGACTCACGCAGCATCAGATTTGGGCTCTGGAGACACTATAATATACTGAAATGCCGCTCAGATGTAACTCATCCCATGTGAAACTGTGAGGAACCGGACCCGAGGCCCCTCTCAATGACATCAAAACGTAATGCGGGGCGTTTCCGTGCCCGTGTGTCAACAGAGAAGGGCAAAGAAATGGCATTTCACCGACGCTGAAGCGTCCAAAATGTAATCCCTCCCTTCAAGCCCCGTGATGGACGGTCATTAAATGCAAGAATGTAAGTCGTGGCAGATGATTGCCGGCCAAGGAACAGAGAAGTGTGCATTTACACGACTAAACAGCTCCTTCTGCTGCTCTGTACATTTGAAGAACGTCACGGTACAAAACAAGCACTGAGGTGACAAAGCGTGTCCGTCAAAGTGTGTCCAACAACAGTAAAACTGCTCTCAGGCAAACCTATTTAAAGCCATCCACCGACATTACACGCCACCCAACACACCTGCTCCTGTCCTTTTGATAGAGCATGTGAGGGGTGCAGCGCGGTGCCACGGGGGGCTTTTCCCTACAACTGCTGCTCTGTAACCACAAACGAGACAGCTGATGATACCAAGGAGAAGAGCTGGGCTTGATTATATGCTCCATATTACAGAAATACATGCACTCTATTGTCAGGCTTCAGAAAATCTAGCCTGTGACGGGAGTCTTTGGCCAATCACAGGTCATTTCAGAGAAAGGGCAACTCTGTAATCCTTTTGTCTATGCAAACGTGTGGGTCTGTAAAGCCCTGTGAGATGATGCACTGTGATTCAAGGCTGCAGCGTGCTACAATATCGGTGAAGCCTTTCAGAGATGGAGGGAACATTTTACCGATGGCTTTACAACAAGTTTGGAAAGAAAACAGGACGGTGATGATATATGGAATGTATGACGAGTACAGGTTACTGTATGAAGGATGAAATGAATGAAGAGGACAGGTTACTGTATGAAGGATGAAATTAATGAAGTGTACAGGTTACTGTATGAAGGATGATGTATGAAATATAAAAGCGTGCATGGACCTCATCTCATGGTCGGGGCTGAAGGAGTTTTTGTATTCTTGCTTTTTTTTTTATGCCTTGCCAGAAAGCCGCCTTCAATATGCTGAAAGGTTATTATGGCATGTTTGCCCAATAAGCCCCAACATAAACTCCCTACCCCAGAAGATACCACATTACTCAAAGTTAATAGCTACACGCAATTATAAACATGTATCCGACTCTCCCTTTCCTCCCAACATCAATTCAATTTATAGAACAGCAAATAACAATAGACGTTATCTCAGGGCACTTATCATAAAGAGCACGTCTAGACTGCGCTCTTTTATGATATTGTTTACAGAAATTCCCACAATGAGCGAGCACTCGATAAAAGAAAAACTGCATTAGCCCGTTAGCAGACATGGAGTCAGTGTGAGGATAATTCAGTAAATGAGTAATGAGGATCATCTTGTGTACATGCAGCGTAAACGCACAACACAGAGGACATGTTCTCTCCATCGAGTGGCCCAAGGCCAAAGCGCATCCACGCGTTCCTCGTCGCTTGGACTACAAAGTGCGCGCTGTTCTGAAACCGTACACTGGCAGCCACCAAACCTATTCCCCAAATAGATAAGTGCCGGTGGCAGTAACGGCGCGGATTATTTCGGAGTCTCTCTGGCAACAGTCGACACCTTAAAAAAAACGTATTTGGCATGCTGTGATTATTTGCCGTCTCCGGTGGATTTACAAGCTCTGCTGTAGAGTCCGAGTAGACGCGATGTGTAAATCCTGATGCAGCCTCTGACCTGCATTTGAACTTTTATGAATAAAATATTTACTTTCACTAGATTTCCACAGCAATTGCGCTGCATTTGGCTTTTGTCCAAAGGAGCGACTAAACCATGCAAAAAAAAAAAAAAAGAGGTGCAACACGAGCCACGGCAGATCGAGGAGCAGCCCGCGAGAGCAAGTGCTGCGACACTCGGCTTCCATGTTCCAGCTGACACAAATGCCACGAGGTCGCAGGTTCAGTGTCGTGAAACACGAGCTTTCCAAATAAAAAAATATGACCTTAAGTGAAACGATTGTAGCTCCGTGTTTTTCTACATTAGCCTACGTTATAAAAACAAGCTCAGCTTCAGAAAATCCCTTATGGTGTGTGTCATGAGCTGATATAGATTGCTGCATTAAACCTCACCTCTTGTGAACTGATTTAAACGTGTGCAAGTATCGTGATTGCCATTAACAATGCTCCAAACATTAAACCATCCATTCTGCCTTTCTCTAAAAGTAAAGAATACCCAAAAACCGAACAACCACGATGACAGAATAGCCGAAAATACAGAAAACTCTTAAATATATATGTTTTTTTTCTTTAAATCACAAGATTAGAAGAGCCATTTTTTTTTCCCATCCAGCACCAATTTAACCATCGTCAACATCAGACATTAAGAAGCTTTCCTGCCTCCAAGCTGCTTTTCAAAATCATAGGGAGCCTTATGAGGAGTCGCTGTTCAGTGTTAAGCCTTGTACACACACACACATACACTTCAAGATCCTCTGCGGTAAATAGCTGACCTAAATCTCAGCTTCTGGATGAGCTTTGGCTGTGGTGCCACAAGGAGAGACGTTCTTGTTTTCTGTCACATCTCCTTCCTTATATTTCAGAGAGTACAGCGAGGCATAGTCCTGCCGATGAGTCATCCCGCCCGGATGCATTTTCTTGCCCTTCGACGCGACTGCAGTTACATGGCAATTTAACATGTCGCCTAATTGGTGCTTGTTCTCCAATGTAACGTATCCACCTCCCCTATGGTGGCTGCCGTCAAAGGCACATGCAGCTGACTGCATATTAACGACATGGGAGTTTATGCGAGTCGAAGTATGGGTGCGGCATCCCCTACGAGCTCCGTGTTGTGATTTTACTGGCTGCTGCTGCACTGGAGCATTTATCCAGCATCCCGATGCAGTTTACAGCAGCTGATACGACCAAGCGCCCACGACATACAGCACTTCTCATCGACGCAATCAAGAACTGATAATGAGCAAATATATGTTTCTTCTGAATGCAAATAATTGGATAATAATGGACGAAAGAGGAAAAACAACTCGCAGTTTAAAACAAGAGCCACCCTGCATTGTTTTTGCTGATATTAAAGCTTTTTCTGGGTTGATGATGTGCGCCAAGTTGAGAAATGGGGTCATAATTGTTTTCTGGTAAAAAAAAAAAAAAAAAAAGGATAGAAAGAGAATAAATGATTCCATGTTGAATAATCTGCAGTTGTGGCTGACGCTCCAGCTGTGAGACTGCTTTTAGCTAATCTGGCCAGCAGGATGCGATCCAGATGCTGCTTTATAGCTGACCCGGCTCTCTTCCCGTCCCCACAACAAATAGATAAACAAATAAGCAAACGGGCAGCGCTGTGTGCCCCAGACAGGACTACTTATAGCCATACGCGTGCCATACCACACGACCACAAATGTGCCATGCAGATACTAGCTTTGCCAGACCCACTGTATTTCATAATTGGGTCCAATACTTGCAGATTAAACTGTCTGTGTGTGTGTGTGTGTGTGTGTGTGTGAGAGGGATCAAACATGTTTAATTTTAGCATGTGGACAAATCCTGACAGTTCCCTGCCGACTTAAAAAAAAAATTAATGAATGTGTCCATATTTAATGCTAACTGAGTTTTCAGATATGATCCAATATCTCTGATTTACGCTGGTGGTTTCTCTCATTTTCTCTGTTGCCATTGCTCACACATCCCTGCTCTTTGCAAGTGACCTTGTAAAAAAGATTTTCATGGTCTTTTCTACGACATAGACAAGCACTACCCCCTTACTCTGTATGGAGGAAGGGAGAGGCAACATTTTTTTCTGCCATCATCAGCACAGTGTAATGATTAAAACGTACATATGAAGTGGGCGCTGACGGATGAGCAGACGATCACAATACATCTCCCGTGTTTTATCCTCACCTCACACGTGTTGTAGTCCTCAGAATCCAACAGCAGGCAGAGTTTAGGTAAAAGCCCCGGCCAGTTTTGTAGCTCTCCCTTGGAGGCGATGGTGGTGATGAGGATACCTGTTAAAAGGACAAATGTACTATTAGTTACACTGGTGTAGCTACTATTGAAACACTGGCTAACGGGGGTCTAAATATACATAAAGAATCTCTCCAATGCAGACTTTCAATGCTCCACATAAATATGCATTCAGTTAGCATTGTCCCAGAGGACATTATAGCAATTAAAAAGCGTTAAGTTGAATGGCTGCGTCTTGATACACGAGGTGCTGTGTTCAATGCCCTGCACTAATAAGGAACGACAGACATGATGCAAACAGTGCTACTCCTGTCCTACAAAACTCCATCTCAAGTCCTATGTACGTCATGATATCAATATCTGATGTTCAATGTCAGCCGGAAGTGATTTAGTATTTATGACTAATAAGTTAGTTATTGAATTAGTCTACTCATATTCATTTAACCCGTCGAGTGCAAATAATTGACATTTCCCAAATAATTGATGTACTCAACTGTAGGTTTAAGGTTACGGTGTGTTACGTCAGCAAAAAAACAAATCTACAGAGAACTACAAGGGACAAATAACGCGAGCTACACCCAGGAGAAACTGCTTCTGAAAGTCCCACACTACAGCACCAGGGTGGATGTTTCCCCTTCGTAGATGTGAGCATGGGAGATACGATGAGTGATCAATTATTGCAGAATCGTAAAAAAACAATTCCACTTACCCACGGTGGCCCGGATGAGGGGAGAGGAGTCTCCGATGTTTTGGAGGCACTCTCCTTTGATGAAATCAGACACGCCATTAGGGAAGTTCTGATAGTGGGCTTTCACATTGTTCTTCAGTATCAGCCCACTCAGGGAGCGCGTCGGTTCATCTTGGGGGTGGAGGAAAGACAGAGTGTAAAAAAAAAAAAAACACAATTAAAACATTGTGTAAATAAGCAACTAACTGATAACTGGACTTCTATTTATTCAACTCGTTTCTAAACATGTGTGTCTTGTTGCGTTGGAACTAAGAGCAATAGCGCGACAGCATCCTAAAATGTCTTAACACCACTTAACATTTCGATCATCCACTGTGCGGGGCCGCCAAGCCAAGCGTTGAGTGGTGCCAGGAACTAGGTTTAAAATTAGAGTGACCCATATTCAGAGTGCCACATCATCTCCGTGGAAAAGATGCCATTGGGTCGGCCGAGTCACGGCCAAACAGACCTGTCTCTCGGCAGTTACATAAAAGAGACATGTCTGACGTTCACTGGGATCTGGGAACGCAGTACACAACTACACACTGAAACAGACCGACAGAGGGCTTACCTTCCGATTTTAACTTGGTCAACACGAATATCAAGTAGTTGTTAAAGTCTGGATACTGGTTCAGCTGCTCAAGTCTCTGGGAACCGTGGTTGAGGAAGACAAGGTGCTAACTGGATATGGCATGCTAAAAGGTTAGGCGCATATTAGCACAGCAATCTATTACATGGTATTAACAGGGGGGGGGGGACACCGATTATTTTTACCTGAAGATATGTAGAAATGGCAGACGTTCATGTGGTCAAGTGGTGGTGTAGCGTAACAGCATAATGGTGTGTGTGTGTGTGTGTGTGTGTGTGTGTGAGAGAGGGTGTAGGGTGGGGGTGTCATAAATGTTTCATACGAGGCGACTGAACACTGCAAGTACCCAGACAGATGGCATATCTAAGGCTATAGCAGCAGGTCGTCTATGAGTTAATGATGCAGTGCATATGAAGCGTTACATAAGCGAAGCATTTAGGATGAGCGGGCAGCCAGACAAAAGACATAAGGGCCAGCATCATGGAGCCGGTGATACGAGTAGTTCTCCAATACAAACGTGTGTCGGGGCGACAGATTTATCGTGCATTTTAAATGTTACACAGACTAGAGAAATGCACATTTTTGGACCCTGGTGCATTTATGAAAACCAGACATTATAAAGCGTGTACATCATAGTCTACATCAGAGCCTTCAGTTATCAAGCTCCTCTTATATATTTTTAATGTCATATGCACAGATAACAGACATGACAATGGAACCAGCTTCAGACACAGTCACCACATGTAAGACTAGGTTTTAGACTGTACTCTTTGATAGCGCTTATAGTTAGGCCTGGCTCAGGTTTGCCCTGGTCCAGCCCCTAGATATGCTGCTATAGGCCTAGACTGCTGGGGGACATCTTAGGATACACTGAGCTCCTCTTCTCCTCTTCTCCATGTCCTTCTTTATGAATTCATTCATCCTGTGCCGATGTGAGGGGCCATGTCGAATGTGTACAGATTGTAAAGCCCTCAAGGCAAATTTGTAATGTCGGGCTATACAAAATAAATTGAATTGAGTTTAGTGTTTACTGTTTAGTGCAACATCCTGACATTTTCTTCTGGAGACCGATGTTGTGATTGAGTTGTAGCTATCACGATCAATAAAATCACCATTACATAAGTAGTACAATGCTTGCTTTTGGAGACAATGCATATGCAAAAATTATATATAATATGCAAGTGTAAAAATGAATTGCATATTTAGCCCAGTGTTAGGTTGTGGTTGACATACAGCGGTATGTTTTTTTTTTTTTTCTCTCCTGCTGGTTTTAACGCAAAGGGAGGGTGAGGGTGGCCATGGGGGCGATTAACTGCTGGATCAAAAGCCTTCACGAGACGTCATATCAACCCCGGCAAAATACATCGATCTCCAATGCTATAAATACCCCGATATGAGTAATTCATAAGCGACACAAAAAAAGAAGAAGCACCAAGCAGTCAAGCACCTGCTGTATAAACGGTAACCCACCCAGGCTAGCGTGGGTTACCTGACACACGTATGAACAACCAGCCAAAAACACGGATCGCGATTCACGACCCCGGGGCTCAGGGGAAAAGGATACTTGCTGGACGGATCTCTGCGTGGACGTGTCCGGCGACTGGGACTCTTTCAGCAGCTGTAAAATCTGTTGGAGTCCCTGCTCGTCTGGCTTCCACTCACACTCCATCTTGCTGTTGCTGCTGCGGATAAAGACACAACATTTTAGCTAACACACACACGCACACACACACGCACACACGCACGCACACAAACAGAGAGGGAGAGGATTTGTCTTTAAACGACTCTGTGGCTCGCGAACAAAACACGAGCGCGTTAACGTGACGTGTTTTCTGACAGTAAACCCGCTTTAGGTGTATCGAAAGGCGTTTACCCCGTCTTGTCTTGGTCGACCGTTGGTCTTTCTGTTGAAATGTGGACCGTCCGTCTGGCTTCTCAGACGCGGGGCCTGTTACAGCAGTCACACTCACATCCGTTTTCGCAACAAGCTGGGAAGAAAAAAATAAAAAGAAGAAGAAGAAGAAGAAGCTGCGGGCAGACGGACTAGACTGGCGACGCGCAGAGCCGTATATAGAGAGAGTCGCGTCAACGGAAGTTCACAAAAAAAGAACCCTCTCGATCGTCACGTGATTCACTGAGCATAGCTCCAGGAAGTAATTGGCGGCCAATTTGAATGTGGAGATATTGGTAGAAATCGGTTCAAACAGAGACACGGAACTGCAAATATTTGCAAATTAGTACATTTATTTACAATATCCATACAAAGCAATGACATAGATAGATAGATAGATAGATAGATAGATAGATAGATAGATAGATAGATAGATAGATAGATAGATAGATAGATAGATAGATAGATAGATAGATAGATAGATAGATAGATAGATAGATAGATAGATAGATAGATAGATAGATAGATAGATAGATAGATAGATAGATAGATACTTTATTCATCCCCAAGGGGAAATGTGTTTATGGCAGCAGCAAGCAAAGTTACATAGAAGACACAAAACTATCAGGTATGAAAATACAATATATACAACAAATGACAGATAACAACAACAACAAAATATCATTCAAATATATTTAATGTTTTTCGTCTTCTTTTCATTCTCCACATTTTTCTGTTTTTAAAGAAAGTGCCCCACCAGGCACGTTTACACACATTATATAATATTATTTCTTACAACATAGAAAGTGGCTTTGACTGTCGGCAAGGATGTAAAAAGCATCATCTTTACTATTTGTGTTATCATTATGATGAGAATATGTCTTCTGATCTTCTGGTCGTCCAGTGTGCGGTAAAAATACTGTTATTTCCTATGCATATACTATCTAACCCTCCTAATTATTGTTAGGACTTACATTTTTCACTGCATAGAGTTTTTGCTCTTCACATGCCATCTGAACTTAGATGGTTTTTAATGCAAATCTGAGATGGTTGCCTTCTGGTTTTGACTGAGAGAGTTATTTTTAATCCAAACCTTGATATTCTCATTAAAATAACCAAGTAGGGTTGTTGACCAAACCTAAAGAGATGTGCATCCCATGGACATGCTGTATCCTGTTGCTGTACTGTGTTGACCTCTAGTGGTCTGGGCCTGTAATTACATTCGCCTATAACAACACAGGAGCTTACATTTATGAGTCTAATTAATAACATAAAACACAAAACAAGTCGTTCTACCTTGAATACTGCAAACTACACAAGGAGTCTAGGAATAATGGTACTTAAAACAAATCTGAGAAATACAATGCCGTTGGAATGAAAACCTGCAGGCTGTGTGTTCTCCGTGGCACGTGGACGTCTTCCTGCAGTGTTTTCATGAGCTGTTTTCATTGAGCATGAGCTGTAATTAAAATAACATGTAGATATTATTATTATTATTATCTCACCCAGAGTGTTAAAGCGCTGATACAGAATGAGCCAATCATGAAAACTGGAAGTACAATTAAGATGATTGAATGTCAACGTGCAATTCACATCTTTGTCAACTCAAAGCAAAAGGATCTCTTTCGGTGGTATTGATCCATAACAATATGATCGGTATGATGTCCCCCATACTCACAGGAACACTTTCATTAACTGTCTCCGGCCGCTGCCAGTTGTCGTTGGACAGGATGCCAAAGACGACCAAGACGAAGGCCACGATGAGGAGGCCGAGGGAATTTGCAAACTTTGCCTCCACGGGCAGTGAGTTGTAAGGATTACCGCTGCTTCCATTGCTACAGCAGATGGAGAAGTTAGGTTCACACGTTAAGTTCATGTTTGAATGTACTAATTTGTAGTGCAACAGCTCCTGTGTCGTGCTCATGTTCTCGTGTTCATGTTAATGTCAGATTGCATGTGATTCTGTCTGTTTTCCTGTTGGGAAAAAAAGAAAGACATTGTGTCGCCATCTGCTGGCTATCTGAGCACTCACAGCGTAAAGAACAGTTGCTCGTTGATGCCACTGATGCAGGAGGCCAGACTGAGGATCAAGATGGCTTTACCCATCCAGATGTGGAGGGGTTTCAGGTTGCTGCGGAACCGCAGCGGAGAACAAGGAAGCAAGAAGCCGGCCAGACCAAGGAGCCACTGGAGACGCAGCACGGACACATGACAGAAAAAGGAGAACGGCTTAGCGCTTTCTCACATGTTTCCTCAAGTACGTGAAGCAGTTCCTTCCCTTATAAGACCCTCACCTGGAATGCAAACATGATCACAGTACACAAGCCCACCCAGCTGTGCAGAGAGTACATGTCGGGGATGTTTAAGGATCTGTGGTTGTCGAACACAGCACACAGGCCCAGGACGGACAGCAGCAGAGCCAGGAGCAGCAGGCCGGCGTGCACCAGCTTCCAGGTGAGCTTCTTCTGCCTCCAGGTGAACGGTGCACGGAACACAAGAACCGCTGCACGCACACGCACACACACACACACACACACACACACACACACACACACACACACACACACACACACACACACACACACAGTTGAGGAATAAATGATGTAAACATTGCATTCATTAATATCTGATCTTCTCGTTTTAGTTTAAGTTGAGAGTAAGATGTTATATTTTTTTACTTAAATCATTTAGTTGATTTGTTTTTGGAATTTAATGAGTTTTCTTGGTATTACGATGTCTAATTAAAATAATAACAAAATCCACAAAGATTAAACGGTTTCACTGAGAATACCTCCGAGCTCAGTCAGCTGCAGTTAAACCAAACTGGATCAAACTGGAACTATCTTTTCAGTCAGGGTTTGTTTGAGTCCAATATGTTTGATGGACCCCATTTTATTCGGTGTATCGGGCCCACCCCAAACAGCACAATGGCATCTGTTGTTAGACTCTGCTGCAGGGGAAACGCTCACATGCTTGTCCCTCTCCACACCTCCAGTCTGTCATGTGACTCGTTCCTCCTCTTATTCTGGCGCTAGATCGCAGGCTTACAGGGTATTCCACACGTCCCTCTACCCCAGCAGCGTTTTTTTCCAGCTCCTCCTGGGGGACCCCGAGATGTTCCCAGGCCAGACAAGATGTATAATCCCTCCAGCGTGTTCTGGGTCTACCCCGGGGGGCAAAAATCTCTCAAAGGAGGCGTCCAGGGGGGGGGATCCTAATGAGCTCCCTCAGGATGTCTGAGCTCCCTGAGGTGGAGTCCAGCCACCCTACGAAAGAAGCTCATTTCGTGCACGGCCTCATTCGATCACTACTTAAAACTCATGACCATAGGTGAGGGCCGGCGAACAGATGGACCGGTTATATTGAGTGCTTTGCCTTTTCGGCACAAACCCCAGAGATACTTGAACTCCCTCGCTTGCGGCAGTGACCCACTCCTGAACCTGGAGGGTGCAATCTCAAACCCAATCCAACGTTACTCTGATGCCTATCTATTACTTTCTCAGTCTTTGCTCCCGTCAGTGGCACAGAAGACATTACACTATTTACTTGTTCTCCTTGTGACAAGTTGGTGGTGTAAACATAGTTATTTATCCTCTTTCCTGTAGTGCTGGTTATTTAATCTAGATTGTTTTAGTGTGAGTTTAGAGGTATCAGCCGTAGACGTGTCTGCCTTCTCTCTAATAGAACGAGAGCATACGGCGGCTTGTGGTGCTCAAAGCGCCACGGCCAAAACAATCTAGATTGCACTACGGGTAAGAGGAACAACATGTGTTTTTATATTGAGGGGCGAATTGTCCCTTTAAGGGCCAATATATTGTTATTGTATGGCCAGTAACAGCATTCATTTTCCCTCCTATATTGTGGTAAAATCAATAGCTAAAGGCTCTTTTTCAGTTCCACCCATTTATATCACTGAAGGCAGAAACACCTCTCTGTATGATGCATTACAGTTCAACTGCAGCTTCATCCTCCAAAACAACCAAACAACTGACTCATCACCTCTCTGAACACGATAACCTTCACAAGGCGTGTGTTTAGTTTCAGCTCGGTGTATGGAGTCTGTACAACACAACTCATTACTACAGTGCAGTAGCTCACCATTGCCGTACAGAACCACCAGCCCCGCCACCATGAGGACAGGATGCCAGTTGAACTGCAGAGCTGAACCGTCCCAGGAGAAGCCGCCGTGCCAGTGTACGCGCCAGAAGCTCACGCCGAGCAGGCAGAGCAGGCCCAGGCCCAGGGACGGCACGTAGCCCACCCAGAAGGACACGGACGGGCTCATGGCTGGGAGTCTGGGAGTGAAATGAATACGTAGCATGCAGTATAATAAAAGGGAGTAGAAAGTGGTTACATTAAATCATAAATCCCACTGAAAGGAAAATATAGAAGTATCATAATCAAAATTGTGTTTCATAGTGAAATACACACATGATATTACTGGATTATTGTTACTGATTTGAACAACTATATGAGCAGTTTAGTCTGTAACTAAAGAACTAAAAGCTTAAATCTTATCGTGACAATTCCGGCCCAACTGGTCCATTCAGTGAATATTTCACGCGGAACATTTTACAAACACAAATAATGTGCTACAAATTGTGAAAAACGTTGATTTCAGAAAATACTTGAATGTTGTAATTGCCTCAATTACAGACTAAAATGACTTGAAAGATTTTAGTCGAGATCAAATGCATTATAATTAAAACGTTTAAATAGTCATGAATTAGTCATTTGTCACTAAAATATATGCAGTAATGAGAAATATATTTACCTCTGGATTGAAGTGGAAGTATGAAGAAGTGAAATAAAAGTAAAGTAGGGACCTGGAAATTGTTCTTAAGTACAATAAGTGTGCTTACTTATTGCACCACTCCTCAATACAAAATAACAAAGTTACAATCATTACCTTTGAAACTAGCGTTTAAAAAACCAACTGTCCGTTTCGTGAGCCTCTCTCCCTCATATTCATCCTGTTTCTTTATTCTCTTTGTACCTTGAGATGGTCCCTCCCAAACCATAACCATAACCATCAAATCTCCCATTGTTCCGCATTTCATCTCATTTCCATTCAGACGCAACAGATCATCTTGGTAGTGAAACAGTCTGGTGGTTAAGGGGGGGGGAGGGGATGGTTTAAGTGGGACGAAGTCTGGAGGCTTGTTACAAAGAAAAGTGAAATTAGTAGCACTTAAATGGCACTTACTTATAGCACTTTGTAGTTTTGCTTTCTTGAAGAAATTGTACTTTCTTGATTCTTGTTGTTCTGAGTTTATACGCTCATGGTTCAATGCACTTGTTGTAAGTCGCTTTGGATAAAAGCGTCAGCTAAATTAGATGTAATGTAATGTAATAAATTTAAAAAACTCTGCTCACTTTTTGCTTGGTCATGTTGATTTGCATCAGGCTCTGGATATTTATCACATAGCAGCCTGACTGTAACATCAAAGTATTTGTAAGACATCTTATATCAAGATAAGAAAGCGGTAAAGTGATGTTGTCGTTGTTGTTATTCATTTCAAAGTGACGTTTGGTTAGCTTCCTCATAACTTGACAGATGACGTGTTACGAGAGCCACCGCACACGTTACATCACTTCCTCTCATGGATCACATGCATTGTTTTGCAAGGTACTGTGAATTATTTCCCCATTTCGAAAGCAACCATGTGGGCGAGAGGGACCGCTCAGCATGTCATCTCATTTAGCACAGACCTCCAGCAGGAATAAAGCCTCCACTGTTCCTCAGCCGTCCTGAGATCTGGACCAAAGCAGATGATCACAGAGGGCCAGTCACGCAAGCAGAGCGACGCCAGAATGACGCCAGAATGACCGTGTAACCTAATTTCACCTCGTCGTGACAAAAGGAAAAAGGCGGGAGGGCCGTGAAGCCCCGGGCGGACATTTTACTGGAGGCGCCGAGAGATTTATGTCGCGTTAACAGAAAACCATGAAACATTCAACGTGCAGTCGGACCGACAACTTTTATTTAGACCTGCTTTGTGACAGCGACACAATGCAATCCTCTACTCAAGCACCGACACGTTGAACAAAAGGCGGTTTGTCCTACACGTCGTAGAGCAGGAAAGTAACCGGGCCGCTCAGCGCCATGTTGTGCATGATCTGTTTGGAGCAGACGCCTTCGTCGTCTTCGTCCTCCACGAAGACGGACAGAAAGCGGTCGGCGTCCCCGGGCACCTGCTGGGTCTGAGAGGCCAGCACGCGCACGCACTCCACGTCGGTCCGGAAGCTGAACTTCTTGTCTCCGGAGATCTCGCCGGGGACGGCGGGCGAGATCTCACCCTTGTCTCCGGGCCGGGAGGCGATGAAGGCGTCGAGCTGCAGCGCCTTCTCCGTGACGAACATGCGCACGTTCCTTTTGCTGTGGTTGCTCATGTGGCATGCAGTGTTGAGGAGGTTTCCCATTGTGTTACGCCTGTTAAAAAACAAATGGACGTATGATAATTATATGTAGGATAAAAAACAACACACCCAGAACAATTTACACTTTATTATTTAGAATCGTTTCGCTTTTAATTTTTCAGATTTCTTCTAATTCTTTCTTTCAATCATTTTATTTGAAGTTTATACAAATTACACAATCAGGAGGACAGAAACACACGGACATGTATCAGACATAAATCATCATCATCCTCCATATTGCACCTACTATAACAATTTTATATCAATGAATGTTGTACCCTCTTCTTCGAATTCTTCATAGCACCATTCTTTATAGCACACTAGCCTTCTATCAGCTACTTAGCATTAGTTTCATTCCCTTCATGCGACAAATAGAACATTTGAATTTTATTATTTTACAGCCATGGCAGCCTTTCGAGTACAAGGTAACACATTATCTATTTTGTATTACATTATGCACATGACACCGTCCACTCTGGCATTTGATAGATTTATGCTCTACATCAATGGAAATGCAAAGACATTGGCTACAATGTTGCCAAAGTTTCCATTGTTAATACATCTAGCTGTTCTTTTAGTTTCGTGTGAGTTTTCTGAAATTCTTTCTTCTCTACATTCAAGGAAACACATGCACTAGTTTGTATCTATTACAGATCAGTTAATTTACTTTTCTTTACTTTTTTTTTTTACTTTTCTTACTTTGGATAAAACAGAATGAATTCTTTTTTTTTTTTTTTAAACCTTTATTTTTTAAACCTTTATTTAAGTCCCATTGAGATCAAAAATCTCTTTTTCGAGGGAGACCTGGCCAAGACAGGCAGCAGCATAAAAAGTACATAGTTACAGACAGAAAACACAGAACAAGACAAGTTAAAAGAAGCTAAAAGCTAAGAGCTAAGAGACAGTGACGTAGAGTCAATTTAAGAAACATTTACATTTTTGGGAACCTGCCTCTATTTCTTTCATTCGAGATTTAAAAGCAGTCAGTGGTATTAGTTCTCTGAGCTTTAAAACATTCTGCAACATATTCCATGATAGGGGGCAGAGTACACAAAAGCCCTTTTTCCCATTTCCGTTCTGGCATTTGGGACAGTGAGCATAAAAAAGTCCAGAGATCGCAAAGAATTCTTACCTGTTTCACCGGAGACAAAGTGACAATAATGCACTGTGGCTGTCCTCGGCGACGGGTTTCTTATGGACAAAATCTGATAACATGCAAAAACCTTGAACACAGTCGGGCAGGGAAATATAAAAGAGCAGTGTGATGTCTTTTACGGCTCTTTTACTTGTCAGTGAAGAGACATTAATATTACAAATTAACAACATCTGTAACCATTAAAGAGAAATTGGTTTGTAGGTATTCTCTCACTCTGTTGATAAAAGTTGTATTTGATCCGGGTGTGACGGTATTTACAGTAATCTGCCCTGAAGTCAATTAATAAGTATATATATATATATATATATATATATATATATATATATATATATATATATATATATATCCCATTCACAAGAATCATGCAGAGGCGTAGAAAAGTTGAATAGTTCCCTTTTAAACTGCTGGGTATTTTAGTTTTTAGCTTACGTTACGCTTACGTTACTCAAACATGAGTAAACAGTGCATTTGTTGGGGACTATTTTTAGTTGCGGATTAATACACATTGATGTGTGTTCTAATGAGTCTGGTATTGATGTATATGGGATCGGCTCAAAATAAAATACAGTGCTCATTGTAACGAAGGAAAAGGTTGTACATAGTTTGGGGACAACAATGGAGCTCTATCATGGCACAGATGAATGTACAGACATATCAGCCTCTGGATTCACAGACAATACTTACTTGTGGGATCAAGTCAATGTTGGTTTTGGGTGTTTTCATGGGATTTGTACACAATAAGAAGAATATATCAATAAACGTATCTTTTCCTCTGAAATGTGATACGGCAGTGGTACGACAGGACAAGTATTACGACTGTCCTCGTGAACATTATACAAATAAATGATGCTTTCTCTGTGAAAGTGCTAGAAAGTTGCCTCTTTGTAATACACTGCACCTCGTGAGATAGAGCAGAGGCCTTATTTGCTGCATGGTTTGCATATTCAAAGTGAGATGAGGAAGCTGCAGTGAAGATAACAGCGTTACTGTCGGGCTCATTCTCAGCACAATGAGTGCGTGGCTGCTGCTCGTGTCCCTGCTGGTCTCTGACCCGAGTCTCCCTGGAGACGGGGACCGGGCCTTGGATCACTACCGTTGGAGTTTATGCAGAAAACTGCTTCAGATGACTCCTCGAGGACTGGAGACACTTCAGACCCAAACTGAGCATCAATGCACGCGTATCCAGAGGAAGTGTGTGTGTGTTGCCGTGCGGCACAGACTGAGGACCTCCCCCTTTTACTGGACACACAGGGCCCATGATGATAGGAGTCATATCCCAGCTCTGGTATGCTTATTTCAGTATTGGTGTGTCTCAAAAATAAATAATGAAACAGCTTTAATGCTTTATTTCTGAACATGCTCAACAACATGTTCTTTTCCCTATATATACCTTACTGATTCATTTGACCATTTTCTCTGCTGCTCGCAGCCGTGTGCATGAATTATCAGCATAACAGGTGGGATTGCCACAATCAAGCGTCCTCAAAATTACACCACCTAAAAGTAAGAAGCTGATCATCGCACAAGCAATAACACCCCGGCTTATTGTGGCGCTACAATAGGAATATCTGACATGCAGCATGTTCTGGCACCTGTTCAGAATATTTATGGGAGAGCGAGGAGAAACGGTGAAACTCCCTTTCTTAAGCTTTAGGGCAGAAAAGACCTTGGAGAACTTGGAGACCTTAGAAAGAGGAATACTAAGAATGAAAAGCAGATCATAAATCTCATGGTTCGACAGACATAAAGGATTAAAGCTACTGAAAGAGCAACTGCAACAGTTGCAGAAATGTGAATAACTCCCTCTGAGATTTCCCTGCCATTAAACTCAGATATCAATGAGTGCCGCTTGGTCGACAGTGTGTGCAGTTGAGTGGTGAGCCGAAGGGAACCGCACGCCATTAAAGTGGAAAGTTGCACACGGAGAGAGACGCAGCAAAGCACTAAAAAAAGAACCATTCAAAGTTTAAAAATGTCACTCCACGCTTTAGAAAACCAGTCCACAGCCATGCTGGCCGCGCTCTGAGCTAACTGCTAACGTTAGCACGCACAATAACAATGCTAACGCGCTCGCAGGCTGAATGTTCACCATCGTCACCCTGATAGTCCAGTGTAGCATGTTAACATTTGCTAATAAGCATTAAACATAAAGTGCAGCTGAGGCTGATGGGAATGTCATTACTTTTGCAGATAGTTGGTCATAAACCAGAATGTTGGCGGAGCTCAAATGTTTGACCTGACGATGGCGCCAGATGAAAAGCTCATGGAGCAGTTGTTACGATCCGTCAGTCTGCACCAAAGTAATTGATGGATTGACTCAATGACATTATCATCCCTAGAGCCATGGCTGCAGGCGTGGAAAAAAAATGTTCACATGAATGAAGTAGTGTGCTTTAAATGGCAGCTTTTTTTTTTATCTCACGGCTCATGCATTTGACTGGGTGGCAGTTTTATAACCAACTCTATCTTCCTCCGCTTTCACTCCAGGTTGTTTCTCTCCTCCACGGAAAGGGGAAAGGAGTCCCAGGATTTCTGCTGAGGTCAGACGCTCCACTGGCACTGCATGCCATTAGTGAAACCAGCCACATTGCCATGGACATAATAAAAGGTCGCCCTGATTCATGGACACTGCATCATCACACGGCTGCCTCGGGCCACGGTTTTCAGGCCCTCCTACTGGAGAATACCAAGAGCCGGGCACCCAACGCCATTTTTCAAACGCAGAAAATGCTGACGAAGAGATACTGCACCGCTACAGCGGTGATTATTTCCTGCTGTTTTAAAGCGGGTGAAATGAGATCGGCAATGAACGTCGAGAAAATGTCCAAAGAGCAATTGGCACGAGCACAAAGGCGGCGAAAAGAGAGCGAGCGGCGACCGAGGGACATTAAAGTTCACATGAAGTATGACCGAAAAGCTGTAGTCCGTCAACGGGACGTTTCCCAAGCTGCTGCTCTGCATTCTGGCAGCTCTGCGATAAAAAACTCAAAAACTATATCACAGTTAGAGATACAGAGAAATTCAGCCAGAACTATGAAGAAAAATGAACGTTTGAACTTGAACTTGTTGCTGAAAAGGACTCAGAAGCAACTTCCTTTAACAGCTGCATCTAGTGTGTCTGATGATGGATTGCATGTTGAGAGGCGACTCTTGCTGGTATCCAGAGAGAAGACAGGGTCCTTACATAGGCCGCAGTCCAAGATAGAGGCTACTCAGGGCGCTAATAAAGTGGATTTCAATGAGGAGGAGATCACACAAAGAGCCGAGTGGCGACGCCAAGAGGGAGAAAGGGAAACCGAACGATCGCAAACAAATACCAATGCAAATGCTAACCAGAGAAGATTAGCATACATCCTCCAGGCATACTTTACACATGAGACAGATGATAACGATGTTGATACCAAACAAGTGCTTACTGAGGCGGGAGAAGATGTCTTAATCATGTTATTCCTTCCAGACACAGACAGGGAGACACAAACAGGCCCATCATCGTGTCTGAACACAGACACTGGGTGGGAAACAATAAAAACACCCACGAAGATGCTGTATGACCTCCCAACCATGACTAAAGTTATACTTGAGTGCTTTATTATTGAACCAGAGAGCTTGAAAGAAAGCCTGTTTTCATTAGAAATGCATGTGCCGGGTAGAACAGAGAGAATGGATATAAAACCAGCGGAGAGAAGAGCTGAAGCGACGACAGTGTCTTATTCTACGGAGGAACGGGTCAAAGAAACAGAGGAGAGAACAGCACACACGGAGACTAATCATTTGCCTGGGGAAAATATGGGCATAAATCATACTAAACAAGAGGAAAATGTGACATCAGACGAATCAGTCATACCTTCACCGCCCTCACTCAAAATGACGGAGAGAGAAACGCCGAAAACGGAGCGCGCGGCAGAGACAACTACAGTAAACACGGAGATAAAAGAGACAACATCAAGTAGGGAAGTCTTCAATCAAGGCCCACACAAAGCAGACAGGCTGCCGAGCACAGAGACCCCAGGGACCGAGGCTGGCGCTGAGCCCAGATGTCTAAGATGTAAAACTGGGAGTGGAGAAGTTCCTGTTGAGGAGTCCTTGTCGGGCCTCAGGATGAGAGAGGACGTCCCGGCAGAGACGAGCAACCCTCACGAAGAGACCGGAGCAGGAGCTGTGACCAGCGGGCCAGAACCGGACAGGGAAGCAGTCCAAACTGATGCAAATGTGAACCGGGTTACATTTGCAAAACCTTTTCCAACAAGCCAGGAACAAGCTGAGGGCACGCTTCCAAAAGTGAGTCAAGTTGCACAACCACATTTCTATGAGAATCCTGGTGACATGAAAAGGAATATGGTTTGTCATTTGACAACAGTGTGTAAAAAGACAACTCTGATTTTCATTATTTACGTTCAAGTTCGGCTTCCTCTCCGGATAACATAAGAGATATTCCACAACAAGTGTCAGAAATGATGATTGATAGCGTTATAATCTCATATAATCTGTCTGTTAAGTGTGAGGCTATACGGCTAACAACCGGTTAGCTTAATTTGGCACAAAGAGTGGAAACAGCTGATGAAATCGGACAGCACAGTTCACTAATTACCATTTTGTTTCTTAATTGTTTAATCTCTCGGCCAGGCACAGTGACTTCCTGAGGTCTGTTTGGCACATAACCCCACCATTAAAACAATAGTTGTTTTTTTTACGTATTAATAAACAAGCGAATACATGTAATTCCAGAAATGTCGAGCTTTTGCTTTCAGGTAGATAAAAGAGATTTATGAAAAACAGAAGGAAATTGGGTTTTGAATTTCACAGAAATGTGCAAAATACAATGCAGAGATGAATCTGAAATGAATTCAAACTTATGAGAAGACAATGTAACCCACGAAGGGAAATAATAATTATCTTAGAGATCAAAAAATTTTGCATAACAAATAAAGGGCCACAATATATATATATATATATATATATATATATATATATATATATTACATTATTAGTTCAAAAACCTCATTTACTAATTAAAAAAGTGAATCCCCCCCCATAAGAAGAGATGAGTCCTGTTAACACTGTTCACATTTCTCAGCAGTGAATGCACTGATGAAGACTTCTCCTCCACAGACTGCGGGTGACAGGCCGCCGCTCTGCAGAGGTTTGATACATCGCACTGAGGCCGGCCGGAAACACTGTGCGGAGAGAGCTGCAGGAACGGGATCAAAGATGTTTTCCACAGATGCACTTAAGCATACAGGAGAGCAGGAGAAGGAGCACATCAGAGACCAGGACGACAACCTTCTCAATCACGACGAGCACGATCACTTCTATTATTTTGATGGAGTGCTGAGAAGAGTGAGGAATAATTTTTTACCACTATTACAAGAGACACAGGAGGCGAAAAGGGAGCCCCGGAAACACAGAGAATAGTGTTTTCAGCGTGAGAAACACTCGGGGATATTTTCTCAGTTATATCCGACGTCTTTCTTCAGGGAATAAATCCAGTCACTTCAAATGATCAGACACCGAAGATGATTAAATATACAGCGTGACTGGAGGACCTGAACCCTGCAAAAACAATTGAAAAGGCACGACAAAGAAACAACATTCAAGCACCGACGATGCTGATGTCTCATTTTTACCTGCTGGACAGTAAATGAAATGCAATATTCTGATTGGAGCGAGTTGGCCATGCTGGAATGTCACTTCCTGTCAGGGCAGCTGGACATTTTCTACTTTTCTGCTTTGAGAAGAACGTGGCGGCTTTAATAATAAAAGTGTTTCACCGCAGACATTTTTAATGAAGCATTGACCTTGTGCTGGACAGTCAAGGTATCATCCACACTCTATATAGCAGAGTTAGAGATATTTATGATTATTGGACACTTCTTGGCTGCATTCAAGTCCACATTACTGCATAAGTTAATGTAGTATTTATGGAACAGACCCTTGTGACCCGAGAGAATTCTGAATTCTGTCCGAGGAATTAGAACATTTGTGATGCAACAGGTATATGTATGTATATTTAACAAGAGAAGTTATATGGCAGAAAAGGTTGATACCATATTAATGTTTGATCTGAACAACCCCGGCAGGCGATAATATCTTTCAATGTAACCCGACATGAAAACATCAGTTCAAAGACGCTCATCTGTACAAAACATTTTTATTTGAAATTGACATAAAAACAGCTTTGACTTATTTGCATAATTTATATCTGAACTCCATGACAAGCAAACAATAACTAAGGGAGAAATGGCTTAACGGCAACGCTGGGCAGAGCGTTTTTTTTTTTTTTTAATACACCAGAGGAAGTTCATTGAACAGCTTAGGACTTGGCAATAAGATAATGTAAAAGTAAAAACACGGAAATTATTAAAAAGAAAAGAAAAAAGAGAGACGTACACGTGACGTGCCACAGAGTGAACAAAACAAAACATGCATGCTGCTACTTCAAAGGCCTAAAGAGGAATCTTCAAAAGAAACACGACTAAGAGCTGAGAACTGTTTAAAAAAAAAAGGAGTTAAAAGGGAGAATGTTGAGAGAGAGAGAGAGTTTTTTTTTTAGGATCCCTAGAAATTGATGCCGGCTGTATTTTCATTGTCTGTCAACAGATGGCAGTGCCAGCACTGTAGCGTCGCTCTTCAGCAATAATATATAATAACTCTGTAACTCTTTCCTTTATACATGCTGCAGAAAAATGGGCAAAATCTAGTTAAAAATGTCACATACACACACACACACATATACACACACACACATACACGTTGTAAGGCTCTCTGGACCTCCGTATGTACACGTGACAGACTGAGGGAGATAAATGTGAGCTTCTTTTTTGAAAAAAATCAAGGAAAAGAAAAAAGAAAAGAAAGTTTCCTTCATCTTGTTCTAGTCCAGCCAAAGACAAACTACATCTGCCGCCTCCGCTCGGCCACGTCGGCCTCTGACGTGCACAGAGGGACCCGTTCATTCAGTCGCACTAAAAACGGTCGGACTCAGCAGGTCGGTAGTCGTTTCTTTTCTTCCCCTCTCTCTCTAAAGATTGGTCGTCACCGCCTCTCCAATTTGAAATGACACACTCTGCATTGAGCATCGTGAAGGCCTCCCCGCAGAGAACGTGGTCTCTCGAGAGGGAATGTGTAACATTGACGGCGTGGACCGGAGCGCTACGCGGGGACGGAGTTTAATGGCACCCTTTGAAAAGTTGGATGTCAGTCATTTTGCCCCCGAAGCTGAACGTCACGACACACACACACACACACACACACACACACACACACACACACACACACACACACACACACACACACACACACACACACACAGTGTGTGTTTGTTTTCCCCCCCCCCAGAAAACGGGTTGTTCGTTTTGAAAACGGTATAAATAGTCAAAGTGAATTATTATTCATTAATAATAAATATGTCAATAAATAAAAATGACCTTTTTGAAGTTCTCCGAGTTACACGGAGACGTTATGGAAGCGTTTGACAAATAAAAGCTTGTGAAATTCCTTCGACAATGTCGTGTGTGAAGCAACACCGAGCGTATAATGACCGCACGTGACTTTGATTGTTCAAAATCTATGTTTCTTTTTTTTTTTTTTATCACTACGCTCTATGAACATAATGTCATCAGGATCGCTAAGTTTAGGTGATCAAATGGCACTAAAGAGGCGACAATTGTGATTAGTAAAGCTGCAAGTTGACCGTCCATGTTTTTTTTCGACCGTCAGTCAGGGAAATGTTCACGAACTGGTTTCAGAGAAGCCCAAATCTATAAAAACAACAAATATAGCATGATTTTAGTTTGAAATCCTACATGTGCCAGAGATCAGTGCATCGAAGAGGCACAGTATTAGTGACAGAGCTAATGCCACTCCTACAAACCAGTGTATATCCTTGTCTCCAGGTAGTGTATTGTGATCTGAGGACCAGATGCGTGACACACACACACACACACACACACACAAACACACACATACGCCCAGAGAAGTTTTCAGTATTTGGACGCTTGTTTCTCCATTAGAGCATAAAACATGGAGCCATATCTGCCTGTGGAAGCAGACAACTTCACGTTAATCTGCTTTCTTTTTTGTTTCTTTTTTTTTGTTTTGTTTTAAAACACATTTTCATTGTTGGTGGAGACGTTGTTGAATTTGACCGCGCGACTCTTTCTTCATTTTTCGGTATTTACGCCTCCGCATTCGGCGAGTAGTCAACATTTTCAGAGCTCTGATAAATACGGCTCGACCTTCCCCTTTTTTGCGTTTTTTTGCTTTTTGAAAACTACTGGCTTTTTGAGTACATGGCTGGTCGGCCACAAAGAGGTAAGCCTGTTCGTGAGACACAATGTCCACAGACAGAGTGTGTCCGTGTGCTTTTCATTCATCTTGTATCAAGTACTTTGTGTTTACTTCATTCCGCGGCCCCCGTTACTTCAGCTTTCAGGGTGCGTCTGCGTGCTTGTAGTAGCCTCTCTGCAGCGCTGCGGAGGCGATGCTCTCGGCCGAGCGCCGCTGGTCCATGCTCAGCAGGGCCTCCAACAGGTCGTTGATGTCCGCTTTTAGTCCCTGCCGCTGCATCCAGTTCTTCAGCAGTTCGTACACTTTGTCACTAGAGGTGCCGTTCTCCGCGATCCGAATGTGGTTGTCACTGACCCCGATCATTCTGAAGAACTTGTTATGGATCCGCACGTCCAGGTACTCGTCGAACAAATCGAAGCTCTTCTTTAGGGATTTCTCTGACCCTTTAAAGAGAGAGATGAATAGAAAGAAAATGTAAATTGGGAGGGCAGAAAAAGCTGCAGAAACACAGACACTCTATGGAAGCAAACCGAAGCGTTTATCTTTATTCTCATTTTCCTTTCGGGGATGCACACGTGAATTCTTTTTTTAATCCACGATCAAATAAATCTGTTAAGCCATGTCCTCTTTAATTTAGCGTGAGAAAAAAAAACACCCAAAAAGGCGCCGCGTGCCAACCCCCGAAAGGCTCAGATAGTGCCTGACTGTCATGAGATCATTAATCTATCAAGCAGATAATGTGAGATCTTGAGGAGAATTCTGTTTATTTGACGGCGAACAGCTGCCTGCTCAGATCAAGTGGCATTAAGACATGTTTAGTCGAGGGGAAATCTGAAATCTCACCTTGGAGAGGCAGCAAGCGATGCTGCAGAGGATCATCCTGCAACACAGAATACAAATGTGAGCGATGGTGGCACAGGTGGGCACGGCTCGTAAACGAAACATTCATGATTTAATGCGCTTCTAACGGTTTCCCCTCACCATGTCTGCGGGTGGCAGCCGGATGGCAGCGGGGCTCTGCTGCGGGGTGTTTGGGGGGTTATCGGAGGAGGCTGCGGTGGGCGGGGCCGACAGGCTGGTCTGAGAAGAGCTGGTGGTGTTGGGCAAGCTGTCTCCGAGACCCCGGTCCTCATCTTCCAGAGGAGGGGAGGCCTTGGTCATGCCGGTCTCCTGCAGCAGGGGGCGGGACTCCGGCCGGGACTCCTCGCCCTCCAGACCGGCGTTCTGATTATTCTGTCTCTCCTCTGCCGTGGCTCCACTCTCGTCCTGACCAGAAGAAAGGAGGACGGTTACATTTTATACCACAGATTCTGTATCTTAACTTGCGACACGGCAACAACTAATATTATGAAGCGTGAGTGAGTGGAATGTAACTTACGATAGGAATCTTCACAATTTCACTGGAGTCACAATGGCTCGTTGAACCTGTCCAACGGCAGACACACGATGCCAACTCACATGGTATTTCACAGGAGCGCTGCTTGATGACGAACCACCACAACGCCAGTCCAGCAAGGACGGCGATGGCGATGACGGTCAGGGAAATGCCGATGGGTAAAGCTGGAAAAAGAAAAAGTCGGATCAATTCAGCACGAAATAACCCCACAATGTGAGGCAGAAGGCTTTGCGTGACAAACAGGGTTTTACCGATGTCTGCTGGGGAAGTCGGGGTCGGCGTGGGGACCGCCGAGGTGGTTTCCGTCGGGGACAGATCCCGTTTGCGACACTCGGTGTTCGAAAATGGGGTGCACTTCTTCACCTCCTCCTCCCCTAATTTACACCTGGAAATTTGTGGAACAACAATGTATACGCATGAATGAGTAAAACATACAAAAAAAACTATAATTGCATAACCCTTGGAGCTTCAAGCTGGTCCTCAAGACCAAGGAACTTTATTCAGACACTAGAGACCTTTTGAGGACCTCATTGTGTTTCAATTGAGGGTCAAAGGGTCTAAATTAAGTTTTACCCTAAAAACTGCCCTGGTCTGGAGGTAGTACCTCCTCAAAATACAACTTGTGCAGGGATGACCGTCGCTGATCGGTCAAGCGCACACAGTGCCGCTGCTTCACCTCGTCTACGGCTTCGTCCACAAAACAAGGAAGTACTTTCGTATCGATTTAAGACCGTTTTAGGACGAGGAGAGAGCATTTTCTCTTTGGTTTTCCAACAGCTGGCTTCTTGAGGTTTACCCAAGCTTTATCTTCTCAGCGTGTCCGATGGAACTGGCGGGAACACTGAACCGCATGCAGCAGAGTGCGTTTACCCATGTGACTTCTTTTGTTTGTCCTTTGAAAAGTAGTCCCGGGACTAAAATTACCAGGAACTTCTTGGTGGAGAGGCGACTCAAGAGTCCTTTTATTTGTTTTCTGCCAGGCTGGGATTGAATGTGAATTAGGCGAGGATGAATCCAATTAGCGAGCGGTTAAAGATTGAAACACCAACAATGCCGTCGATGCTCGAGAAGGAACCCTTCGTCCTAAAATTACATTTAAATGGGCTGACATTGATACGTAGAACTGAAAGCTATTTCAGGAAAGAAGTAGATGACACTTACTTGGCACAGCGCTTGCAGACTTCGCAGGCCTGATCCGGGACGCAGAAGGTACCCTGCCGGCACTGGCAACTGGTGTCAGTAGTCGTGGTGCAGGAGGCAGTTTGAATCTCGTCTGGGGAGAGGAAAGTTGCGAGAAGAGATTAATGCCTTAATGTCAGACGTGAGTTTGTTTGTGATAGATCATCAAGAATAATGAGGGCACTTAATTTTAAATCCAGCCAAATTAAAAAGATGGAATCTATACAGAGATAAACAGACACATTTATCAGCACACTCCCACATCAAATACACAGACAGACATAACACGATATATGATTTTAAAAGATCCAGTGATGTTTTAGGCAATGATACATAGACAGAGAGGAGTCTTGAAGATAAGCGAAGCAGCTTTCTCTTGGTGATCTAACTTTGTGAGTTGTATAAGTGGACTCGTAATAATCTTGTGACCGCTGACATCCGTTAGACGGGAGAGAACAAGAAGGACTTCTCAGGTAATTCCGTTGGCCTTTACCAATTATGTAGTAATTATTTTTTGTTTAAAAGAGAAGAGAAAAAAAAGATAGGAGTTAGATAAGTATGACTCCCTCTCAGAGAGAATTTGGCTCATTTTAACAGGATAATGAGGATGGAGAATCTGGCATGGCTCATTTATTAGATTGAGACATGAATAGACCGTAACCCCAGCCTTTAAGATAAGATCACAGTGAACAACAAACCAGCGCTCCACCTCCACGGGACGACCTTTCACACAAACAGGATGTGCATGCTCGCCAATTAAGGATGAAAGAACAGCGTTGGCTTGGCGGGGTTGCATAATGCGAGCACACTTAATATCAAGTCATCTTCCTGCACACTAAATGTTCCTAAAATCATATTCAGACAATTCAGCTCATTTATTGTAGCAAATGATGCCGTAAAAAAAAGAAAAAGAATAGAGATATTAATGGAGTGATTCACCGTCACGAGACCTGCGTTTCGTCAACTTTTCCACAGGTGACAATTCCAACCGTGTCCCGGGATACAAAGTCCACAGTTAGTCCACAGTTAGTCATCACTTTGTCGCCTTCGTAAGGAAACCGAGGAGGTGCGTCAGCAGGGCTCCGTTTATGAGCCGAGAAAATGTGTGAAATTCTCTCTCCATGCTTGCGTGTGAAGTATGAGAATTAAAACGGAGTTTACTGATCCCAGCCGGCTGAAAGACTTGAAATAAAGACTCTGGAGTTTGTCTTCTCTCAGTCTACCTTAAATCCTTTACGCGGCCATCATTGTGATGATCATAATGACCGAAATGTTGCCGGGGAGAACGGGCCTGCGGATAGCACAGCTGTGACTTAAGCTATGCTATGCAGGACTATATATGGAACGACCTGATGCCTGGCAGCAACCACTTGGATTGTAGGAACATAAACACACATACAGAGCAGGGCTTTGTCCCCAAGCACACTCACGGATGGTTCAGTGTGCTTGATGTAGTTTTTTTATTTTTATTTCCAAATCTATGCATGACACAGGATCAATTTAAATCCTTTTTTTTTGTCTCCAATGTATTTTAGATATTCATGTCTGGATGTCACAAACCATTTCACAGCTCAACCAGGTTAAAAATAAATTAGTGCTGTCAAGCGATTAAAATATTTAATCGCGATTAATCGCATTTATGTCATAGTTAACTCGCGATTAATCGCAATTAATCTCTTTTTTTTTTTTTTGCATTTGAATGCTCTTATCAACATGAAAAAGTGGATTGGCTTGATTTATTTTATTGAAAAACAACTGCCAAACAGGGCGGTACAAAATAAAATCACTGCACATTTCAGGTAAACAAGGGTTTACAAAATAAAATTGTGCACCAGGCATGAAAACGGGTCAGGGGTGAAAAAGGTGAGAAGGATATTACCCCTCTAGGGGGGTCCGGGGGCATGCATTTAAATATTCCATATTTTAAAGCATCAATCTGATGCATTTTGAGATGCTTTTTTTGCCAACCTGGGGAGAGCTGGAGAAACTTAACTTCAGCCATGAGTCAAAAATGATTATGGCCTCCTTACTAAGTATTATGCAAGCCATTTCATGCCAGCCTGTCACTGGTCTAACATTTACAGTATATGAGGCACAATGTGGTAAGGGAGAGCATGGCTGCCTTTGTTAGCATCATTTATATCTTTGATGCAGAGAATGCATCTGGTGAATCCCTGCCTGTTGATTTTGGAGAATACATCTCCTAGATGAAAGGACACCTCTTGCCCTTTTATTGAGACCTTGCCTTCCAGTTTTAGCCACGACCAGTTCCAGCTGCATTTCAATCCAGCTGTTTAACAATGGCTGCATCCTTCTCCCCTAACACACTCATTCTGCAAAAATAATGTTTGTATTAGTGTTAACTTCTAGTTTAGCCTTATTCAGACCTGCCAACCTTGATATATAACCTATATATTGATAAGTCATTAAATACTCGTCATGCATTATATTGCATTGCATATAATGTGTGCTGGTCAATTAGTCTAAAATTAATTTTAGACTAATTTTTACCAGCGTACTTTGACATCAAAATGCGTATCCGCTACGCAAATTGCGTACAGGTTGGCAGGTCTGCTTATTGATAGAACGGTGGACCACTTTACCTTCTCCCTTGTCAGTCCCCTCACCTCAAAATCTACCTCCTCAAAAACGGTAGCGTTACGCCGTGTTCACACTGGACGCGCCGCGTCCGGTGTGAACACGGCGTAAGCTAATAATTTTCCACCGGAGCTTTAGCTAGCTGGCTAACGTTGCGTTCTCTCCTGCTGTGTTCAATGTGTTCACTCGCAGTTCACTGAATATCATTCATTTTGCCGTATCGCGCTCACCATTCATTCATTTCAAACCGTAACGTTAGCCTAGCTTCCAAGCCCAAACGGCGTGCCTATTGTTTTGCTTCCGGTTGAGCTACATCCGGCGTGGTGCTCGCGAAAAAAAAAAAAATTGAAAAATTAAAATGCGTTAACGCCGTTAATAAAATTGACGGCGTTAAAATTGGTTTGCGTTAACGCCGTTAATAACGCGCTAATATGACAGCACTAAAATAAATATAGTTATTAGGTTCTGAAAGACCAAAGAGAGAGAGAGAGAGAAGAACCCTCGGTGTGGTCTTTGACTCGTGTGGGGTACGTCGCCAAATCTGTCACCTTTTAAAAAGAATCAAAGTGCGATCATTTCTCTCTCTCAGTGACCCGGAGACACTAGCGCTCTCCTCTGTGGTAGAGTCAGCGACTCGGCTGACCGGCACCAGAAGGAGAGAACACACTGCAGCTGTGTCTGAGCCGCTGCGCGGCGCCTCAGGTCCTCTGACACGAGTCTGCTAGTTGCTCCAGAGTGCAGGACAAAAACCTTTGGCGAGTCAGCTTTTAGCTTTTATGCCCCGAGCTGCTGGAACAGTCTGCCTGAGGATCTGAGAGCAGCTGGAAGAGTTTTTTCAACTTAAAACCTACCTATTCGGCCAGGCCTTTGATTAAGAATGGTAATAGACATTGTATACACTGCTTTATTCCCCTTTTTTTTATTGTTTTGTTATTCATTTACATTTTATTTTTCAGCTGGACAAGTTATTCTATTTAATTTCACATTGTTTTACTAATGTTACTGTTATTACAGCTTTTAAATCTAATCTTTTCACCATCTTTTCTTTTCTCAAATTGCTTTTTTTCTTTTTGTTGTTGTTTTTCACGGTCCACATTTCCTATTTTCTATTTGTCTGTCTTCTGTGAAGTACTCTGAACTGCACTAACCTTCTAAAAGGTACATCTCAGAAGTTGCAAGAGGCATTTCTATTGACATGATCATCTCATAGTGTGGTCAGTTCTCTTGTTTTGTGAGCTTGGTCGCGTAAACAGTCACACAGAGTTTATCAGAGCAGTGAGTCCTTAAGTGGTTCCTCTGCCAAGCTACTGGGACAATGGGGTTGATTGTTACAATTTAAATGTTATACAACAATCAACACGTAATGGCAACCTTCCAATACGAAACAACTTCCTTTGGAGGTTGTTTTGTTCTTTTCCCCCCCCCCGAAAGACGGAGAGAAGACACTCGGGAACATTCTGGTTTACTGCACGGCTGTTAAACGCTCGGCCCTGCGGCGAACTTTCATCTCTTCGTGATCGTCGAACACACACGCGCACACACACACACACACACGTTGAAAACAACAACTGTAAAAAAATAAAATAGGCTCGGATGTTCGGAATATTGGGAGGTTTCTCGCATGAATCCTTTTGATTTAAAAAGAGAAAAGGCCGGATTATAAACTACAAACAGTTGAACAAAGCCGACTTTGCTCGGCTCTCTGACTGTGTACACTTAGTCACATTTGTTTGCCATTCAGTTAATTCCATCAAGCCAGGAATCGAGGTTTTGGTTGTTGTGTGTTCAGCGTTGGAAACAGTGTGGAGCCATTTCATGCGCTGTTGACGACGCAGGACTTTCTTGTTTCCTTCACGCTGTGCTAAAGAAGCAGCCTTTTTTTACAATGGCAACCGATTCCATCTGTTGTAGTGCTGCACACAGCGAGCTGGAGCTCAGTGAAGGGACACATCACGGTTTTCAGTTTCGCCAGTCTGCTCGGTGATAACCAGAATGTCAAACAAAGTTTCACGTATGATCTAAAAAGGGGGACACTTTAATTTCTTGATTATATGATCCTTTAAATTGGCAGGAGTTTTGTATGAGTCTGTTTTGAGGGCGGGGCACAAAGTCAACGTGTCTGCTCATCTTAGAGCTTGGCGATACATTGATTTGATTCCTTTAAAAAAAATCCTGTTTCTAGTTCATAAACTTGGCAGCATGCGCTAATGAAAGCGAGGAGTTTGTTCCCATTGTAACGCGCCACAGGGCTTGCACAATAACATGTTTAATCTTCAGGCATTTTTATTTATTTGGATGTAAAGTGAAAAATAATAATATTATTATTACAGGGTTCATACACATTTTGACCAATGGATTTCCATGACCTTTCTATGACAAATTTCTATGAAAAATCTCGGTTTATACACTCACCTAAAGGATTATTAGGAACACCATACTAATACTGTGTTTGACCCCCTTTCGCCTTCAGAACTGCCTTAATTCTACGTGGCATTGATTCAACAAGGTGCTGAAAGCATTCTTTAGAAATGTTGGCCCATATTGATAGGATAGCATCTTGCAGTTGATGGAGATTTGTGGGATGTACATCCAGGGCACGAAGCTCCCGTTCCACCACATCCCAAAGATGCTCTATTGGGTTGAGATCTGGTGACTGTGGGGGCCATTTTAGTACAGTGAACTCATTGTCATGTTCAAGAAACCAATTTGAAATGATTCAAGCTTTGTGACATGGTCCATTATCCTGCTGGAAGTAGCCATCAGAGGATGGGTACATGGTGGCCATAAAGGGATGGACATGGTCAGAAACAATGCTCAGGTAGGCCGTGGCATTTAAACGATGCCCAATTGGCACTAAGGGGCCTAAAGTGTGCCAAGAAAACATCCCCCACACCATTACACCACCACCACCAGCCTGCACAGTGGTAACAAGGCATGATGGATCCATGTTCTCATTCTGTTTACGCCAAATTCTGACTCTACCATCTGAATGCCTCAACAGAAATCGAGACTCATCAGACCAGGCAACATTTGTCCAGTCTTCAACTGTCCAATTTTGGTGAGCTCTTGCAAATTGTAGCCTCTTTTTCCTATTTGTAGTGGAGATGAGTGGTACCCGGTGGGGTCTTCTGCTGTTGTAGCCCATCCGCCTCAAGGTTGTGCGTGTTGTGGCTTCACAAATGCTTTGCTGCATACCTCGGTTGTAACGAGTGGTTATTTCAGTCAAAGTTGCTCTTCTATCAGCTTGAATCAGTCGGCCCATTCTCCTCTGACCTCTAGCATCAACAAGGCATTTTCGCCCACAGGACTGCCGCATACTGGATGTTTTTCCCTTTTCACACCATTCTTTGTAAACCCTAGAAATGGTTGTGCGTGAAAATCCCAGTAACTGAGCAGATTGTGAAATACTCAGACCGGCCCGTCTGGCACCAACAACCATGCCACGCTCAAAATTGCTTAAATCACCTATCTTTCCCATTCTGACATTCAGTTTGGAGTTCAGGAGATTGTCTTGACCAGGACCACACCCCTAAATGCATTGAAGCAACTGCCATGTGATTGGTTGATTAGATAATTGCATTAATGAGAAATTGAACAGGTGTTCCTAATAATCCTTTAGGTGAGTGTACATGAAAAAGTAAAAAAATGTTTTGGGATTTTATTTTTTTCCAAGGACTTTTCTAGGCCTGGAAATAACCATTTTAAAATTCCATGACTTTTCCAGGTTTTCCATGACCGTAAGAACCCTGTTATTATTATTATTATTATTTGTACCCATATTCCCCGGTCCTGGTTCTGCCCCACCTGAATCATGAGTCTTCTGTCTACTTGCTGTCTAAACTAAGTAGTTTATGACGTTAACCTAATCTGAATCATACTTTTAATTCATTTTCAAGCTCTGAATGAAAACAAACGCACAACATTCATCATATGGAGACAACATGCAACATCAGGCCCCTAAACTTGAAGAACGCAAAGTTCCAACTAGCACCACAAATGATTCATTCAATCAACTGCAGCCGTGACAATATAATATATTTCCCAGATGGAGGTTCTTAAAATAGCGGCGCGGTTTACTTTAAGTGAAAGTAGTCCATAGCGAGCGCCTCTTTTTCAAGTTTAATTCACATTTCCTTTTGCCGTGTCCCTATTAATTATTACACGGCCGTTAAATAAGTTAAAACTAGAGCGAAAACACACAAAGCTCCATCCCAAAACCGCAATGAATGAGCTCAAAACACGTCCCGTGTAACAGTAGTCTCTTTTCTGTGGCTTCAGCCTTTCATCGGACACAAAGACGCCCAGTGTGGGACACAATGGGACACGGCCACACCCAGTTCAGCCAGGTAGGAAAGACACACAAGCAACTCTCCAGAGACAGGCAACATGCTCACATTCGGCCCGCGAAACAAAACAACAAGGACACGCCCTGCTACTCTGTGGAACATCACAAGATCACATTTTCAGGAGTGCATCTGAAAGGCGGGGGCACAGACAAAAAGGTATTAACTTTCCCCCAAACAATATACCTTTGACACACTGGGTTTCAGAAGACTCCACTTTGGAGATAAAGGGAGAGGCAGTTAAGAGGTTTTTTTTTCTTCTTTCTTTCTTAGTTTAGTTTTTAAAAACCTTACGGTGTTTTCATAAACATTTGACAAAGCTATTTCCTAGTACACGCTGTACTTCCTGTAGTTATTTAAAGAAAACACCTCTTTACAGGGCAGTGGGCTCATTACAATAGACAGTCACCCATTTGACTTTCACATAAATGGATGGACAATACGTCGATTAATTGACTAGTCAACAACTTTAATAGTAGCTTTGCCATTAAGTCATTTATTTTTATACATAAATGCTTCCAAATGTAGTTTCTTTAGGAAATTCAGCATCTTTGAGGTTTGGGCTGTGAACAAAGTCGTCTGAAGATGACAACTTGGGCTCTGTGAACTTGTGACTATTAGCAGACACTTTATAGATCAAACTGGATAAATCAAGGATTAATGTTGCATGTTAATATGGTTAAATGGGTGGTAAAAGGCATCATGGTCTGAATGTCACAAAGGATTGGGGCGAATGGACGTCATTGTAAAGTTGTTTACCCAAATCTTAGTGAATGTAATTTTAATTAATAAGCTAAAAGCAAAACAAAAAAAAACTAACTTGGAAAGACACATCATGAATGGTTCCCACTGACTCAACGGTGCGGAGGCTCTGGTTACCTGAGCGGCAGTGTGTGCACGGCAGACAGCGGTTCATCCCGTTGGAGTGCTCCGTGTAGGTCTGTCCGTGCTCGCAGTGCAGACAGGTGCCCTGTTCCTGGTCTCTTTCACATCCCTTCTGCACAAAGGTCCCTGCAAACAACAACAACAACAACAACAACAACCAGGGTTCATACACATTCTGACCAATGGGTTTCCATGACTTTTCCATGACTTTAAACCAAATTTCCATGACCAAACATTTTGTGAAATCTCGGTGTTTACATGAAAAAGTGAGGTAAACTAACAATGAGAATTCCAAAGCATACAGTATACCTTAAATGGTACAAAAGAATGAGAGAGTTTGATTAAAAGAATAAACATTTATATAGATGCCTGTATGTGTGCCTGCTTATATTTTGAGCGTCTTTCTTTTAAAAGCATATTCTTTCTTTGTTACAAAAAATGTCCTGTTTGTTTGTTTTGCTTACTTTGTCTTTCATTTTTGTTCCGTTCGTCATTGTCTACTGTCCAAATAGTAAAGCGTCTTTGTGTATCTTTAAAAGCGCTATATAAGTTGAAATTATTATTATTATTATTATATTCATTATTTCAAACTCAGCATAAATGAACGTCATGAACATTTCCATGACTTTTCAAAAAACTTTTGGGACTTTTCTAGGCCTGGAAATAACCATTTTGAAATTCCGTGACTTTTCCAGGTTTTCCATGACCGCAAGAACCCTGAACAACAACTTGCGTGATGAATATTCATAAGTTACAGGCAGCCGGCTTCTTTAACGAAATGGAGTTTCCTGTTGAAAGAGGACGTTGAGACAGTCGAGAAGGTCGGTTTGATTTGACAAATATGCAGATGTGGGGGACTTTGGAGTTGGGGACATGAGTCCTTGTTTTACACGAAGGTGACAGGTTTCCTAATGACTAGAGGACAGACTGATTCACTGATTTGCACCCTGAGTCCAGCCCCCTCTGGTCCATTGTCGTGCTAAGGGTTTGTATACTGGTGTGCTGGGAATAAAACCACTTGATTCTCATGTGTTTCCAGTGCAGAATGGGAAACATGCAACTGAGGGCACAGACTACTTTGGTTGAACTCTGGGTATTCAGTAAATAGAGGATTGGTATTGCGGTCGGTTCAGGGGTGAAACAGTTGTTAAAGTCTGTCTGGTTACATAAAAGTTTATATTGACACAAACAACACAATAAAAGTAAGCTGAAGGTATCAATTATTTGGCACTTTGTGCCCACATCATTCGATGTTGGGCCATGTGTTTTAGAAACAAAACCTTAGTTTATCAAGTGAATGAGAACCAGAAACTAAAACCAGATTTGAGCTTCTTAGAATTCAGAACGGAAAATGAAATAATTCAAATCGGCGAGCAGAATACATGCAGCGACTGTGTCTTGGCGAAATAGTTTCGGAGCTAAAGGGAAAAAGGTTAACGGTCTCAATTTCTTTACGTAATATAGAAATATGGCGGTTTTCCTTTTTCCTACTCTGCGTTTCCCTCTGACTTGGAGCAGTTTGCCTCCTGCTCCTGGCCATCATGCATTCTTTCCAGACAATGCAGAGAATACGTGCTAAATTCATTTAGGATACAGTTCAGGCTACGGGTTGGACATTTGACTCACGTTTTTTTCACATAAATTTGCCGCATTTTAAAACGTTTTAATCGCTCGCGCTCGGTTCTTGACGAAGAGACGCCACTCTTTGTTGATCGGATTGAGTTTTCAGGTTGATTTGTTGCAGCGGAGCAACATATCCAGGCACCACATTCCTCATACGTTTGCTTGTAACTGGAGCTGTAATTGCTACTGTATATATTCCACTCAACGTGGTTCCCCTTACCGGCCTTGCAGTTGCGGCAGCAGAGTCCCTGGTGGAGGTACTGCTCGTTCTCGACGCATGTCCTGTGTCGTCGAAGGGTGAGGTTTTTGTAATCGTCGCCGGACCACTGAGACGCTGGAGGTTCGGCCGCGTGACACACCAGCCCGACGAGGAGCGCCGCCACAAACACCTGGATCGTCAAGGTCGGGGGGGGGGGGAGATGGGAGGAGGAGAAAAGACAAAAGCTTTGCATTAGTTTTGCGTCCACGCAGCATACACACTCGCCCACTCAAACTCATTACGCGAAGGACAGTAAAGAGGAGAGTCTATCTTCATAGGGAACCTTGTGTGAGCAATCTACGACTTAATTTGAACCATCTGATCTGAACATCTGCCGTGGGAAAGCAATTATTGGAGCCATCCAGCTGGACAGAACTAGCAGGCAAAGCAACCCCATGTGTGTGTGTGTGCGGGACACGGAGCTACACACTAAATACATGCGGCGCAACAGGGCGACCAAACTTAATTACTCCGTGATCTGGTTTTGTCGGAGGGGTTTGAAAGGAAGAGCCTCTGCTGTGCGGGGGGTGGGTCGGATGAGGCATCTCAGAACACCACCGCGGTGCCCGTATCAAATGTGATTCCAGAGAGCCATTCATGTGCGGGATAATAACAGGGCTTGTATAGGTGGGGGTACCGAGAAGAATACCGCCGATCGCTTTAGCGTGGGCCCCCGGGCGCTGGTGTTTATTCACACGCTCTTCACCATGTCAATGTGAGAAGGCCCCATTCACTGGCAAACAACACACTTTAGTGCCTCGACTTCAAATGACCCACATTCTTAAACCCCCGGCTCTTTGAATGCCGCGACATGTGACACCGCCGTCCAGCGCCCCAAACGCAATGCGACACCTCCTGGTTAAATGAGAGGCCTAGATTTGGAGTTTTTTTTTTTTATGTGTGTGTGTGTGTGTGTGTGTGTGTGTCTCTCCCGTGCAACCGGGCCCCCTCTCCGCCTCCGCCAGGACCCAGAAGAGAAAGGAACAGGTTAGGGGTGGAGAGGTGGGGGTCGATTCAAAAGTGAGAAATTGTAGACAGCGAGTTGAGGATGGGACGCTCCGCAGGGATTAGGTTTTTCTAAAAAAGACCGTGTGGGAGAATGAGGGGAATAAAGACTGATAAACAGAGGTGGAGAAAGAGGGACAGGCTGGAGCTCCTAGACACTAGACTTGGTTCTCTGGAGGGCCGCCATGCCTTGTTGTTCAAAAGAACTTTCCTCTCTCTCTCTCTCTCTGACTTTCCCCTTCTTCCTCGCCCTCTGCTCACGTCAGACTTTCCAAAGACGCTGAGAGGCAGACATGGAGAGGCAGACGGCCGGCAGAGCAGTCACAATCACACCATTTAGATCTATCCAAACATTCTCTGGGAGGGGGAGACAGAAGAGAGAAGGAAAGGGGGAGGGAGATAAAATGAGAAGGGGGGGTGCTTGAAGCTAGCTTGACACAGGGTGAGTCTTCAGACTTGAATACACTGTGTGTACGACATGGACTTTGGGGAAGGCCGTGTGAAAAGGCAAGAGAGCAAAAATCTGCGCACAAGCACAAAGTGGAAAGAAAAGATGGGGAGAAAGACAACTGGGGAAAGAGTGAGCAGCACTAAAGTTGATCCTACACGTCCACAAAGCTCACGTCCAACGTGACATCGCACTGAATGTGCAGAAGTGTATTTATCCTAGATTCACACGGCCGATCTGACAGCGAAGATGCACGGACGGCATAGAGATGACATCACTTCCAGTCTTTGTTCAGTCCCGGGCCTGAGATTCAAAACACTCCCAGCGGTGCAGCTGCCCTCAACAGCTAACCTGTTATGCTGCAGCAGCTGAAGGTTCACGACGCAGAAGATCCAGTTGCATGTTTTGTTTTTATAAAAGAGAAGCAGGGCTTCATCACTTTCCTCATCGATGAATCCTTTGATCGATGAAGCGTTTGGCGAGGCTCCAGAACCGCCTCTGTCCAGCTTTTATTTTTGAAATAGAGTTCACACAGCGAGGTTGGGGGCAACCTCGCTGTGTGGTATTTCTTGAACGCGGCCCGCTTGCAGACAAGGAAAAGGAACGCGTGTCCACGGCTGCTAAACTACTGTGAGAGCCAAGGCGCTGTTTACACAAACACTTTGGAGCAGCCACAATGTGGCTCAGTTTTACCTCCACAACCAAGGCTGGAGCGACCATAACCTCAGTGTCGAAAGCCTTCCAAACCCACAATCCCTGGAAGACCTCCAACCGGCCGGCTGAAGCGCTCGAGTCCACTTCACAGCCCTTTCTCTCTCTCCGCTGCACGACGAGTGGGCTCGGCTGCAGATTACTGGGTTAAAAAAAACAGTGTCCTATTGTGCCGCTTCCGGCCCGATTGCACGTCGGTTAGTGCGACGCTCGTGTGGATGCAAGTTAAACTAATGAAACGCTCCAATAAAATAATGACGGGAGCTTCTGTTTACCCGACAACAGTAGCTTCCCTCCACTTCCTCTGAACACCCTGGGTTCTTCCAAATTGCCTTGGCACAAACGCAACACATGCCGAGTACACTGAGAACGCGCTTGTGACTAAATGACAGGACATCCTTTCAGCTGACTTGTGTTATCAATGGGCCTTTTAGAGGGGCTGATAACTCCATGTCCCTGAGGGAATTGCAGTGACCTCCATTATTTAAAAAAAACAAAAACGGGCAGAAACAGAAAAAACACGAAGGAACTCTTACACGCGCACACACACACACACACACACACACACACAACACACATGCACCAAGGGGAGGTTCTTCCTTTCATATCGGACGGATGATTTCAATCATAGCCAACTAATAAGCAGCAACACGATGCGCCTCATTATAACTCCTGTGTGCGGACCAAGACTCACGCTTTCCTCATCATCAGGCAATTCTTTCCTTTAATCAATTTGACATTTGTGACAGTCGTGATATTGTGCCGTCAGAGACGTCACGACAGAGACTGTTAAAGATTTAAGAGTGTTGAGGACGTGAAACTAGAAATACACACGGAATTGTAATGCGTTCACATATGACTTTTCCTCAGATTACTCATGCAGTCCCACAGCAAACCAATTCAAAAGTTGTCCCTTTGTAGTTCATGCAGTCCATGAAATCAAGCTGATTTGTTGATCTGACAACAACTTAATCAATTCATAGACGGTCAGCAACCGAGTGGACGAACAGCGATTATCAACCATTACCGCTTTATTACAACCGCTGATATTTAAGGACACAAGCACATGACGGACTGCAGGACGGAACACAAACATGTTTTTTCCACAGCTGCTAATTTGCAACACGCCTTGAATGACCCCAAGCATGCGACGTTGAGCTCAGAAACGTTGAGCTCAGTTGCTGATAGTGTTGAGAGACATGTTTCCTCTGACCTGACTGCGGGCTCAGTCTTTGCGAGACGCCACGGCCTCCCGCAACCACAGGAAGGAGAAACATCCACCGCATCTCATAAACAGAGGAGGCGACGCTACCGGCATCGCAGCTGTCCCGCTGATGAAATCCTCAGTGATCGTACCGGTCAATTCAAAAACGAGAGTCGGATTCCGATCAAAGCGAAGCTGCAAACGTGGCGGTTTTGGAACATTTTCATTCACAATTTCTTGCTTGAAAAACGACTGACACGATAAAATAGATTACCGGTCGCGTGTGTTGTGATGCAGTTGATTACCCAAAAAATGAAATGAGCGCAGATGGCGTCTGCCAGAAACTTAACCTTCGCTGCTGATCTTGTCTTTGTCTAATTGAATTTGTGGTATTTATACTGTTACGTAGTATTCGGATGGCTCTTGGGAGTGAGATTGGAACACGAGGTCAACAGCAAAAATATCAAAACACAACCGAAACACTGTCCTGTAACGTGTGTCTTCTATAACGTCATTAGTGTATCCGCGAAAACTAATGTCCAATATTAGTTTGGCATCGTTTCTTTTCTTTTTTTTTTTACTTAAATCTAATTTGACCAACATTTAAACTTAGTTTAACCAACAATCACCAACTCTTGCGCTTATGTTTAGTTCAAATCCCTCCAGGCCGACCTTGACGAGGACACCGAGAGCTCTCTGCCTCACAGATAAGGCCCGGCGTGCCGCGGAGGGAGGGGTGACCGTGCACGACTCTCCTTGAGTGATGAACTACGCCGACATCCCGTCTCAGACGATGAAGACGAGTGCGACAAGCGACAGAAGCCCGACGCTCGCTCCCAGCTCCGCAAACAAATCCAAAGTCCAGCCGAGCTCGGACGCATTCGTCATTATCAAGATGAACGACGGAAAAATGAAGCGAATGACGCCCGTGTGTCAATTTTGAAAAGCAGATAAGACAAGAAAGCTGCGCACGCACACACACACGCACACGACACACACACACTATACGGTCTATGTGTGGGAGCGTGTGAAAAGCGGCGGCCCCCTCCTCTCAGGGAGCACAGGAAGCTCGAGACAATACGGAGGCTTCATGCAGGGTTCAGCTCCAAACTGTTCCCTCTCCGAGCGGCCCGCCTCAGAGCCGGGCCCCGGCACCCGATTGGACCCGCAAAACACATCCGTTCGGGGCTGGATATTTATAACTCGGGGGGAAGCTGCAGCTCCACGACGCAAATTCTGGAGTTTCCTCTAGGAGGTATATACACGCTTCGCTTGATTAGGCGGAGTGTGTGACGTGGTTAGGTGACACTCACCAGCAGGTTAGGTGACATTCACCTTTGAATCAGAGAAGAAGAAGAAAAAAAAGGGAGAAAAACAATCTGCGATGACGACGGTCTTGATGACTTTTCCTGGCACAAGTTGGTGAAATGAGTGACGCTGACGGTGACCACATGAAAATACCATGTTATATTGTTTTGATGACTGAAAGAGAGAGAGTGATGATGGGGGGGGGGGGGGGGGGGGGGGGGTTCAAACGGTTGTAAGCAGGTGCAGCGTGATGTTTTTGAGGTCGAGTGAGACGCCAGTGTGGGTTTTCTAGACGCACGTGCACATCGTAAAGGTTCACTCGTACGCGCGTCACACGCCGTGCAGAGCACAGATTGAAGTTAGATGCTCGTGTGCAAGACAACTCCGGGAGTGTTTAGTGTTTAGTGTTCAGATGACTAATGGAGTCAAGTATGTGCAGGAATCCATCACCTTGCTCGAGACAATCACATTGGCTCCATTAAAGCTTGTCTTTGTGTCAAAAGCAGGGGGAAAGAGAGTCCATGAAGCGCCGGCACTTTATAGCCGTCTTTATAAACACATCACAGCAAAAAATGTAGAATATGCGGCCGCTGCAGCGGCTCAGCGAGGACCTAAGTGACCGTCAATAGCTGGAATTTATGTTGGATTTATGTCTTTGTAAACAGGAGTCCATTCTAAACGCCAGACAAAGGTTGAGTTTGTTCTGAGTCTTTAAACTTTTGTGATAATCTGGCCATTCATCCAGGAGAGCGGGAAGTCAGAGGATGTAGCAGCCTTAAGCCACTCGGCTTAATGAGTTTGTGAACTTTATGGCATGTTCACAAACTCAAATTGACAGATTATTAGTCACCAACTAGTTTGAGAATTGATAACACCTCAATTCAAATGAAGGTTCTGGACCTTTGGTTGGCATAAAACAAGCAATTTAAATAGTTCAACTTTCTGACACTTCATTTCAACTGGTAATGGATTGATCGTTGGGTCTACAACTGGTCTAAAAATAGTTTAAAAATGCGCATCAAATTGCTTGTTTTGTTCGACCAACAGTCACAAGCTCAGAGATGTTCATCTTAAAAGTAGAATATGTCACAAAAAGCTGCAAATCCTCACAGTTTAGAGGTTAGGACACTTATATGAACCATGAATTCATTATGAAAGTAGTAGATGATACATTTTTGTTATTGTCAGTTGACTTATTGATGACTGAAATGCCCCACATTTGCTATTATGACATGCAGCAGCATTTTAATGGCGATTTCCATCTGCTTCATGGCTTCCTCTTGATTGAATACAGGATGGAAATAATCCTATAAATCCAACTCAGGCTGCAACTAAAAACTATTTCCCTTATTGATTATTACCAGACATAGATATGTGTCATATGTCTACTTAATGCCCAAAACATAGTTTCTCACATCAATTTCTCACAGCCCAAAGTGACATCTGAAAATGCCTCCTTTTCTCCAACCGACTGTCCAAAACTCAAAGACATTCAGTTTAACAAAGTGACGTGAAACAAAGAACGGCAGCAGATCCTCACAAGGGCGCCGCAGCTGGTCCCACTCACAACATGTCTGAGCTTTTAGTTTTAGAAAAGTGACTGAAATAACAAAGCAACTATGAAAACCATTAGAGACGAGTTGTTGAATTAATGTTTCAGCTCGAGTAGCATATGGGAGAGTATAGTGTAAATAGAAGGCTTTCAAATGTGTAAACACTTAACAAATACATATAGAGAATGTGTTAAAAAAAAAAAAAAAAAAAAAGGCTAAGAAAAGCTTTGCCCCCTTTGGCAAACAGTGTTCATTCCCAATATAATAACCTCAAGGAAGTAGTAAACTCATGTGATTTGACCCGTCAGATGACTTCTGTACACGTGGGAGCGCTATGAGAGTATTTCATCTCAGAGTAGTTAACACTGTGTGTGTGTGTGTGTGTGTGTGTGTGTGTGTGTGTGTGTGTGTGTGTGTGTGTGTGTGTGTGTGTGTGTGTGTGTGTGTTATAGATTTGGTTGCTATTTGGGTCAAACACACATCAGACCAAAGCAAGTTAAATCAGTGTGACACACACTGACTCCTCCCCCACTTGTCTCCTCGCTGGACCGCTCCAGTGTGAGCGCTGACTGGCCTCCGTCGGTATGCAGGCCGCACCTGAGCACAGGTGGCACTCCCTGAGTGAGTCAGCGGGGCTTTGATAGCCGGGGGAGGGATTCGCCTTAACGATGGGCGCAAGAACAACAGCGGCAGCTGGTTCCTTCAGAACAATCGATCGGCCGACTATAAATGATCCAACTGCCTCCCATCTCCGAGGATGAATACCTGGCTTTCAAACGGAGACGGGCAGAACCTGGAGTCTGACAGGGAGCGGGTTGCACCGCGTTGCATCATGCAGTGTCCATGTATCCCCCCCTAAACCTCCCCCCCCCCCCCCCCCCCTTCCTAGTCTCCGCTGTAACCGTTCACACGGAGCAGCAACAAGCGGTGGTTACAGTATTGCTCTGGACTGGCCGCTTTCTGTTGACCGCTGCTCGGTCCCCCGGTGACACGGCTTGGCCCGCCGCTCGTCCCAGATGTCCGTCCTGCCTCCTCGTCTGCGCCGTCCACAGAGACGCAGACGAGGGGTATTTCCTGTGTGAACCAACACCCAGAGCCTCAGTAAGCCATGGCAGATAGGAATCTTGTGTACTTCTCAGAAGTAAATCGATGCCACTAACATCAGCGTATCTGTGTATTCTAGACAGGAAGTTTACTGGACGGCCAGGCACGTACACTCAGGCAATTTGAAAGGGTGTGTGTTGGGGGGCGGGGGGGGAATTAGAGAAGGGGGAATGGGAGTGGAGGGTGGATGAGGGGGTGGGGTTGAAGTTTCCCCATAGTCCCTTAGCAACAAGGCTCGCTGGCGAGGCCTTCAGAATGTACTGCGGTTTACAGAAGAGATAAACATTGACTTTGCCACCCGGAGAAGTAAATCTGATGCCAGTAATGGAACACTGCACGGCTTAAAACACAGATCAGACAAACATTAAGGCCCCGGGCACGTCGGCAGATGTTACATTCAATCCGAGCGGAGTGGCCGGCTGTGATGTATATACGAAATGCCACGACGTTGCAGTTTCACGGCCAACACCGCTGGCCCCCCTTATCAACCATCGAGGAAGCGGGGACGTAATCTGCTCCGTTAATTTAGGAACTCAGAGTCCCTTTTATTTCCTATCGCTCGCCGCAGTGTAAACCAGTTCACGTAAAAGTCCTTGAAGGGGACCTTCACGGCGTCTCCCATGCAGCTTTACGCGCATATCATTCATCCAAAAAGGAACCTGGAATGGTTTCGGCTCCACTTTACAGTGGGAGCGTACAGTATTTATAGTGTCGGGCTTTGGTGCCGCACAGATGGAAAAAACAACAGCGGAGGAATGAAAAGACGTCTCTGTGAGGGTTAGGGGGGGGGGGGGGGGGGGGGGGGGGGGGAGTGGAATAAACTTAACTGGAAATCCATGAGGGAACTTTGTGGCTTTAATTGACGAAACTGGCGGAGGTGAATTCTTGGCCTTTCTCTAGGGTCGAACTGATTCACGGCTTCAGACGTGTTACTTAACAACCCTCAAACCCCCCCCCCCCCCCCCCCCCAACACCCCAACGACTCTCAACACACAACTTGATTGAAAAAAAAAAGCTTGCTCGAGCAAAAGTGCACTCGGCACAGCCGGGGCCATGGCTTTATTAATAGTGCCCATAAGGGCCAGATACATCCGCTGTGACAGACCAGGAGCCACCATGCGCTGCCTGTCTGAACAATATGACCACATGATGTCCAACACAGATGGTGGCTGTAACAGTGAGGAAGGGGGGGGGGGGTGGGGGTGGGGGGGGGGGGGGGGAATGATACAAGCACATGTACTTCAAACCACTGAGCAGGAGCCAGGGAGCCTTCTTCTCCACGGAAATAATAAACACTTTAAATCAACACCACCAAACAAACACAATGTTGCTTCTTGTTGTGTGTGCGTGTGTGTGTGTGTGTGTGTGTGTGTGAGAGAGAGAGGGAGAGAGAAAGAGAGAGAGCGTTCTGGACAATGAACAGGCTTGTTTCATCTTCTCTCAAGTTCACAGGCCTGGCCGTGATTTCTGGTCCCATGTTAACAGCACAGCTTCCAAAAATAAAAAAAAAGGGAGGTAATATTTATCTGGCCCCTCGACTTCACGAGGAAGTCAGTATTGTTTTTTATTTATTAGACCTCCTCTATTTGGCGTCCCAGCGACCATTTGAAACCAACAAGTATATTTGTATTAATAGCTGTGTATTAATAATGTTACTGTCCCGCTGAAGCGCCTCGAGCGCGTACAAGATAAGGAGCTCTGTCCGCAGTTAAAGGCGCAGTTAAACGAGCGCGAGCGCTTTAATAGTACAAGCAATACTATGAAATACGGCGCAGGTATGGGAACGCACGCGAGGAAGTATTCAGGGAGAGAGAAGGGGTCGTTGTCGTGTTTACTTACAGAAGGTTTCCCGACCACCGGATCGAAGTTCATCTTGGGAACTTCGAGATGAGAGAGGAAATCCCGGCGACTTCTCGTTACGAGCCGAACCCGGTTTTAAGTCTCGGGAAAAAAACACTGGTACGAAACAAAAAGAGGCGCGCGCGTCCAGCTGTGAAACTATCCGTCGGCCGGTTTCTTTCATGAGTTTTCTCGGTACTGACACAACTTTTTAAACGCGTTTATTTCCCCCTCCGTCCGCTCGTGAGCTGAGAGAGACGCCACTGAAGAGTTTTTTCTTCTTTTTTTCTCGCCTTGGAGCTGCGCTTGACGTCAGAGCGACCCGGGAGCCAATCACAGGGCTCCAGACAGAATACTAATGAGGTGGAAGAGGTGGAAGAAGTACTAAGTAACAACAACACCATGGTGGAATGCAACTAAGTATGTACTCAAGTAGCTGTTTTAGGTACTTGTACTTTACTTGAGTATTTTAATTTCAAGCAACTGTATACTTCTTCACCCCTATCTTAGAGGTACATATTGTACTTTTTACTCACTATATACTTACTTTTATTAGCGTTACTTTTCAAGTTCAGATTTTGTTCATACCCTCCCTGTCCAGTGTTGATTTGGATGTTCATTTTTTTCAGATAAACTGAAGAATGAAGTGTTGCTTTATGTGTTGAGGAAGTTCTTCTACTTCTTCTTAAGCCAAATATACTATTGTTTGAGCTGGAAACGTCCCAAAGCTAAAAATAAAAATACACTTTTTTAGAGATACATGGTTCTCAGAGGACAGCGACGCAACACACATATGGCAATCTTACATGATGCATTGATGTAGATTAAACTACCAAACAAATACATACATAATCTCAACTATCTACAGCCGTTATGCTAATTCATAAACATCAGATAATAGTAAAACACTAATAGGGAAGATTTGACTGCAGTGAGTACTTTTACTTTTCATATTTACATACTTTTTCTTAGTAAGTAAGGTTCTTAATGCAGAACTTTTACATGTAGTGGAGTATTTTTACTTTTAGAATACTTCCTCTACCACTGATTACCACTGTGTATAAATACTTTAATTAAGTAAAAGAACAAAAGTATGAGCACCAAAATATACTGAAAGTACCAAAGTACTCATTTTCAAAATAGTATATATTGGATAATACTAATGTTGCAGCTGGTAAAAGAGGGATTAGTTTTGACCTCTTGTCTTTACTTAACCTGTAATAGTACAACAGCATTCATGTGTTGATAGTATTTTGTATTATCAATCTGAATCTGCAAAACAGCTCAAGTTATAAATGGAGACTACAAAGTAGGCCAACAATAATAATGGTTGTGGAGCAGAAGTATAAAGAGCCAAAAAATTGAATAAAGTAAGCACTTCAAAACTGTTCATAATTACGATACTTTGCAGCGCTGGCTTTCAAAGCAAAACAAAACAACATTATTATTGTTACTTTACAGTCTGAAGTTCTTTCTGTGGCTAACAACAAGCAGCACTGATTTCTTTATGAAGAGAAGCAGGCTTTTATAACTCAAATGGTGCTTTGATGAGTAACTCACCACAACCACTACAGCCATTAACTAGCCCATGTAATTCGTAACTTACTAGTAATAACTAACTAATGTGCAACAAGCTGAAGCACCAGTGAATGAATGATCTCATGACTTTCTGCACAAATATGCAGACACTTTATGGGAATAGTTTGAAGTCTAACCCAGTGAGAAAAGGAACAACTTTGCAGTACATAAAGAGTACGTAAACTACCATTTAATGACAGCACAATATTATTTCCACTGTTTGTACTAGCCTGTATCAAACAACACACTTCCTCCCAAATGTGGTTCCTGCTGACAACATCTTATCTAAAGTGGGTCTAAAGCCTGTCTGTCTGGGGAGGAGAGAGCGGAAGATAGTTTGGGCGAACCTACACTGGACCGTTCCAGGATAATTAGCAAAAAACAAACAAACAAATAAACAAACACAGCCAAACAACTTGTACAGATAGAGAGATACGAGGTCTGCCACTTAGTCAGACAGAGTGGCATGATGAAAGAAGGATTACGCAATTTGAGACACATTTAGGACTGCTATATGTCTCACTTCTCATTCACCGGTCTGCAAAAAACTCCTCCACTGCTTTATGAAACATTATGACGATTAGTTAAATATCTTGTGACCAAAGTCACATCTTGTGACCAAACAATAAATTGGTGAGAAAGTGTGTGATCCGGTCACATCAGAGATGCCGGTTATTGTTGGGCATCTAAAAATAAGAGTTGACCTCTGTTACCCAGCAGCTAAACAAACCCGAGGAGAAATACTGATGTGGCAGTTCTCACACAGCCGTGTTGTTGTTGTTGTTTACTCGGAGCAAACTGCAGAGTGCAACCAATGTAATCAGAGTTTAAGCTCCGGGAAAATGAGAGGAAAATATGAAGTTATTAGCTAAAAAAACAAATGAAATGATGTGTGCTTTGGGAAGAGGGTGATCAATCAGACTTAACGCTCCCCCTTTTCATCATTTCTGGAACAAACAAACACGACATCCAGCTCCGCAGCAGATGCATCTCGTCTCCTCCCGACAAAGTTAAACATGTCCCAATTAGAACTATCGAGGAAATCTGTATCTTCCACTTGGAGCACATCCTGTGCTCCTCCTCCCGGGGGTCACCGGCTACGTGCTCAAAAACAGGAAGCGTGTGATTGAGTTGTTTGCAGGCTTATCCTGAGCGAGTCAGTATTTATGGCCACCGGGTTGATTAGTTCAGATTAGCACACTTGAGCAATAACAAATTCTAAAATTCATCATGTGTGCATTGAGGGAGAGTGTCTGACTTTGCCGATGAAGGAAGTTAAGTTGCTCAGAAGTAATTTGCATTTCCTGTGTGGGAGCAGTGTGATGGTTGTGTGTGTGTGCGTGTGTGTGTGTGCGTGTGTGTGTGTGTGCATGTGTGTGTGTGTGTAGGTGTGCGTACAGCAGATGGTGGTGGGTCGGACAGTTGTGTGTGACCTGCGGAGGAAAAGGCAGAGAAAATAAAAGGAAGGGAAACCTTCCTGAGCGTCAGTGACTTATCTTGTGACGCCCGCTGGGTATTGTTTCACTTGCTGTTTAGGAAGGTTGAAAAAAAAAAAAACTAAACAAAACAGAAAAAAAAGGAGCTGAAAAAACTAAATGTAAGTCATAAGCTCTGAAGTGATTTTCTTATTTAGCGTTACTAGTTTAAACAGATGCGCAACTTCCTATAATTGATTTTTATTTGATTTTGTTACCAAATTGAAGGCAAATGCATGGCAGCGACATCAAGGCTTTTTATGCATGACAGAAAACAGGACAGGAAATTGTGTAAGAATAAATCCACATTCTCCGAACAGCAGGGACACGACAAGGACAGCGGCCTCTCATCACCTCGACGTCTCTGCTTGAGATACGACGTGCAGGTCATTAAACTCCGCGCTTAATCTTCTATCCGTGGCATTTACGCTCCCGACGGCAGCCATATTTGTAGAAGGAGCTAATGCGATTGTGACCCTCTGCGCATCAGTTTATGCGAGAGCTCTCAATAATGACAACAACGACGACGACAACAGCCGGAGGGTCATGACAGCCTGTTCACAGTCAAAAGTGAAAGGTCTCAGTGTGAATGTTTAGCTGAGACTAGGGGTTGGGGTCTGACACAGATATTGTTTATGTCTGTGTCCTCCGGAGAGTGAAAACACACCAACATGTGTGGGGTTATAAACGACTCCAAGAAATGGATGGAACATATCTATTAACAATGGATCACATGAGCAACCCACGGGGAATTATCAGCCGACTCTGCAATTCTCCTCATCTCTCTCCGGAGAGAGATGTTAGCATGTTAGCTTCATTCGTCTCATTGTTATGGTTTCACGGGCCAGCACGGATGTGTCGCTTCACTCTTTTCTGTTGAAAACAAGACCGGAGAGTCTTAAACTTGCATTCTCGCTAATAGCCAGCAGGGGGCGACTCCTCTGGTTGCAAAAATAAGTCGGACGCTATAGAAGTCAATGAGAAAATAACCCTACCGTAAAAGTCAGGTTACAGGCCGCTCCTACGGCCGGTCAGTGTCCCTGCTGTAGTAAGCTAGTAGCAGCGCTAGCTAGCACTGCTTCTAGCTAGCGCTGCTGCTGCTACCGGCCGCTGCTGCTGCTACTGCCCGCGTCCCCTCTGCCCAAGTCGGGTGTCGAGCCTGGTCCCGCTACCTTCGGTGGTTTTCGGGGAGCTAGCGGAAGTTAGCGGGGAAGTAACGAAGCGCTAGCAGGAGCCCCAGCTGGCTACAGCGGGGAGCTAACGGGGACACTGACCGAAGGTAGTAGCGGCTCGTAACCCGACGTTTACGGTACTTCTCACTTTATTCCTTACCTCAGTAAACATTGTGAACATGAGTTTATGGTCTCAATCTCTAGTTTCAAGTCTCCTTCAATACGGCATGATGTTAATTTGGCAACCTAGTGATTGGCAGGTTGTCCATGTTTTTGTTAGTACGCACACCTTTATTAATTAGCATTACATTTAAAGTCCGACAGGGGCTGATGGGAATGTCCTTAGTTATGCATGTATCTGGTCTGTGAATGTATGGGACCAAACAGAAGTGTCTCGTCAGTTGATCACCAAAGGTATTATTCGTATAAGGTCTGTACTGGATTCATGGCAATCCATCCAATAGTTGTCTCGACATTTCAGTCTGTACCAACATTTCCTTGTCAAAAAAGCCGATGAACCTAGTGGACCATTTAGAATTTGAAGAGCCAGATATTTCCCTTTAGACTTACGTTTTCCCGGTGGCCACAAACGCAACTCCAAATGAATGCTAATGTCGCTCCATATCTGCTGGGTGTGTGAAATATAGAAAAATGTTGGCAAACGAGTTTGTCATATCGACTTTAAAGGTGACAATATGTCAGTGCTATGTTTAATCTTGTCTCGGCTAGCCCCAGACATTTGGCCAAAAAAAAACCTGTGTTACAAGTCACATACTTGTATTCTGCCTTCAATAATTAGATTTGTTAAAGCAAGTTTCAGATGACTAATCCTCGAAATTGGTTGATTTTTCAAAGGGAACAGGGAACCTCTGAAGAGCACATTTGTGTATCTTTAAAACAATGACCTCTTAATGAGAAAACAAATGCATGCTCATGTCAAGCTCCTCAAGCCGTTTGACCAAAGCAGAGGACAAATGGTGTGGGAGTTCCTGGCAAAATATACTGGAAATACATTGTCAAGTGTCTCATTGTCAGATCAGCTCACACTTCCTAACAGGCACAGTAGGAGGATCTGAATCGAGGAAGGTGTTTGTTTGTGAGTTGGAACAAATGGGTTGAAAGCGAGGCCTCGGCTACATAAAAAAAAGCCTCTCGACTGGTTTTGTCCGGTTGAAGTCGGGCCGTATATTAACAAAGTGGATTACAATTGAGTGAGGAATGCTCGTCTTTGTTGAAACCTTCGCGGTGATGTCATCAGTACTTTCCCTGGCACCACCTGGCCAGGAATCACAGCAGAGGCCGCGGAGTTTAGGGCAGCAATCTAAGCTGTTGCAATGTGGCCTGATTAGTCACCTGACTCCTGTTTTTTTCTTCCTTTTTTTTAAAAGCGCTTTTCGACAAAAGACAGGCTTCAGTCAGCAGTGCCATAAAGATTAGCTGCCTGGTGAACTGTGTAAACACACCGACAAATCTGCGTGTTCGTG